>CM043117.1:66152227-66249825 GCA_023701765.1 Hylyphantes graminicola
ATCGTCTGAAATTTATATTTATTTGATTTCTAGCACGAACAATTAAAATATATTTTATATCGTTTGCGTGCGAAATATCGGTTGCCATGGAGACTATGTGTTTTATTTTTCGAAGAATTGACATTCCATGAAAGAATTTTGTGTGAGAAGCTGCTTTTTTATTTACTTTAAAAAATATTTTATGCTTGGTGACACCTGTGGTTCAAGTGTTAAAATTAAAGTAGAAAAAAAATTAGTTTTATAAAGCGACGGTTGATATAAGTAGGGCAATAATAAAAGTTATTTTTGTTAATTGTGAGGACTGACAGTTCTATTGAGAACTCTTCACATCTGGCGTCCGCGACAGGATCTGGTAAGCGGAATTCAAAATGTGTTCAAGCAGTTAAAGGCTTTAAAAAAAGGAATGATTTATTTGTACTTGTGCCAAGAGATTTTATCGGGTCCTTACCATCTAAAACTACTATTTCCTCACTGAAAGAAGAAATTTTGAACAGTGATGAATACAAAGCTGATCCGAATTTTATTAGTTCTGTGTTCGAAACAACTGTTGCTGAAAGGCAGCAAAGAGAAGAAGAGAAAAAACGCTAAGACGAAGAAGATAGAAGGCTTCAAGACGAAGAACGTCAAAGGCAAGATGTAGAACGTCAGAGGCAACATGAATTAGAATTGGCCAGAATAAATGCCCGAAGAGCGTTGGATGCTCCCGAGGAAACTGCAGAGTTAACAGGTAACGTCAAAAAGAAATTCAATTTGCCTAAATTAGAATTAAGACAATTTTCTGGAGATTTAAAGGACTGGCTGCCGTTTTGGAGTCAATTCGAGCATGTACATAATGATGTAGATATTGCGCCAGAAAATAAGTTTCAATACTTGATACAGTGTACTGTTAGTAAGTCGCGAGCTCGGGAGGTGGTTGAAAGTTTTCCGCCGACCGGCGCCAACTACGAAAAAGCCATCGAATCTTTAAAATCTCGTTACGGTCGAAATGATTTACTTATTGAATTTTATGTTCGCGAATTGTTAAATCTGGTCATCCAAAATGCTGCGTGAAGTTCTCCCATAAATCTATGCGCACTATACGATAATTTGGAGTCGCAGATTCGTGCACTAGAGACTCTTGGCGTAACAACGGATAAAAGCGCTGCTCTTCTTCACCCATTAGTAGAGTCATGTTTGCCTGAAGATATACTTAGAGCATGGCAAAGACAAAGAGGCCCAGATTTCAACCACAATGGTGATCCACAAGAAAGGCTTAATGGTTTGCTAAAATTCCTAAAATCTGAAGTGGAATCCGAGGAAAGGATTTGTTTAGCGATGCAAGGTTTTGGCTTGAACCAGAAGAAAGAAAACAATTGCTTCAAAGGTAAAAAAATTTGATCAGAGGGTAAAAAAGAATAACACGCCAACAGCTTCCGGACTTTTCACGACTTCTCATACTCAGGAAACGAAAAAGATGTGTGTTTTCTGTGATAAAGCTCATTCGAGTGCAGACTGTTTTTCCGCACAAAAGATGAGTTTATCGGAAAAACAAAGAATTCTAAGGGAAAAGAATTGTTGTTTTGCCTGCCTGGCACCTGGTCACCCTGTCCGAAGATGTCGAGCATTTCTGAGGTGTTGTATTTGTGGGAAAAAACATGTACCCTTGATGTGTGAAACAAATGAAGCAAGAAAAATTGAAGAAAAGAAGACAGACGAAAATGAAGTCGTTGACGAAGTTAACATGGCAAACATAAGTACCGGTACTAGAGTGTTCTTACAAACTCTCAAATGCAAGCTTATTTCTGATAAAAAGGAAGCTGTCGTGAGAATAGTTCTGGACACCGGCTCGCAAAATTCTTATATTGTGAAAAATCTCGCTGAAGACATGGGATACACACCAGTGAAGAAAGAAACTCTAATACACTCTCTCTTTGGCGGAGTTAAAACCGGAGAATTTGCTCATACAGGCTACAGAATCAGGTTGAGAAATATGAAGGACAACTTCACGTGCAACTTTGAAGCATTAGATCAAGCTACAATTTGCAATGATATCTCACCTGTGAATTCGGGTCCATGGATTAAAGAGCTTCAGAATATAGATATATCTTTAAGTGATGTTGGGGAAAAGCCACAACCCGTACAAGTTCTTATAGGGGCTGACATTTTTGGAAAGATTTTGACCGGCCAACGAAGAGTCTTGTCAAGCGGATTGGTAGCCATTGAGACTTTACTTGGTTGGACTCTCTTAGGAAAAGTTCCTGAAAGTGAAGCAACCTCAAGCAATGCTATGCTGGTGACATCACTTTTCGTCAAAGAGTTTGACATTTCAGACTATTGGAAACTCGATTCCATTGGGATCCAGGATCCCATTGAAAAGCTCTCTAAGAGAGAGCAAGAAGATTTGACTAAAGAACAATTCCTTCAAACTGTTAGGTACAATGAGGATAATCGTTATGAAGTTCACTTGCCGTGGTTGGATAACAGTGTGGCATTAGCTGATAATCTTGAACAGGCTAAAAGAAGATTACAAACTACGACCAAGAAGCTATTTCAAGAAAATTTATATGACAGCTATGAGCAAATATTTTCAGATTGGCTTCGTGAAGGGATTATCGAAGAAGTACCTATTGAAGAAATGTCTTTGTCAGCAAATTATCTCCCGCATAGGCCTGTCATCAAAGCTAGTAAGACTACTCCTATACGACCGGTTTTTGATGCCTCTGCTCGAGTCAAGGGATATCCTTCACTAAATGACTCTCTACATAGTGGTCCGAACTTGATTGAGCTCATAGCTGATATTTTATTGCGATTTAGAGAGAAAAAGATTGGTGTGATTGCAGATATAAAGAAGGCTTTTCTGCAAATCAGTCTTAGTAGAGAAGACAGAGATTACTTGAGATTTCTATGGTGGACTGATAAATCTTGTGAAAATTATAAGTTTTTCCGCCATGCCAGAGTAGTTTTTGGTGTCCGCAGCAGTCCGTTCCTATTAGGAGCTGTATTGAAGTATCACATTGAACAGAATGTCGCCGTTGACCCTTTCGTTACTCAGTGTCTTTTGAAGAGTTTTTATGTGGATAATCTAGTAACTAGCGTCCATAATGAAGCAGAGCTATTGATAAATGTTTCTAATGATCTACTGAAGACAGGTGGTTTCATACTAAGAGATTGGGAGTATTCAACTGCAGAAACCGGAGCCTCTAATAAAACGGAATTGTTAGGTCTTCAATGGGATAAAACTGAAGACAGTTTATCGCTGAGCGTCAGCTGGTTGGAAGAAGTAAATGTTGATAACGTCACTAAACGTACTATGTTGTCGGTAGCTCACAAAGTGTTCGACCCATTCGGATTCGCTTCTCCAGTAATGCTCTGCCCCAAGCTCATGCTTCAAAAAGCCTGGAAATTATCCTTAGGATGGGACGACGAAATAACCGGAACCCTTCGAGAAGAATTTATACTTTGGTTTGAAGATCTTAAAGAATTGGAGAAAGTTATCATTCCCCGCAGGATAAACGTTACTTCGGAAGATCTCGGAAGCTTCTCCATTCATACCTTTTGCGACGCAAGCAAGGACGCTTATGCCGCCGTAGTTTATCTTGTACAAGAAGATTGCAAAAAGTGAATTTTTTAACCTCGAGATCCCGTATATCCTCTTCAAAAGTCGCAACAATACCTAGATTGGAGCTTCTTGCGGCACTGATTGGAGCAAGGTTAACGAAATCTGTGTTAGATGCCTTTGGCTGGACCGACGTTAAATGTTTCTATTGGAGTGATTCTACAACTGTTCTTACCTGGATCACGAAGCAAGAAAATTGGTCAATTTTCGTGAATAATCGGGTTCAGGAGATTCGTAGGACCACTGTAGCTTCTTCATGGCGTCATATATCTGGAGTTGAAAACCCTGCAGACTTGCCCTCCCGAGGATGTAAAGCAAGTGCTTTAGTGAAAAGTAGATGGTGGGAGGGGCCAAAGTGGTTAGGCTCTTATGAAGACAAAGAAGAGCACGTTGATTTTGAGCTTGATGAAAAGGAAATACTAAACGAAATGAAGAAAAGCTCAGTTCCGGCCTTGGTTTCCATTAAGCAGAATTCGTCCACCGGATGGTTTTATGAGCGTTTCTCGAAATACCAATCGATTGTCAAATTAGTGGGTTGGATTTTGATATTTGTTGCAAACTGTCAACGCAATGTTCAGCACAGGAAGAAAGGATCTCTGGACACCGAAGAATATAGGGAAGCTGAGAAAAAAGTGATAAAGTTGATCCAAGCAGAATCTCTTGTTAACGAACATGACGAAAAGCTCAAAACGCTGAGTGCGTATAAGGATGCTGACGGCATAATACGGCTGAAAACGAAAATTGTTCTGATGGAAGATACAGAGGAATTTAGAGAACCAGCTATTCTCCCATCCAATCACGAAGTTGTCAAGAGGTTAATACTTTCCCATCACATCGAAAATAATCATGCCGGAACTCAAATTCTTCTGAATATCTTGAGAGAGCATTTTTGGATATTGAATGGAAGAAAAACTGTGAAATCAGCTATCTCAAGATGTATCCCGTGCAAAAGATTTTCCTCTAAAGGTTGTGAAGCTGTATCTGCTCCGTTGCACGAAGATCGAGTACGTCAAGCCAATGCGTTCGAGATTTGTGGAACTGATTTAGCGGGCCCTCTATTTCTGAAGGACGGAAAGAAGGCTTGGGTGTGTATCTTTACGTGCGCCGTGTACAGAGCAGTTCACTTCGAGCTTGTGACATCACTATCAACCGAAAGCTTTATGTTAGCTCTAAGAAGATTTATAGCCCGAAGAGGCAGGTGTGAAACAATCTATTGTGATAATGGAACTAATTTTGTCGGGGCTTCCAACTTGCTTAAAAATTTAGATTGGAACCGCATCTGCAGTGATAATGTTCTTCATCCAATCAAATGGAAGTTTAGTCCCCCTTCTTCACCCTGGTGGGGAGGATGGTGGGAGCGGCTATCATCAGTGTGCTTAAAGGTCTTTTGCGAAGAATACTAGGAAGAACAAGTCTAACACATGAAGAATTAATAACTGTTCTTTGTGATTGCGAATCTGTAATAAACTCTCGCCCCTTAACCTACATAGACGAATGTGACTCAGAACTTGTCCCTCTTACATCTGTCATGTTTCTTCAGGATATCAAGCTATCGGGGGTTCCTGACTGTGATACTACTGATCATAAAAGTCTCAACAAGCGCGTCAAGTACAGAGTAGCTTTGCAGGAAAACCTTCGAAAAAGGTTTCAGTCTGAATATCTTGGATCATTGATACGCAGGTGTGAAAAAAGTAAAACCTCGAAGATAAATGTGGGGGACATTGTGCTCATAAAAAGTGACAACACCAATTGCATCGACTGGCCTCTGGGAAAAGTAACAGAAGCTCTACCTGGAAAAGATGGAGTTTGTCGGCTCTTCAAACTCAAAACGTCGCGTGGAGAGATTCTTCGTCCCATTCAGCGCGTCTACAGTTTGGAAATTTCTTCGAGTGATTCATCATTTCCACTGGATGAAGAAGCGTTACGTACGAAAATAGTCTCTACCAGGAAAGCTGATCTGAAGTGCTCCAGCAAGGACAAGAAAAGTTGGACTGCAAAAATCCCTAAGAGACTAGATCTTTAGTGTGAAGTTGAGTCGTGGAACTTCCACTACTCAAGGTGGGAGGATGTGAGATCGTCCGAAAATATTTATTTCTAGCACGAACAATTAAAATATATTTTATATCGTTTGGCGAAAACGGTTGCCATGGAGACTATGTGTTTATTTTTCGAAGAATTGACATTCCATGAAAGAATTTTGTGTGAGAAGCTGCTTTTTTATTTACTTTAAAAAATATTTGATGCTTGGTGAACCTGTGGTTCGAGTGTTAAAATTAGTAAAATTAGTTTATATAGCTACGTTGTATAAGTAGGCAATAATAAAAGTTATTTTTGTGTGAGGACTGAAATTCTATTGAGAACTCTTCCCACTTATATTAAATTTTATAGGTTTGAATAATTTCGATAAAACATATAAAACAAAAGCAAAAAAAAATATCTTTAACAAAGGATCGCTTTCTCTCATTTGTTAGTGTTTGGGCGAAACTTTTGTTTCAATTTTTAATAAGTGCCTTATACTTAGTGTTATACTTTATTTTACCCATTCTTTAAGCACTTGTGTAAGACTCATAAACATAAATGTTTTAAATTAAAGTAGCAAATAAGAAAACATTTTTTTCACCGACACAGTTTCGCATACCCGGAAGCATAAAGTAATTTCGATCGTTTAATCAAGTTTTATATAGACTTTTTTCCATAAATTTTCAACATTAAAAACGATTCATTACTAAATGGGGTAAAACGTGGAGAAGGAAAAAATATGTTAGGGTAGAATCAGTGAATGAACTTTTAAGGCGCTGCGTTTGCCAGTGAATGAACACCAGGACATAATGACCAGGACAACCAACCATATGTTAGATAGCTTCGTACTACAAGGGAGGAAGTCTGTGTTAAATCCATCTAGTTGGATGACTTTCAATCCTTATTTTTTTTTTTAAATTAAATTTACCAAATGTTCATTCACTGGGGCCTGTTCACTTATTGGTCAGTTTACCCTACAAAAAATTAATGAAACTTTTAAAGTATACTAAAAATAACTTTTAAATCTATTTTAATGGGAACTTATTTGTAATCAGTAACAGTTCAGTACTAAATGGGGAAAAATTTGTTACAAAATATTTATTTAAATATTTAAAATTTACTACAAATATTTTTAAAAATATATTTTAAAGGGATCTGATTTTTGAAATCCGTAAAGAATTTGAGACAAATATGGAAAACCTGAATAAAAATTGTAATTGAAGATGCTGCTGAAGTTAAAACCCGTGTCGGTGTTTTCTTTAAGGGAAATTGGGTTAAATAAGCCGACATCCTTTTATCATCGTAACGTATTTATACTGTATGGATAAGCCACTGTAAATGTACAGCAAAATATGCTGGCAACAATTTTTTTCTATTATTTTACATCTTATTTTTATGTCAACAACAGCGTCGTAAAAGTAAAAGTATATTTTGCGGTTCCTTTACAGAATTCCTGGGTAAACCTGGGGATTCTTGGGTAAACTACTGCCTTTACGGCAGTAGTTTATGATTTCAGTGATTCAAAAATGATTTAGTAATGGGAATGTTTCTGCTGATGTAACGCTCTTGTTTTCATTTGTATGCATACTGGATTTCACTGGTTGCTTCGGTTTCACTCTTAAAACGACTGATTTTGATGAAAAGATTTTTTTTGTCCCCCCAGCAAGGTTTCTTTACCAAATGCTTAAAACAACAAACAGCCAAGAAAGAACTTGGTATTTAAAAACATTAATAAGTAAAATATTCTAATAGAAAACTTATTTTCGAATATCAACGCATACACTCTTAAAACAAAAGAGTGGAATCCACTCCTGTAGGAGAAGTGCATTTTCGACACTGGAAAGGAGTGAATATTTACTCAGACTGAGTTAAAACACTCTTTTGGAGTGATCCTGTCGCAGGTTTAACATACAAAGGATCCACTCCTATAGGGGGAGTGCATTTTCGACACTGTGGAAGTGAAAATTAACTCAGACTGAGTTAAAATCGCTCTCGCTTCTAAAATCGCTTTGTTTTAAGAGTGTGAGTATTTCCAGGCAACAATGACTCGTTTGTTTTAAGAGTGTAAGCAATTCCATGCAACAAACGACAACAAGCCGTTGGATCTGTTGTCATCCACGACATGGAACAACCCAACTATCTTCCTATCACAGTAAAAAGAGTTGTTAACTACGTTTACAGCAGGTGTTGTTAATTATTCACAATGTTTTTGCTGTTTTTCTCGTTTTTTTTACAGTCTCGATTGAAAGACAAAAAGTTCTAAAAGGGCTGAAATAGCATATTTTAAATAATATTTTTAATGATCACTGAAATTCTTATAGAAAAGCAAGTATGTTTTTAACATTAACTTTTACTCAGAACTGCTTACACACACGATTTACATCCCTCCCCACCAAAAAAAAAATTCGCAAAAGTAAACAAACCCCAATCTCAAAATAATAATAATAATAATAAATTGCATTTATTTTATGACAAAAAACAAGTAATTATGAAAGTTGTCGCTGAAAAAGCCGTGATATAAAATGAATGCCAATCTCTTACTGGAAAACTTCTTGGTCATAATAAATAGTATAATTTAAGTTTCGCTGCCATTAAAAATTACACTGTTTGAGATTTTTTTTTAATCTTAAATACCCTTTATACTTTTACATAAATGTATTGAGATCATATATTTGTTCCGTTATTTGTTACCATTCCATCTGATAGCTTATAAAAATATTGTCAATCACAGTTGCATTTAGTTGTAATTTTAACTTTTAACAGTCAAATATGGCTAGTTTTATTTATTTTCGTCCGCAATCTCAATAATTATTATTCTGTTATTATTTTTTTAGTTTGAAGAATAATTATTAAAATTTGCTTGTCCCAAACTAAAATTCATTCTAACGTCATTTTACTAAAGATAATTTACTAATTATATAATATATATTAATTATTATTACTATATATAATTTACTAATTATATTATATATATTAACAATTATTACTATAGATATTTAACACAGATATTTTTTTTAATTAAAAAAATTATTTAATATTTTCTAAAGCCAACCGACCGATTTTATTTCAATTCTTTCGAATACGAAAAGAAAGCATGTCAAAAAACTTCATTCACTTAAAAAAAATACAAGACATATAGTATAGTAAGATACTATCATTAATTTTTTCTATTAAATTAAAAGTAATTGTATCTGTTCTTTTCAGAAAAGAAAAAATATTATACCATTTTTTTTAGAAAATCTCATTTGAAGAGAAATGGTATTTTTTTGCTCTAATATTCTTCTGCTCTGGTAAAATTATTAATTTCAAAGTTGGATTTTTTTTATCGTTAATTTAATTTGAGAGCAGTATTCATGTCAAGATGAATTACATTTGCACTCTTATTATTAATGATGTTTCATTCAATTTTTTAAAATTTAGTATTACCTGGAGTGAACGAAATATTTTGAAATTATTTTTTTTCTGGAATGATTTAATTTTCTCGAGAAATAATGTTATAAATTAGTTAACATTAAGATCATTGCAAAAGTTAAATTTCTTTAAATGAAACTAATCTATCAGTTCATTTATGTGCTTGAATAGATTTGATCTAAAGTTCTAATAAAATAGTAAGACATTTTAACAAAATATCTATTTCTAACCTTTTTATTTCATTAATTTTTTAACTCTTTCGCTAATCTTCATGAATTATAAAAAAAATTCTCTTTTATTATAGAAATATTGCTACAACATTTAATAAAAAAGAGCATGAGAGGGAATAATAGATTAATCTTTTTTTCGTATCCAAGAAGTTCTCTCAAATGTTTATGAACACTTTATGACCTTACAAAAATTAGTATGTGATAGTAGTTTGCAAATCACAGTACAATAAAATGGGCATGTTTTGCGTCTTGAGTGGCAACAATTTAAACGGTATTGTTTTCATTTTTGGTCTTGCTGGAATTGCATTTGTTTCGGTTAATAAATAGCCGTTAATATTAAACTAAACCCCTCGGCACAACAGCCCGTTCCAAAGACAAGGCCTGCCGTGCCCATTTCAGCTTTAGTAACCTAGGGCTCTGGGGGTGCTAGGCATATGTCCCGGTAAGGAGGTCAGCCTCAAGCGGAATCCCCAGTGTTTAGTTCAAAAGCATGCTTGGTACGCATTTTATCGAACCACTCAAGGGATGAAAGGATGGGTCAACCTCGCTCAATACGGGATTCGATCCCCGGATCTGTGGCAGGGCAATGCGAAGTACTACCACTAAGCCACTGGACTCTCCTCCGTTAATATTATATAATAAAAAATTAAGGAACATTTAATTTCAACTTGTACATTTGAATTGCATTTGCATTTGTACATTTAAAACATTCGCCATGATAAATACGATCATTAAAAATTTTCAACAATCTATATCCTTTTTTTAGGCATAAATGAATTATATTTACTGTCTATGAAATGCAACAGAATGACAGAAAATAATTGCTAGTTTCATTAAATTTTTTAACAGGTGTTTGAACATTATAAACACAACTTGCCAGTTATAGTTTAATTATTGTTTAAGTGCAATAAATAGCAAGAATTAAAACAATTTTTACACTCGGAAACTTCTAAAATAAAACAACATAAAAAGAAAACGTGCATTGAGAGATAAACCGAAACAACCAATGATATCCCTCAAGGGCAAGAATGAAAACTAGAAAGAACACGTCATCGCCGCCTCGGTGGCTGAATGGTTAGTGTACTAGCCTTTGGAGCTGCTGAGGTCGGGTTCGAATCCCGGTCAGGCATGGATGTTTGTGACCGTCAATAAATGTTGTTATTTGTCTATGTGTTATTCATTTCTTTGTGACTGTACAATTTCTTTCTGTGTCTGTCCCACTTGACGAAAGCTTATAAGCGGTTCCATGAACAAGCACACAAGCTGGAATATATATGTATCATACCATATACCAACACGTCATCTGACACAAGCCTATTCACCAGCTCGTTACTTTAGTATATTATTTGCTGGGTTGTTTATAATGCCAAAGGTGGCATTTTAAAATCTAAAAAAGGACAATACAAAGATACTATTTTTTGGCTTTAGGGTCTTTAATACCAAACGCCTTTTTGAATATTACCAAGTCATGCTTCTAAAATAAGACTCGTAATTGGCTATAAACCTGTTCAAAATCAATTATTATAAAAAAGGTTTTCAGTTTTATTTTCTTTGAAAGCATAAAGTAAAAAAAACACCAGTACCAGTGATAGAAAATTGGCGATTTTGAATTGAATTTCTAAACATTCATCAAAATTGCATTTTCTATAACTCCCCTTATACATTTCTATGTCAAATGTTTATTGATATTGCTTCAGCTTTTAAACTCATGTTTCAAAAACACGTAAAAAAAAGAATAAATATATTTATTTGTTCATTCTAAATCGACATAATTCATTTCTGTAGTTGCTAAAAATATCATAAGTTTTTGTTACACCTCTGCAAAATGATTAAATCTGCTGTAGCCAGACTAGGATTTTCTTTATGAGTTTGACAATGATGCAACAAAATCGATTTTTAAAAAAAAAATCTTAAAATAGTTTTTCTATATACATATCACAGTATTTTAGATTTGTGTGTTGGATAAGTATTATGGGAGAATTATCAAGTTGCTGTAAAATATCTGTTTTATTAGAACAAGTCATAGTGCGGATAACGATTTATTAAAAATTAATGTGGTCAAAATTGAGATTTATGTGTTATTTTTACATACATAAAACATCATCTCTGTAGTATTTAATTGCTGTTCAAAAGTCCATTTTCCGAATTATGTACTGAAATTTGGTACAGCTGCGGAAATAAAAAAAGTACCACTAGTGATTATATCAGCCATTAGTCACCCTATAGAACCGGACCTTTTTGAGATTGTGAACAATTAACGTTCTGAGTTAATTGCATGACACAAAATTTGTATAAGGGGCCGTCTTCATATTAAAAATGTTACAAACTTTGAAATTTCCAATAGCAACACCCAATTTTAATAACTTAGAAATCTTAAGCAATCTCGAAAACCCTTAAATCTAAGTTTTTGTTACATTTGAATGAATATTAGATGAGTTATTCAATCGAATCACTTGTGGATCGTTTGGGGACAATCTCTAGACAAGCAGGCATGCATGCAAGGCCGTCTTTATTTATCAATTACACATGTAATCTTATACACAGTCCCCTAAAGGGTAATAAAAAATATTTTGTGATTTACTCAGCAAATTATGAATAAATTTTTTTAAAAATTGAAATTTCGTTTAAACTTCCTGTCTTGAATTTATTTCTGTAAAAATATTAAGGGGTTTCTATTCATATTTTTTTAAAAAATTAATATAATAATTATTAAAAAATATAAAAATTGTTTTAAATACCCCAATATTGAATGCATTTTGTTTGGGTTATTACAATTCCTTTTCAGTAAAAAATTCGTTTCATTATCTTAATTATTTATAGATTGGGATAGTTTTTTATGTGCAACTCATTTAACATTATGGAACCTAAACTTTGCACGTCTCTAACTCTCCTAATAATGCTTAAAAACTAATAAAATTTGGCATTTCGTATTAACATAGATCATAGATTTGAAATATGGACTCAAAAAGGGGTGTTACTATTGGAAATTTCAAAGATCATAAAATTTTTACTATGAAGATGGCCCCTTATGCAAAATTTGTGTCATGCAATTAACTAAGAATGTTAATTGTTTACAATTTCAAAAAGGTCCGATTCTATAGGGTGACTAACGGCAGAAATAATCACTAGTGGTACTTTTTTTTATTTCCGCAGCTGTACATGTATAGTAGTGGGCTTGTTTCTGTTGACATGCTTCCTTCCTGCACTTCCTTCTATCGTTTTTCCTATTGGTTTTCTATTCCCACGTAACTCTGATTCACCAATCGGAGTTCGGTAAAAAAAATCCATTCACATTTCTGTTGCCGCTCAAGTTCTGACAATTCACTTTACATATAGTGAGCTAGTAGTTGTGTAGTAATGCTGTGTGAAATGCCTTTAATGTCGTAATGCTTCGTAAAGCTTTCTATAAACTTTAATAATGGGTATAATTATGATTTTTGTTTGTATTTATTTTCATATTTTTCTTGCTTGATATTAATAAAGTTATTATTATTAGTATTAATTTAATCAGAATAATGTCTTACATTTTCAATAGATTCACGGAGTAAAATTGATGAAAATTAATATTTTTAATGATAATTTTTTCTCCAAAAAAGTTTTTCTTGTACTATCAGGATACCTTTGAAGAATATCTTGAAAAATTGTTTCCCTCACTTGTCAATAATACTAAGTTCACGCTATCATAGGCACACATAAATAGATTCAACTGAACTGAACAGAATTTATAGTATTTATTTCGAAATAAAAACAGAAACACACGTTTTCATTCTATACTCGAGATATTTGTTCTTTAGCTTGGTTCTACATAAGCAGAATATAGAGTTGTTTCAGATGATGCAAATCTCCTGTTTTCAGTTTTGCACTTTTGCGTTATCCTTGGTTGTTAAGATTCACTCTCAAAATAAGCGTTTTTTGTCTGTTATTTTATAATTTTTCTTCTATTTTAGAGGTTTTTTTTTACGTGAAACTTGGATTTTATTGTATTTTTCAAACTTTATTGGTTTTACTTTTATCAAACTTCACTTACGCAAATCATTATCACAACATCAATGTTGATAGAACATTTTTGAATGCCCGGCAATGAGTGCCAATTCGAGAGACATTGGAGTTCTGCCATCATTAATAGATCTTTATGACAATAATATCCAAAAAATTGCAGACGCGGTTATCAAAACACATGGTTTCATTTAGCTTTTTTCACATGTCGGCAACGCCATAGACACGACAAAAAATATTGTTCGAAAACTTCGGTTTAGTTGACATTTTGCCTTACTTGAAGAAACAAAGCGAAATTGTGGGACAGCAATTTAACGGAATTAATGATATTTTGCCTTACTTGTAGAAACAAAGGGGACAGCAATTTAAAGCAATTCCTGAACAGAGAAAAGATTTAGTTCTACAGCAAGAAAAGTTTGTACACAACTTTCGTTTCAGTAGAGGAAGAAAATATTATATCGATCAAAACAAATGCAATTGCGGTCTGTGAGGCTCTCTGTGGTTAGTGTCTCGATCAACGGATCGGAAGGACCCGCGATCGAGTCCTGGTCGCTGAAAACTCACTGAGTATATGCGGAGTACGTGTTCGTTAAATCTGTTGGGTACGAAAGTCCTGTGGGCGGTCATTGCGCAGTTTCTCATGGGTACAGGTTCCTGGAGATTATTTCCCTCCCCTTCAGGGACATGTCTAAATTGTCGCGTGATAGGTGGTAGCATCTGTCACGTATGTGTGTGCTTGTGAGTGTGTGTGTTGTGCCTGTCTTACTTGACGAAGATTTATAAGCGGCTCTCTGAGCAAGCACACAGGCCTGAAAATATATGTATACCAACCAAATGCAATTCCACAATTACTAAAAATGAAAACACTTTGGCTGGAACTATTGACACTCCCAACTTGAAACATGACCATTGTAACAGATTTAGAACAAAAATTCAGTTTATAGTTCTATCAAACTAAAGCTTCGAGTTGTTTTAACTCGCTTCAGACATAATCGAATCTGGCAACTTCTTGTTCTCGCGAAGTTCTCGAAAAGTTCTTGTTTCTTCATTTCTGATTTTCCATCTCAGATTTCAAACAGAGCGAAGCAAAAAACGAAACACAAACACAGGTTATACCGGCGTAATCAGTTTAGAACTTTTTTTACTAAATCGAATTTTCTCTTCCTTTCGAACGTTTGCAGGAGTCGAAAAGAATTACTTTTTCCTCGCCTTCCGAATGTGGCTTTGTTAGGGCAAATGGCGTTTTTGTATTAGAATATTTGTTTTTGAGGAATGGCAAAGCAGAAAATATGAAACAAACTGAGTCTGAATTACATAAGTTTTTGGTTGTGCTAAAAGAAATACATTACAAATTTTTCAATTAAACAATTTATTCATGGGAATGTTTTCGATGATGTAATGCTTTTGTTTTCACTTGTATCTTACTTTATTTCATTGGTTGCTTCGGTTTCACTCTCAAACTGACCGATATGGAGGAAAAGAATTTTTCCTTTTTATGCAAGATTTCTGTAACAAATATTTTGAACAATCAGCGGCACATACTAGCAAGAAGTTGGCATTTAAAAAATTAATAAGTATAGTATTTTTAGAAAACTTATTTTCGAATACAAAATCAAAAGTAGTTTCAGGCAACAAAAGGACAACAAACCGTTAGAGAAGTTGCCATCCGCAAAGTGAAACAACACCATTAAACTTCGCAATGTTTTATATCTAATTAGAAATTAATTTCGAGAGTTTAAAACAGTTGAAAGTTAAAATGTATCAGTTTGCAAGCAAACGATCAAATGAAGTTCAAATACTGTCGTCGTCACTCGACTGCCGTTGACCATGAATTTTTAACTCTACTACTGATCATATTTTTATCTATGATATTAATATAAAAAATAGCTGATAATGAAGACTAATTATGACTATTATAATAATGACTAAAAGACAATAATGATTAAAAGATATTTAAAAGGGCTTACCTTCGTGATCTTGGCTGGACAATTCCCGTACGTCAGTCTCTCTCATGCTCATCTTTGAAAATATATTCCAAGTGTAGAAGTGTTTTTAAAAAATGTCAACTTAAAAAAAGTCTTGAATAGTGCAGAAAACTGTTAATAATTCAAGGATTTCTTCTCTGTTGAGAATTCACAAATAATCACTGCGTTGAGATATTTCAGTAATTTACAAACACACAAAACACTAAAATGTGTTGTTGACTTTTGTCCTTTCTGAAATGACAATTCTTGTAGACATACTATAAGTTTTGTTTTTCTTAACTGGTTCTTGTTTGAAAATGCTTCATAAAGTTCATAAGGTTAAATTCGAGCTTCTTCACAATTCAGTGGATAGGAAGAAATTGTGCTTTGTTATTAGCTTTAGGAAGTTTTAGATGAATTCACACAGGGCAAAGCATGAAGGTTAATTTGTTGACTTCTGAAAAGAAAAAGAAAACATTATCAGTTTATAAAAACATTGATAAAACTATGCATTTCTTTGAAATCAATTTTTTTGTGATAATGTTGTTTTGA
This sequence comes from Hylyphantes graminicola, assembly GCA_023701765.1. NCBI lineage: Eukaryota > Metazoa > Arthropoda > Arachnida > Araneae > Linyphiidae > Hylyphantes > Hylyphantes graminicola. Next base: position 66,167,995 of record CM043117.1, read on the forward strand.
TATAAAGCTAATTTTTTAAATAAAAAAAATAATTTAAATAGACAACACTTAAATTTGTGTTTGTGTCGTTGATTACTATGCATTACATTAGCATGATTAGAATGAGTCATTATTATTATGATGAGTCCTTATTTTTACGATATAAAGGTTAATGAATCAAAGAACTTATCACTGCGTAAAGATACTCATTTTTATAAGTACATTTCATGATTATATATATACGAATCGTATATATTTAGATAATAATTAAAGCATAAATTAAAGATAAAATGGATTTATATTGTTTGCGTTTATTTCTGTTATCGAATGTACTTGTAAAAATGTATCAAGCTCCAAATGAAGACCTTAGTGTAAGTGCGTACGAAATGATATTATAAAAAAAGTGAGATTTTTGTGTCAATGAACATGTTACCATCTCTTTTAACTATAACAAGTTTTTCCTAAACTTTTAGTTAAATATATTTTTTTTACGGTTTGCAAGGTATCGTTTCAACAAATACGAGTGCAAACTAAAAACATCATTTTCGCGCTTGCACCTTTATGTCACATAGCACTCCCTTCCACTAAGATCTTCAAATGTGAACTTATACTAATTTATATTATTTTTCACCAGAGAAAAAATAACTATTTTTAAAGCTGTCGTTTTAAAATCTCCTCTACCCTTCAAGCCACTAACGACACAAACACGATTCTCATTTATCAACTGGCAACCCTCCTTCCCCTCGAAAATCCGGACGATTTATTTCAATACACCAATGTCGTGAATCTTCATCGTTTCCTGACTTTTCGAACGTATTTTTTCATCTGATAAGTGAGAAACTGAAGACGTCATGAATTAGGTGCCAGTTTTTTTCGCCCTCTACGTCTCTAACTTTTACTAAATTTATTTTTTACGATATAGGTTTCTTTTCTAGCGAATTTTATTTTGTAGGAGATGTTATTTAAGCTATGTGTAGAGAGCAGGCGTTAAATGTTTTTGTTAGGGATTTTTTTAAAGGAATTATTCACTAATTTCAAATGTGTGTATCTTCTTTTAAAAAATCAAATTTTACTTAATAAACCATGATCTTGAATGTAATTAATGGCGGACAGGCCTTCCAGGGGTTGGTTAAGTGAATCTGATTTAACGTAAAACTAGAGCTAAACAAGGGCTATTGACGGCGGTCCGTCATAACTTAGATTCACACTCAAGTGACGAGCCGACACCTGAAGTAGCCCCTAAACTTTTAAGGATGGCATTGGGTATTATTGGTCAGTTGATTGGGTACAGGGTAGGGTACATATATATTCCGGCTTGTGTGCTTGATCAGGGACAAGCTTACTTAAGTATTCATCAAGTAAGACAGACACAGAAAGAATTTTTACTGTTACGGATAAAGGAAAGTACCCCCAGGGCGAAGGTGGGAATCGAACCCGCACCCATTACAGTGCGCAGACTGCTAGCGTAACGGTCCAAACCACTCGACCATCCTGGTCCCTAGAACAAGTTAGTTGCGATTGAGCGAGTTGTTTTGCTCCCCATCTCTGCATTTTAGCCTCAAATGCAATTTACAGTTTTCGGGCGGCAGTTTCCATTTGTATTCTTCCCCGTCAATCGGCGCCCTGGGAACTCGCTTTTAAAACCGTTCTCGTGTTGCCCATTTCTGGAGCCGCATTTGCTCTAGGGGAATTCCTACGCTTTTCCCCCCAGATTTTTTTGTTTGATTTTTTTATTTACTTTACGAACAAAAAAACTTTTAAATTCCACTTTGAATTCTACGTGTGTGGTGGAAAGCCAGAGAAACGTGAGTGAAATGTAAAGGAACTGGAAGCAGTGGTCAGTTTAATGGGTGTTAAAATGAGTGCGAGGGTCGATTTGGAAAATGTTCAATTTGCTTTCCAATCAATATTTTAATATTGATATTATAATAATATTATGGTTGGAACACTTAAACTATTTTCTTACTTAGTAAAGACTTTTTTTCCGCTTTAAAGCCTAATAAATATCATTACATTTTGTTTTTATTTCTACACTACTTTCCACCCTAAGTTTGGTAAATAGAAATATGCTATGGAGAAGATCCTTCTGCGCATGCAAAGAATTCCATAAATTATTTGTGAATCCATCCAGAAAACTTGTTTAAAACATTAATTTCGTTTAAGGTCCAATAGATTTGAATATTATTTGAAAATTTGAATATTTTACCAGAATGAAAAGTGTATGTTGGCTAAATTGTAGTCAGATTAATTTGTAAATAAACATTGCCTTACAAGAGTTTCCAACTAATGGACCAACCGTACACTTTCCGCTGCTTTTTTTACTCTTTGTTTTTACCCAAGTTAGGTTGGTAAGGAGTATAACGGTAAAATGTTTCAAAGGTTTTGAAACTCAGATCGGTAACGTGTCGCAACTAGCGATGCATGTGTAGCAAAGATAACTTATTCGTTTTATATTTCCATTACAAATATAATTAAGAATGGAAACTACTTTAATCAATGTCTTTTACAAATATTATGGCATAAGTTAATAGAAATATACCTGAACTATGCAATGCGATTCAAAATATGCACGTCACAAGTTTACATGTAAGACGTAAGACGTGCTTGAAATATAAGGAACTGCAGTGGTCACTTTAACGGATGTTAAAACGTTTAAGCAGGTCTATTTGGAAAATGTTCAGTTTGCGTCTTAAGCAATTGTTTAAATTTTCTAAAATATTACTAGATTATGTCAGGGTTTTTTTAAAACTATTTTCTTACTTATGAATGACCAATTTTTTTTATTTGAATCCTCATAAAATCATCACGTATTATTGTAGTCATATTTGTCATTAAATCAGTGTCGATAAAGCTCCATGGAAGTAAGCGAATTTAGTTTCCTACACATTGCATGACTTACAATTTGAAGAAGCTGATCTTCGTATGTATTTAATATCCGCATGCAACCATTTAATAACGTAAAACTTAGTATCATTTTAGCACACGCACAAAACAAATAAAGAGCTTAGTGGAGGAGTGTGCGAATGAATATTAAAACATGAGAATTTTCTGTCAAAGTGTATAGGTTATTCCTCCCTTTAAAGATTTAAAGTTTACCCTTTATAATAAACTTAATGTCGAGCACATTGTTAACTCTCTCCAAGTACCGATTTTAACCATAGCACAAATTTTTTTTTATTGCAAGAGCACTTGATTATACATCATTGGTCCCCATGCCGAAGCATGAGATTGTAGCAAAAACATAAACTGAAAACTGAGCAATGAAACAAAAACTGAATGCAAACATTCAAAACAAATGCCCCTTATATAATGCTTTCAAACATATCACTACTAAAACGGTCCCGGCAGCCATACAACTAAGGATTATCAAGAATGATATTCCTATCACATATTACGCGGAAACAATAAACCCGCGTAGCTAAAGTGTTAATAGCTCTAAGTAAAAATTAGGGTAGGGTAGGTACATATACAGGGTGATTATAAAATAACGCTAGCTATTCGGAGTGGTCTGTGGCTTCAATGAATAATCCAAATGCATCAAAATTTGAGACACATTCTAATCAAGAAGGGGGGGGGGGGAGTTAATGGAATCATAAAAAAGACAGAATACTAAATAATCATAAAAAAGAATAATCATGAAAAACAAACTCGTCTCTTGACCAGAATCTGAATTACGAGGCGTCGTCAATTAGGGCCAATTACGGCCAACACATCCAATTACGCCTCGTAATTTAGAACCCTGGTCAAGTGACGAGTTTGTTTTTTATGATTCCATTCTTTTCCCTCCTTCTTTATTAGTAAGTGTCTCAAAGTTTTGTTGTATTTGGATTATTCATTAAAGCTACAGACCACTCCGAATAGCGAGCGTTATTTTATAACCACATTCCGGCTTGTGTGCTCGACCAGAGATCCGCTTATAAGCCTTCGTCAAATAAGAGAGACACAGAAAGAGTTCTTACTGTCACAGAGAAAGGAAGTAATCGAACCCGCACCCGTTACAGCGAGCAGACTGATGGCCTGCGATGCTAACCACTCGGCCATCCGGGCGCCAGGTAAAAATTAAAAACTTTAAATGTGGATTTTCTCGTTTAAACTATTTTATCACATAGCACGTTGTTCCAATAAGCTATTCAAATATAAATAACAAATCTGATTAGGAAACATAAAAAAAATCGCTACAAGAATTTCTTAAATTGAAAAAAAAGACGACATTACCCTTAACTTGCTCAACAACGAAGCTAAACCATTAATTGAACAAGGGTTCGCCTTTTTATTTAAATTCGGTACATTTTAAACCTTGATTAAGTGCAAAGCAACAGGCTTCCGTCTTCATAAAAAGACTACTTATTTTTTCCTGGCCTCAGTGAAGCAAATAGTGTTAAATTGGATTAAAATGCAATTGAATTCAGCCCCGAGAAAATTTCATTATCCAACGAAGTAATTTTTTCTTCGGTACCTCGTCGATGGTAATGAAGTTTTGTCGTCGCTTATTTCTAATTTGTTTTTAATTATTTGTTCTGACAGTGGAAACCTGGTTTATAAAAAAAATCAAGTGAGATAATTGATTTTTTTCATTTTTGTGTATAGCTTTAGGAGTAATTTTGAATGTTAGTAACAGCCTTTTTTTAGAAAGTGTTGATAATTGCTTTGGATTTAATTACAGTTCTTTTTTTTTAATGTGTATAAATATATAAAAAAAGAAACCTTTTATAGGCCTGGAAATGTTATGTTCAAAAATTTATGATTGTTACTCTACTTGAGTTTCAATTAAAAATAGCATAATTGTGTCGAAGATAAGATTAGTTCATTTTTTGAAGAGATAACATTAAATCGTTTCCAAATGTAAAAAATTAGGTAATCAGTTACAATTCATTGTTTCTAAAATTTTGTAATTAATAGCTATTGCAAGAAAGGCTAGTAAATGAGTTACGGAAAAATTTGAGACTAACATTAAAACTGGTAACATTATTTAGGGGTTTACTAGTCGGCTACAAAATTTTGAGTCATAGCACCATACAAAATAATTGAATGATATTCACAAAATTAAAATTTTGTAAATAATTTTTCAAAATAATTGGAAAACACAAATTACGCCATATTTCGAATCATAAAACCAACTCTATATGGAATACATATATTGTTTAAATTTAGAGTACATGTTTGAACTTTTATGAACACTTAAAATACTAACAGCAATTGCCAGTTATTCGAAATAAGCTTTTTTTTCAGATAATAATAAAACTGCTACCAAGCCGACACAACATGACTTTGAAATCTCATTGCTTGTTTGCATTTCACAATTTACAGTAGATATGTTTGCGCATAGATACGGACATAAAATAGAAAAGATCAGGTGTCTCATGTCACATCTTTTTAACAACGAAATAATTTTCCATATCTGAGGAGCACCGCCTGGAAGTTGTTTTTCACTCACAAAACTATCATAACAGTGAAGGAACTTCGACAGAATTCAATGCTTTGTATAATTGGTTGGTTGACATATAATTTCAGGTTTGTGTGCTTGGTCAGAGACCCGCTTATAAACCTTCGTCAAGTAAGATAGACACAATACATACGCAACAGATGCTGCCATCTATCACGCGCCACTTCCACAATTTAGGCATGTCCCTGAAGGGGAGGGCTATGTATAATGTAAGCTGTTTTTGACCTACAAGTATAGTCCGCCGGTCGCATATTAGCGTCTCTAATATTTTGATTGAGGAAGGGTCCACTTCGAAAACAGGTAGGGAACCAAATGGACGAAGGATCGGCAATCCCATGCTGTTTGTCGAGTATAGAGATTATTGAGTTACTTTGGTTAGTAATAATGTGTCACACTAAAACTACACCTAGGTTGCTATGAAAGGTGGATTATAGTTGATTGCACCAATTTCACGTGAATTTTTTCTATCTAGACCTCGGCTTACTCAACTACTAAGGCCGAAGAAGCTTTCCCAAACAAGCTCGAAGACCGAAATTTTGATGTCATAGTTCTGAGTGACGTTGATCCGAAGATGAAGACAACCTGTCCCGAAATCTGTTCGGAACCACTCATTCACGGCTGACCACAATTTTAGGGTTCCGAATGCATCCGAACTAGTTTCTTGATCTTCGGCACTGGGAACAGTGACGTAAAAATTACCGTCTACGCCAATGTTTGGGAGAGCTTCTCTGGCCTTTTTATTGAAGTTGGCCGTGTCTAGACTTGATCGTCAATTGATTTGCATCTGTAGTATGTATTAATTACCACTTTCAGTATCACCACTGGGAAGGCTATAATTTAAAAAAAAGATATGCGGTAATAGTGAACCCGATACAAGTTTGAACTTCCATTCAGTGGATAGACTGTTTCTAAACCTTAAAGAAATATGTGCCCATAAAAGCTATTAGTTCACGTAAACGTAATTATAAATCACAATATCAGTATATTTGATGAGACACCATCACTGAACTGAACTAATCTCTGGAAGGAACATCCCACGAAGGGAGCATCTCAGCTGGTGAAACTTATTTTTGGGTCACTTGGCGACAGCTTTAGGTAGAATATGTGTCACATCTGGCATGAATTCGCCGATTACCATTGACATTTGACTCAACAGTTTGCATTGGATGTTTTGTCGACACAAGCCTAATCGCTCACCACATATTCTCCCTAAAGCTGTGTGTCGCCTAGTGACCCAAAAATAGGCTTCACCAGTATTTCATGGGATGCTCCTTCCACAGTTTCAGTTAAAGTTCAGTGGACACCATCCTTCCTTATTTTCTAACGACTACTTCACAAGAGTGTTGCCATACAGAAAGCTAAGCAAATTTATCTAATAGTCCAGTCAAAATAGACATTCAATTAACAAAAATTCGCACCCAGCTAAATTTTGGTATATATCTTTGGTTCACTATTATAAGTAAAATATCAAAAGTCCCCATCGATCCCATGTCTGCGTTTTCCGCCATCTTGAAAAAACGTTCGAAATTTCGCCCATTTTCCATTTTTTGGCCTATAACTTTTTTTCTAAGCATTTTTGAATGTAACTTTTTGACACAAAGTTGTAGAAAATAAAATTTTCTTCAAAATAGGTATGAAAAGTTTTTATCTACGACAATTAGTTAAGGAGCTACGAAGCTGCAAAAAGGGTGTAAAATCGAGTGTTTCGAAAAAATATTACGTTCTAACGATTTTCTATCGCCTTAACTCCCATAAAACTTCATTTTATTAACAAACAATGATTTTACAAGTCGTAGAAAATTTAATTTCCTATAAAATACACTTATCAAAAATAAGTTTCTTATATATTCCAAGAAGAAAGGTTGAATTTACAGAAATCCAAAAAAGGTTCTATTTTCACCCGACAATGCACTGTTTTACTTTTTTAAAGGTAGCTCTTTCCCAGTGTATTTTTTACTGTTTTTGTAAATGCAAAACTTGTAGAAAATAATTTTTTCTATAAAATGGTTCTGTTTTGTGTTCCATACAATAAAATGTAACGGAGCTACGGTGCTCGAAAAATGGCGTAAAATCTTGAATTTCGCCAAAAGAGTTTTTTTACCACTTAAAATCCCAATAATTAAAACAAAAATCTTCATTTTAGTGAAACATAATTATTTTGGAACTTGAATACATCATCCGTTATTTTATTGTTACGGTCTTAGAAGTTATTTTAGATTCAATAGCAAAGAATTTCGGTTTATTTTTCGAAAAACATGAGTAGAAGCCGTTATATGCTTTTCCAAAGACACAGGGAAAAGAAGGGACACAATTTCAGCCCCAAAGATCTTACGACACCGATGCTTTTTATAAAAATATATATTTTAGATATCGTTGCTTAGTTGTTATTGATTATGGATATCTACTCCACAAAATGGTGTGTAGTCGAAACTTGACGTTTTCTGAAATTTACACTGATTATCGGAAGTGCATTCTCAAGAATTATGGTTCTACGATAATTGTTGCATTTGTTGGCTACCACGTCCAGTCAAAATAGCCATTTTAGTTAAAAAGAAATCGCATACAGCAAAATTTTGGTGTAGGTCATTGGTACACTATTATAGCGCAAAAAAAGTCCTCACCTATCCCATTGTCTGCTAAAAAATTTATTCTAGGTCAAAGTTCACAAATACAGTCTATCCTCGATAGCTCGACTCCCTATAAGTCGAATAATTCATTAAGGTGGCCAATCACCTTTGACAGCAAGTTTCTGAAAATTCTATTCCAACCATATCGTTGGGCGATATTATTATTAGATATGAATATAAAAATAGTTTTGAGAAAGTAAATCATAAAAAAACAATTCCTTTTTTTTGTATTTGTGGAAAATTATAGTAAAACATGCTTCAAAAATCACGCTAACGCAAAACATGATCTTTACAAATTTTAATTTTTTTACCATAGTTTAAATTTAAATATGCTTAACCAATATTAATATAGGTCATGAACTAAAATCATTAAGATATCAGTTCTCAATTTTTTTATAGGCAAAAGTTTGTAGCATTATGGCAAAAACACATAGAAACAAGAGAGTAGAAATCATATAAATAGTTTTAAAATATCCAATTCTCAATAGTTTTACACAATTCTAGTTCAAAACCTTCTTCATACTATTTCAAAACTACTGTAATAATTTGGAAGCTATTGATAATAAAGAACTTCAGTTTTTATGTTTTGCGTAATGCGTTTGAAAAAAAAATGAAAAAAACAAGCACAAAAAAGCTTTAAAGTGCTATAACTTTGGTTCTATTAAAAACTAGAAACTAAAATGAAACAGATTTAGAAAGCAAAATGTTTATTTTATATTAAAATCCCAAAAAAACAAATGTTTGATATTATATAAAATATCAAATTATAACAAATTATTATATAACAAATGTTTGATTTTTGCTGAAAAAAGGTCATTGGATACCTTAACTCGAACTTTTAGTCGAGTCTCGAATCATTTCTATAATTTTTCTTAAAAAAAAAACTGCCTCGATAACTCGAAGTGAACATCAACCGGTCGAGAAGAAACCATTCATTAGAATACAGCCAAAATGACTTACCCAGCAGGAATATATCAACTGAATCATCTGCAATCAACTGAACCCAGAAGACTGGGGTTGGAATTTAGTAAATGATATTTTGGAGCCAACTCAAACTTTACTCCCACCTGCTCCAGAAAAACTGCTTAATATACATACTATATTTTGTAATTGCAAAATGGGTTGTAGTGCAAACTGTGGCTGTAAAAAAGTCGGATTATATTGTTCTTTAGTATGTACCAATTGCCATAGTCAATCTTGTTTAAATGTTGATTCAAAAGCAACATATGAGGATTCTTATGTAGGGTATAATCGATTAATCTTTACGTGAACTATTCCTAGATCTTCAGCAAGAGGAAGAAGAAAGCGAAGAAGACATTATTGTTGAAGAAGGATTTGAAGATTATCTGTCAGCTTAAATTTTCCCCGAAATTAAAAAAAAAAATTCTTTTTAGTTTATTCATAACTAATTGTACCGTTTTTATTGAATAGCTATCTAATAAAACTAATAGAAAATACTACTGAATGCACGAACTCCATTTGATAAGACGGTTTATTTTTTTAAACCTAGTAAGACTCATGAATAATCAAAAGTATATTTATCGAAGAATTTATTTGCTTATCCAAAATGTCAAAATCACATCTTTTTATTACATGTGTGTATGTGCAATAACTGGCTGCGATACTACGTCAGCATTCAGCAACGTTCAGAAGGGGTAAAACATCAGTATTTAAATTGGTTAAAAAACGTAATGAATGTAACGTAATGCAGTGTACAATAGAAAATTAATCATTTTCTATTGCACACTTTCCCATATTTTTTTTCATAGTTCAATTGGTAGATGTTCCTTAAACTAAAAGTATTTTTTATTCAAACTATTTGTTGAAATGAAATTGAAATCTTTTATCAAAATCACATGTATTTTTCATTTGAATTTCTAAACATCTTAATCTAACTAAAATCTAACTAAATTCTTTGGTACTGAATCTAAAATAACTTTTAAGACCGTACCTATATAATAAATGATGATGTCTTCAAGTTCCACAATAGTTATGTTCCACTAAAATGAATTTTTTTTGTTTTAATTATTGGGATTTAAAGTGGTAAAAAACTCTTTTGGCGAAATTCAAGATTTTACGCCATCTTTCGAACAACTTAGCTCCGTTACATTCTATTGTATGAAACCCAAAATAGAACCATTTTATAGGAAAAATTATTTTCTGCAAGTTTTGTATTCACAAAAATAGTGAAAAAATGCTATTGGAAGAAAAACCTTCCTTCAGAAAAATAAAACAGTGTATCGTCGGGTGAAATTAGAACCTTTTTGGGGTTTCTGTAAATTTAACCTTTCTTCTTGGAATATATAGGAAACTTATTTTTGATAAGTGTATTTTATAGGAAATTAAATTTTCTACGACTTGTAAAATCAATGTTTGTTGATAAAATGAAGTTTTATGTGAGTTGCGGCGATAGAAAGTCGTTAGAACGTAATATTTTTTCGAAACACTCGATATTACACCCTTTTTGCAGCTTCGTAGCTCCTTAACTAATTGTCGTAGATAAAAACTTTTCACACCAATTTTGAAGAAAATTTTGTTTTCTACAACTTTGTGTCAAAAAAGTTATATTCAAAAATGCTTAGGAAAAAAGTTATAGGCCAAAAACGGAAAATTGGGCGAAATTTCGAACGTTTTTTCAAGATGGCGGAAAACGCAGACATGGGATCGATGGGGACTTTTGATATTTTACTTATAATAGTGTACCAAAGATCTATACCAAAATTTAGCTGGGTGCGAATTTTTGCAAACCTACCCCTATTTTTGGTCTATTTTGACCGGACTATAATCTCGTACCCACGCGTGGCAAAAGCAGTGAATTGCCAAATATAGTAACTCTTGCCTAAAGCTTCCTTACCCTTTTCGAGAGTGCACTCTTCCATAATCAAAGTATTTGAGATTGCAAGAAGTGAGAGGTGAACTATATCCTGTAAACTGTGTTTGACCTACAAGTATCCTATGAGAGAAAAATGTAAATTATAGAATACTAGTATATAAAAAAAACTTCTACAGAGTGGATGAAAAAGTCGCACATCTACAAAATCTATTAAAAAAAAGTTAAGTTTTACCATAATAATCATTCCTAGTCGGTGCAATTTCTGTGTGGTAGTGTAATGGATTCCTGCTGCCTATTCTAGCCTCCATTATTAGCATTCGCACAGCCAATAAAGACTCGTAGAACCCTGGCCAAGTGACGAGATCGACAATTGCGTGGGCACCTAACGGAACGTCAAGCGACATCGTAAGCTGACGCCGTCGGGACTTTGGACTCCAAAGATTTAACGAGCACGTCTGTCCCAGTGTACTCCGGCCCATCCGTCACGAGTTGAATTTTCTACTCTTTCCTAGTACAGTTATCCGATTTTTAGGATGACTGGCAGTAGGTGGGATTCGAGCCCCCGCACCCTGAGAAGACTGAATCCTGAGGAGGATGCCTTAACCACTCAGCCATGGATGGGCCGGCTGTGTGGTGAACTATTTTACCATATTTTCGGTCTTCAATTGAACCGTGTACCCAGGTTTTCTGTTTTTAAAATCTAAGAAATGTTTTCACTGAATTAAAAGATATGGAAAAATGTTTCACCCCACAGCAGTTGCAGCTACTAGGAACTATTATTATGGTGAAACCAAGCATATTTTTTTATGTAGTTACAACTTTTACATCCATTCTGAAGAAGATTTTTCTACTAGAGTTATATTACTTACTCTATTCTTTCTACTAAGACACTTTAAGCCCAAAACAGGATACATTTAATTCTGTACAAGTCTTTTTACTGTTAGGACACTTTTGTTGGTAGAAAACAACTTACAGATTCTACTTTTCGTCGGATATTAAACATTCTTTTTAGGTAGAAAAGTATGACTTATGACATCAAACTTTTTAACTTTTTGTGCGCATGTCTGTGCGTCTAGGCATAAATTTGCTGTCAAACTGATTTTATAGCCATTTAATTGGTATTGAAATTTAAGTTTATTCATTTAAATTGACGTTGATCGACTTCATTTTCATATAACATGCAAACTTTTTTTAAAGTTTATTTTTGACTATTTTTTCGTGTAACATAATTTGTCCTACATAAATTTCTCAGGAAAAGGGTCTTCACTTATCTCTTATTTAGTTTATTTAGATAGTCTCAAGTACATATAGCTTTTCTTTTGCATGAAAAATATTTTATGCCATTCGTGAAAGTTAAGGTAGGCGAATACCCAAAATTCTAAAATCTTTACTATTGCTTTAATCTTTTCAAAATTTGGCATAGGGATTTCAAATATAATGAACAATGCTTTTTGGGCAATTTTTTTATTTAAATATAATTGATTTATTTTAAACGGTGTTTTTCAACTAAAAAAAGGGGTTTACGCTAACGCTTCTAGCATAAAAAGTTTTACATTAATTGACCTGAAATTTTTCTCAGATGCTATTTCAATATATATATGTGCCATGAACCTTTAACATCTGGTGTAAATCTGCAAGTTTTTTTTTAAATGTCCAAGGGTAAGTTAATCGAAAAAATCCTTTTTCTGTGGTTAATTTAAGACATTTTTCTTAATAACTTCTTTTCTTGTAATTTGTATGTAACTCTAGAGGGTCATTGCATGCATCAGTTCAAAACAAAGAATTCAAGACATAATTAATGTTCATAGGATGAAAATTCAATGTGGTAGACTTGTTAGCGTAAGCCTCTTTTTTTAGTAGAAAAACACCGTTTAAAATAAATAAATTATTTTTAAATAAAAACAATCCTAAATAGTATTATTCATTATATTTTAAATAGCTGTGCCAAAGTTGGAAAAGATTAAAGTAATAGTAAAAATTTTAGAATTTTGGGAAATTTTGGGTATTCGCCTACCTTAAAAAGGAAAATTTTTTCTTTGAAAAATTGAGATGTAATTACAGAAAATTCTTGCAGGTTTCTAAAAAAATATGTTGAAAATAAAAGGTAAGTATTATGTTTTGTAACTGAAAATTCGCGTACAATATAAAGGGGAACCTGCATAGTGGGCTTAGGTTAGATAGAATTATCGTCGCATTAGAACTACCTGATGGCTATTGGCGACGGGCTTCGTAATTTAGAACCACAGTCAGTGACGAGTCGACACCTGAGTAGGCACCCAACGCAACCGTTCAGGGTGACATCGTGGACAGGGTTGGAACTTTGAAGCATATTTTAACGTGCACTCCCTCTACACGGGGTATTATTAATCGGACATATTTTGGCTGCACGGGCTGCCTGTGTAGTGGGATTCACAATTAATCCATTGTGTCACACCCCCGCGCAAAGTGCCCCGGGACAGTTTCGGAGTCCCCGACGTCATTTCCGGTGCCACGTCATTTGGCAAACGACGGAAATGGAATTCGCTTCCGCGTGGCCGCCATCTTTGAAAGTTGGAATCTGGTATAATAGAGTTGAAACTTTTTGATGACAGGTTCCGGATAAATAGCGAAAATGGGATTTTTTTTTTTTTTGAAAATAGGGGACAAGAAAGGAATTCTGAATAAGGTGTTTGCGGAGTAAGAAGAAGTAAAAGTTGAAATGAAGTTATTCGATTCGAATGAAAATAGGGTCTAAGCCTAACTTAGTTTTCTTTGCATTTTTTTTATCTTGAGGATCTAAAGTAAATTCTTTTTTTATTTCCTTTGTGTTATAAAATAATGTACAATTGTAAATTTTGTTTTGTTACACATCGTTATATCATCGTTCAATGTTAAATCCAAGAATGAGCAAATTCTAGGGATTGGCGGTTTTCTAAAACTTTATTGCCTCACAGTTTTTGTTTTCCATTTCTGTGTTTTCACATAATCGCGGTTTTTCCCGGGGTATCACTGATAATCAATTAAAAAGTTTTTTTTACTACATTCATTAAAATTTCAGCTTTCACAATACCGATTTGAGATATTATATACTAACTTTATAATTTGGACTTATAGCGTCTGTAGTCTGTACACAACAGAAATTTCTTTAAATTGGAGTCGGATGGTTCTATCTCGCCCATGTTAATTTTCCTAACTTTAGGAACATTTTTCTCAGGAACTATATGAGAAATCATTTTGTACTTTTTATATTTTGTTCCTAAGCTAAAGATATGTAGATTAAAAAAAGAAATGGAAATTGTTGACCCAAGTACCCATCCGATTTCCCTTAAGTAGACAACAGTGATTTGGCTCTTCACTTTTCTTCAGTCTCGGAAATCAAAACTTCCCGATGGCACATCACAAAAAAGCTAAGGAATGACAAATCCTTCGTCCCAATGATTAAGTCTGGTTCTTCTTCTTTTAACAATATAAAGTCCAGAAGTTTTATTAGGTTGATAGGCTCAATGATCTACAGCACTTTTAATCATAATTGAAGAGTACAGGGGAAGAACCGCTTTATTTCGTAGAAGGCTTTCCTTAAAAGCCCCTTTGTTGATGATAGCTAGAAATCGCCTGAACTGGTGTAAAGAAACCGGTTACTCGCCTTGTTTATCTTTTGCGGCAACCCTGATTCACGCCAGAGATCAGTGGATACGAGTAACACGTTTGTACAACGAATGAAGAACCGAAATAAAAACCTGTTTCTGGTCATCAATATCCACCAAGCAGACACAATTACGGAACGACTCTAAAGAAATCAGGCGGTTCTTCCCCTTTACTCTTCAATTGCAAGGATACAAGGATCCATTCATCATAGTTTGGGACATCGTTTGACAAAACAGTCTTCATTAGGATAGAGACTATAAATATAGTGTTACAAAAATTACAAGATATTGAGGAAATCTTCTGAGAGACAGGATAACTATTATTTAAAACTAGACCGCCTTTCTATAAACGACGGTTAGAATAAGACGAAGATGCTAACCGACAGCAACGCTAAAAAAGATATGTAGGTGGAGCCATAATCTTTTAAACAATAAGCCCAAACAAACATTGGCTTTCTGTTTGACACCACGCTGCTTGCAATAAATCTTAAATCTTTTGCATGAAGATATACATCGGTAATAGTATTAATTCATATCTCTATTCATATCATCATAAAAAGTATTAATTTATGTACTACACTCTTAAAACTGCCCCTCTGGGCAAAAGAGGTACATTTTGAACTTTTGTGGCCTCTGAAGATAAAGTGGCACATTGCGCGACCGACTACGCAGCTGCAAAAAAAAAAAGTTAAAAGTGACCTCACCAATCTGGGTATCATCGGTATGCAATGCAACCTAAGCTAGGATTGCCAGTGTCCATCTCAAACCTTTGACTCTTTTAAGCCAAATGTTTAAGTTTGTTAATTTTGAAAAAAAAAAAAAAAACTGAGGAGACTTTTGTTGCAACTGCTTAAGAGAGTACGGCTGGGGATCCCAGTCGGTTAAGCACTCGCCTAGCATGCGAAAGGTTCCAGGTTCGGGTACGAGCATCTCTAAAGTAACTGCCGACCTATAAACGACCCGTACAGTTAAAAATGTCCCACGAACAATACCCCGTGTAAGGGAGTGCAAGTTAAATATCTTTCAAAGTCCTAACTCTGCGTACGATATCGCCCTTAACGGTTGCGTTGGCTGCCTATTCAGGTGGGGTTCTAAAATACAACGCCCGTCACCAATAACCCTCGTGTATCTCTAGTGCTACGATAATAAAAAAAAACCTAGCTGAAGAGAGTAAGATGTGTTTAGGAACGCGATCGAACTTGGTTCCCTTATTAGAAAACACCTCGCTGTCTCACGAATACTGTTGATTTAGAACAGTTTGTTTACAAAAGCAAGCGAACTTCTATACTTCTATCCCTTAAAGTAACCACCTATCACCTAGCTATGGGTCTGTGAGGCGCCCTGTGGTCAGAGTAGCGATCTACGGATCGGAAGGTCCCGCGATCGAAACCAGGTCGCTGAAAACTCACCGAGTATATGCGGAGTACGTGCTCGTTAAATCTGTTGGGTCCGAAAGTCATGTGGGCGGTCATTGCGCAGTTTCCCACGGGTACAGGTTCCTGGAGACTATTTCCCTCCCCTTCAGGGACATGTCTAAATTGTGGAGGTGGAGCGTGATAGATGGCAGCATCTGTCACGTATATGTGTGCATGTGAGTGTGTTGTGACTGTCTTACTTGACGAAGGTTTATAAGCGGCTCTCTGAGCAAGCACACAAGCCTGAAAATATATGTGGGCAATTCTACCATAATTTTTAATTTCATGTCCCTTGGGCATAACTTTTAAAAAAATTAATATTTCTTTACCATTTTTTCTTATTATGCTAAAAGACTGGTCCTTTTATAATTGCAAAACGTAATTTTAAAGCAAAGAAACTCCAAAAAAATTTTAGAACACAAAACAATGCAGAAAAGTCCTTACCATCGTGTGTCCCGAATGTCAAATTTTTAGTTTAGGACTCAATCTAGTACTTTTTTGAGCTGAAAATTACATTCATTTGGATTTTAAATTGAACTAATACTGTGGCTTAACGATTTCCTTCCATTGAATTTTGGCTTTTAACATTTATAATCCGTTTTTCTCGTCTCCTAACTTTGTCCCTGGGTTTTAGTACATTCACTGACCTCATTCCAAAAGTGGTGAAGAGAAGCACTGGATTGAGCTACAGTGATTCTTCAAACATGCAAACTGTATTGCAGAAAACTGATATTTCAGTTAGTAGCCACATATTTTTGCTAAAATTCACCAACAAACCCAAAATTTAAAAAAACTCAGTGAAATTGGCTGCGAGGCTTTATTGCTTTCCTTACAGTCTCCCCGGTTTAAGGTTAATTTTTGCTTGATAATTGAATTTTTTTTCTATAAATATGTTTAAGTGGAGTACAAGAAGTAAAAAAATCCATTTTTATTAAACTGGAGTTAGTTTCAACACAAAAAAGACCGGAAAAAAGACCTGAATGTCCTTTCCTTCCATTCCTGACCTTCCGATCCTTACCGTCGTAATGATCTAGGGATGGAAAACCGAAACCAGTTTTAAGACTAACCGGTTTTTTGCAATTTCGGTTTCATTGAAAAACAGTCAGTTTCATAAGGCCGGTTTAGACCGGTTTCTTTAGAATCGGTGTTTTTAAAAAACTGCCGTCCCTTATTATAATTTTTTGTTTTTTGCAAATGAGCTTTGCTAAACTTGTTTTCGTAATTCTTTAACCCTTATAAACCTTTTGATAAACATTTAAAGTGATTTTGAAAAAATAAATTTTACAAGTTTTTAATACCTGAAATTAAAAATTATGGTAGAACTGCCCATGTATATCAACCAACTAACCAACCTAGCTATGGAGAATTCTAATTGTCCACTTTCAGTGTTTGTTTTATTTTATTTTATTTGAACAGTTTTCACATATGATGCATCTTACTCACGTCATACGATCACTTTTATGGAGTGCATAAAATCCACTTGGCGACACACAGACGACTTCATATTTATTTTTCACGCCAAGCACCGACGACTTATTACAACCCCCGATGCTTCCTACGCTAACGTAATTGCGCCTACGTTGCTTCTAGAAGATTTAATTAGCAGTTGTTAAGACGCGATTCGTAAAGTTATGTAAGTTAAGAAACTTCTGTAATGTAATGATAATGGATTAGTGTTCTGATTAAGGATACTAGGTGTCCTAAAATCTATTTACGGAACAAGCAAATAGTTATATGATGTCCTTTATTAATAAATGCATATCCAAGTGTAATCAGTTGTATGGATATAGATAATGAGTTTTAAAAATCGTTAATAAATATTTTGACCTACGGAATGTTTTTGATACTACAAGATGCAACCATTGTTTAATTATGTGATTCTTCGAATTTATGGTACGTTTTATGAATTGGACAAAATATCCAATTCTTAACTTATCATACTTCTTTAAGCCTAAACTACCTAACATTTTTTATATTCTTGCCTAAACTTTTATTTCAATTGCTCAAACTAAAATCTTAAACTTTCTTTAAAAGAGAATCCTTTATTTCTTTACATCAACCCTCTGAGGGATATAGACGTATAAACATGTCACCTGACTGTCAAGTTTTCTATTAACATAATTTTCAAAAGTTTATAAATTATAATAAATTACAAGTTTTTAATCTCATCGAATGAGAACAAAATTCCAGTGCATCCAATTTTCTTATCCCTCAAGGGGTTAAGTTCCATCTACCAAACTTTTACTATCCATCTTTAATTACATTATTCTAATAACTTACTACAAAAATTTCAGTACAAGAAATTACCTTCATCCATACACTCAAGCCATCAAATTTCCTTAAAAATGCGACTCCCATTCTTTAAAATTACCCCAATTCTCTAAATATCCCACCATAATTCCCTGCCTATTCAAAGGATCCCAAACAATGGGTGGATATTATATTACCTACCATTGTTTCATTTCGTAATTCGACGTTTTAAGTTTTTTTTTATTCCAATATAATTCAATAATTTAATTTCATTCAATTATCTTTTTCCTTTATTTAATTCCAATCTAATTCCATTATTTAATTCCCATCCAATTCCATTATTCTAACAATTTCTATGATATTTCTTATATAATAACTTAAAAAAATTATAAGACCAAACTACCAACATCATGCACCAAATTCCTTCAAACATTCAACTTCAATTCCCTAAAATTACCCCAATTCTCCGAAATTACCCCAATTCCCTAAAATACCCCACCATAATTCCTTACCTCTTCCAAGAATCCCCGTATAATCCACCCATTGTTCCATTGCGTGATTCGACGGAGAAAGAACAATTTTGGGACAAACGACTTTTTGGAGCTCGGAAACTTCTTCTTCCCGCTCACTCATGCGAACAGACGATAGACGCAGACGAAAACTGACATCTGCCACCCTCAGAACACCCCCCGACGAAGTTCGAGATGATTATTATGTCGTCTGCCAGGGAGTGAGCTATTCGGTTTTAGAACTTTCTCTCGTTCTCTTTAGGAGAAACTTGGTGTTCTTTTTTAAAGAATGGTTTTTAGTGTGTTTTGTTTTGTCTGAAATAAAGTAGCAGCAGCTCTTGTGAGGTTAGGTTGTAGATTTTCAGACTGCCTATTTCTTACTTCCATGGATATTTAACACAGCCAATTTAAGCCTTGTAATTTAGGACCCCGGTCAACAGTTGTACTGTAAATAAGGATGTTAGAGTTTTGTTGAATTATCTTCGCATTAGACATACACGGAGACTATTGGCAACTGGAATCTTCATTCAGATCCACATTAAAGTGACAAGCCGATACCTGAGTAGGCACCCAACTCAACTTTAACCCTTTCAGTCCCAAAAATTTACTGCGCTACAGAAACATCTGATATTCACAAAATAAGCTTATTTTAGGTCAAAAATAAGAGTTCCATGAGAAAAAAAATCACTGTAAATTTTTTATATGGTTTTTGAAATAATGCCAAAATTTTTTAACTGTGGAAAACAAAAAAATATATGTATTACCCTAAAAACACTTCGAGTTATATATTTTAAGGTATCTGACCACATTACTAAAAAAATTTAATAATTATCTTAACCAAAATAGTTTAATTTGTTTTTAAATATGAGGAACTGAAGTGAACTTTTCAAAATTCAGGTGAAACGCTTGTTAGCTATTCTCTGAATAAAAAGAATAGTAGTTATGATTTCTATTGAGATTAATGTAAAATATTGTCTTATAGAGCAGAGTGTTAAGAATCGAATAATGTGTGTTTGGATGTCATAACGGGACATAAAAATTTAGAAAAAAAATATTGAAAGTGAGGATGCCAAATGGCATCCCTGGGACTGAAAGGGTTAAAGAGAGAAATTGTTTGCGTCTTCGGCACTTTGGAGCATTCTTAACGAGAACTCCTTTGTTATTCGTCTCACTTTTGATCTACACATGTCTTTTATAGGTCAGCAGATATTTGGGAATTCCAGGGCTCGAACCTGGGACGTACTTTAGTATGGCAAGGCAAGTGCCGTACTAACTGGGTACCCCACTATAAAATAAGAACATTTTTATAGCTATTTATTATTTTTGCCAACTCTGTATATTCTTCAGTTACTTGTTATGAAATACCTTCTTTTAAATTTTAATATACAAGCAGCAACTACGCATTGACTTATACTTAAAATCATAGTTCGGGAAAAAGATGTAGAGTTTTATGATCTAAAAAAAAATGATAGGAAAACTGTTTAACTAGTGATATTTTTACATACGATATTTCGATATGCAATTGAACTTTATATTGCCCCCCCCTCAATTTTGGCCCCTAAAATTTGAGGGAACTTCATATTGAAATTCCCTCAAATTTTAGGGGCCCCTAAATTTCAGTTTATATTATGCTAAATGCTGTAAATCCGCAAAATATCACTAAACTAAAAAAAAATTCTGATACTCCACTTTGTTTTTTGCTCAATTTCGACTCAGAAATTGACCTAAATTGATTGCTTTGATCCATTTTTTTTAAAGGAAGCCATCAAAATTGTAGCAAAAATGCGTTACATAGCTCATATAACAAGATCATTACTGGAAATCATACACAACATTTTCCCTAAAGGAGCCCACAAAATATTCTGGGCCTACAGTTTGAGATTTCTAGAGCAGGAACTTCTCTTAGCCCTTCAAATAGCACAATTATAGGAATAATACAAAATATATACTTGTAGTTTTATTATTTAAGAAAATGTCATAGATGCCAAATTTTAAGCATCATCAATCATTAGCATAAAAACATACGATAGTAACAATTAGTAAATAACAGGTAAAAAGAACGCATTACGATTTTCTTTCACAACTAAGAGTCCTTGAATTGTTAGTGGAGAAAACGATTTGTTTCACCTGTTGCGTTTGTAAGGAGTCACGGTTGCAGTTTGGTGTGAGAGTAAACGATTGCTTTATATTTAAAATGTTTTTGAAGTGTTTTTCAAAGTACAAAAGTTGTACACTTATGTATAGGTCGAAGTCGCTTGATGGTAAAAATATTGGGGTACTTGTATGTATTAAATTACATTTATATGTTATTTTCTTTTATTTTTATTAGTTTTCAAGCTGAAAGGATGCTTGCTTTTTCTGAGATGATTGGTTTTTAAGAACTGTTTCGAAACTTTTGAGGTATTATTGTTTTTTAATTTGCAATTATATGAATTTTTTAAATGTTGCACCGCCAAAAAAAAAAAAAAAAAAAAAAAACTGTAATCGATAGGAATTTACGAGATTTAATGATCAGCTATTGTATTCTTATAATTAAATGTTTTAATTTTAAGTTATTTAAATTTTAAATATAAATAGTATTTAAATTTTTTTAATGAAATTTGGGATGTAACCTAGCCCGATTTTTTGCTTTAAAATGACGTATCCCACTTGTTATACGACTTTTGGTTCGTTCTGTGAAAGTGGGTGACCAGACATAATGATTATAAAATCTTCCACTTTTTACGTTATAAACGTAGTGTGGAAGCTAAAATAATGAAGTTTTGTGCGTGTATGTCTGTGTGTATAGACTTTAAAACCAGCCATCAATTTAACTCGTAACTTGGCACAAGTGCGTAGTTTATACTTAAACTAAATTTATTCTTAAAGCACAAATATTCTGTAAAAGATGCAATGCATTTTAATTAAAGTTTCTCTGACACTTAAAAATATAAAAATCGACAGGTTAAAAAATGTCAACAGTTATAATCTTTTACTGATTAAATCATCAAACGAATGTTTAAGTAAGCAAATTTAAAAGTTTCATCCACTTGATTGAAAGCCGTAATATATTCTTCACTTATGTACCGTATAAGGAAAATTACTTTTCATTCTAACTTTTCTTTTTGCAAACTGACAAGTATCGCATATTAAAATGTCCAAAACTAATCTTCTCTGATACTTTAATCTGATCAAAAATTCCTAAACAAACAAGCGACTGATTTTTCTCCTCAAGATCCATTAAATGTTCGAAAAATCCAATATATTCAGAGCATCAATCATTCTAAATTCGAAAGAATTTGCTCCGAGTGTTTGTTCATCGCGATTGCTGTAAATAAGGATGTTAGAGTTTTGTTGAATTATCTTCGCATTAGACATACACGGAGACTATTGGCAACTGGAATCTTCATTCAGATCCACATTAAAGTGACAAGCCGATACCTGAGTAGGCACCCAACTCAACTTTAACCCTTTCAGTCCCAAAAATTTACTGCGCTACAGAAACATCTGATATTCACAAAATAAGCTTATTTTAGGTCAAAAATAAGAGTTCCATGAGAAAAAAAATCACTGTAAATTTTTTATATGGTTTTTGAAATAATGCCAAAATTTTTTAACTGTGGAAAACAAAAAAATATATGTATTACCCTAAAAACACTTCGAGTTATATATTTTAAGGTATCTGACCACATTACTAAAAAAATTTAATAATTATCTTAACCAAAATAGTTTAATTTGTTTTTAAATATGAGGAACTGAAGTGAACTTTTCAAAATTCAGGTGAAACGCTTGTTAGCTATTCTCTGAATAAAAAGAATAGTAGTTATGATTTCTATTGAGATTAATGTAAAATATTGTCTTATAGAGCAGAGTGTTAAGAATCGAATAATGTGTGTTTGGATGTCATAACGGGACATAAAAATTTAGAAAAAAAATATTGAAAGTGAGGATGCCAAATGGCATCCCTGGGACTGAAAGGGTTAAAGAGAGAAATTGTTTGCGTCTTCGGCACTTTGGAGCATTCTTAACGAGAACTCCTTTGTTATTCGTCTCACTTTTGATCTACACATGTCTTTTATAGGTCAGCAGATATTTGGGAATTCCAGGGCTCGAACCTGGGACGTACTTTAGTATGGCAAGGCAAGTGCCGTACTAACTGGGTACCCCACTATAAAATAAGAACATTTTTATAGCTATTTATTATTTTTGCCAACTCTGTATATTCTTCAGTTACTTGTTATGAAATACCTTCTTTTAAATTTTAATATACAAGCAGCAACTACGCATTGACTTATACTTAAAATCATAGTTCGGGAAAAAGATGTAGAGTTTTATGATCTAAAAAAAAATGATAGGAAAACTGTTTAACTAGTGATATTTTTACATACGATATTTCGATATGCAATTGAACTTTATATTGCCCCCCCCCCTCAATTTTGGCCCCTAAAATTTGAGGGAACTTCATATTGAAATTCCCTCAAATTTTAGGGGCCCCTAAATTTCAGTTTATATTATGCTAAATGCTGTAAATCCGCAAAATATCACTAAACTAAAAAAAAATTCTGATACTCCACTTTGTTTTTTGCTCAATTTCGACTCAGAAATTGACCTAAATTGATTGCTTTGATCCATTTTTTTTAAAGGAAGCCTTCAAAATTGTAGCAAAAATGCGTTACATAGCTCATATAACAAGATCATTACTGGAAATCATACACAACATTTTCCCTAAAGGAGCCCACAAAATATTCTGGGCCTACAGTTTGAGATTTCTAGAGCAGGAACTTCTCTTAGCCCTTCAAATAGCACAATTATAGGAATAATACAAAATATATACTTGTAGTTTTATTATTTAAGAAAATGTCATAGATGCCAAATTTTAAGCATCATCAATCATTAGCATAAAAACATACGATAGTAACAATTAGTAAATAACAGGTAAAAAGAACGCATTACGATTTTCTTTCACAACTAAGAGTCCTTGAATTGTTAGTGGAGAAAACGATTTGTTTCACCTGTTGCGTTTGTAAGGAGTCACGGTTGCAGTTTGGTGTGAGAGTAAACGATTGCTTTATATTTAAAATGTTTTTGAAGTGTTTTTCAAAGTACAAAAGTTGTACACTTATGTATAGGTCGAAGTCGCTTGATGGTAAAAATATTGGGGTACTTGTATGTATTAAATTACATTTATATGTTATTTTCTTTTATTTTTATTAGTTTTCAAGCTGAAAGGATGCTTGCTTTTTCTGAGATGATTGGTTTTTAAGAACTGTTTCGAAACTTTTGAGGTATTATTGTTTTTTAATTTGCAATTATATGAATTTTTTAAATGTTGCACCGCCAAAAAAAAAAAAAAAAAAACTGTAATCGATAGGAATTTACGAGATTTAATGATCAGCTATTGTATTCTTATAATTAAATGTTTTAATTTTAAGTTATTTAAATTTTAAATATAAATAGTATTTAAATTTTTTTAATGAAATTTGGGATGTAACCTAGCCCGATTTTTTGCTTTAAAATGACGTATCCCACTTGTTATACGACTTTTGGTTCGTTCTGTGAAAGTGGGTGACCAGACATAATGATTATAAAATCTTCCACTTTTTACGTTATAAACGTAGTGTGGAAGCTAAAATAATGAAGTTTTGTGCGTGTATGTCTGTGTGTATAGACTTTAAAACCAGCCATCAATTTAACTCGTAACTTGGCACAAGTGCGTAGTTTATACTTAAACTAAATTTATTCTTAAAGCACAAATATTCTGTAAAAGATGCAATGCATTTTAATTAAAGTTTCTCTGACACTTAAAAATATAAAAATCGACAGGTTAAAAAATGTCAACAGTTATAATCTTTTACTGATTAAATCATCAAACGAATGTTTAAGTAAGCAAATTTAAAAGTTTCATCCACTTGATTGAAAGCCGTAATATATTCTTCACTTATGTACCGTATAAGGAAAATTACTTTTCATTCTAACTTTTCTTTTTGCAAACTGACAAGTATCGCATATTAAAATGTCCAAAACTAATCTTCTCTGATACTTTAATCTGATCAAAAATTCCTAAACAAACAAGCGACTGATTTTTCTCCTCAAGATCCATTAAATGTTCGAAAAATCCAATATATTCAGAGCATCAATCATTCTAAATTCGAAAGAATTTGCTCCGAGTGTTTGTTCATCGCGATTGCTGTAAATAAGGATGTTAGAGTTTTGTTGAATTATCTTCGCATTAGACATACACGGAGACTATTGGCAACTGGAATCTTCATTCAGATCCACATTAAAGTGACAAGCCGATACCTGAGTAGGCACCCAACTCAACTTTAACCCTTTCAGTCCCAAAAATTTACTGCGCTACAGAAACATCTGATATTCACAAAATAAGCTTATTTTAGGTCAAAAATAAGAGTTCCATGAGAAAAAAAATCACTGTAAATTTTTTATATGGTTTTTGAAATAATGCCAAAATTTTTTAACTGTGGAAAACAAAAAAATATATGTATTACCCTAAAAACACTTCGAGTTATATATTTTAAGGTATCTGACCACATTACTAAAAAAATTTAATAATTATCTTAACCAAAATAGTTTAATTTGTTTTTAAATATGAGGAACTGAAGTGAACTTTTCAAAATTCAGGTGAAACGCTTGTTAGCTATTCTCTGAATAAAAAGAATAGTAGTTATGATTTCTATTGAGATTAATGTAAAATATTGTCTTATAGAGCAGAGTGTTAAGAATCGAATAATGTGTGTTTGGATGTCATAACGGGACATAAAAATTTAGAAAAAAAATATTGAAAGTGAGGATGCCAAATGGCATCCCTGGGACTGAAAGGGTTAAAGAGAGAAATTGTTTGCGTCTTCGGCACTTTGGAGCATTCTTAACGAGAACTCCTTTGTTATTCGTCTCACTTTTGATCTACACATGTCTTTTATAGGTCAGCAGATATTTGGGAATTCCAGGGCTCGAACCTGGGACGTACTTTAGTATGGCAAGGCAAGTGCCGTACTAACTGGGTACCCCACTATAAAATAAGAACATTTTTATAGCTATTTATTATTTTTGCCAACTCTGTATATTCTTCAGTTACTTGTTATGAAATACCTTCTTTTAAATTTTAATATACAAGCAGCAACTACGCATTGACTTATACTTAAAATCATAGTTCGGGAAAAAGATGTAGAGTTTTATGATCTAAAAAAAAATGATAGGAAAACTGTTTAACTAGTGATATTTTTACATACGATATTTCGATATGCAATTGAACTTTATATTGCCCCCCCCCCCCTCAATTTTGGCCCCTAAAATTTGAGGGAACTTCATATTGAAATTCCCTCAAATTTTAGGGGCCCCTAAATTTCAGTTTATATTATGCTAAATGCTGTAAATCCGCAAAATATCACTAAACTAAAAAAAAATTCTGATACTCCACTTTGTTTTTTGCTCAATTTCGACTCAGAAATTGACCTAAATTGATTGCTTTGATCCATTTTTTTTAAAGGAAGCCTTCAAAATTGTAGCAAAAATGCGTTACATAGCTCATATAACAAGATCATTACTGGAAATCATACACAACATTTTCCCTAAAGGAGCCCACAAAATATTCTGGGCCTACAGTTTGAGATTTCTAGAGCAGGAACTTCTCTTAGCCCTTCAAATAGCACAATTATAGGAATAATACAAAATATATACTTGTAGTTTTATTATTTAAGAAAATGTCATAGATGCCAAATTTTAAGCATCATCAATCATTAGCATAAAAACATACGATAGTAACAATTAGTAAATAACAGGTAAAAAGAACGCATTACGATTTTCTTTCACAACTAAGAGTCCTTGAATTGTTAGTGGAGAAAACGATTTGTTTCACCTGTTGCGTTTGTAAGGAGTCACGGTTGCAGTTTGGTGTGAGAGTAAACGATTGCTTTATATTTAAAATGTTTTTGAAGTGTTTTTCAAAGTACAAAAGTTGTACACTTATGTATAGGTCGAAGTCGCTTGATGGTAAAAATATTGGGGTACTTGTATGTATTAAATTACATTTATATGTTATTTTCTTTTATTTTTATTAGTTTTCAAGCTGAAAGGATGCTTGCTTTTTCTGAGATGATTGGTTTTTAAGAACTGTTTCGAAACTTTTGAGGTATTATTGTTTTTTAATTTGCAATTATATGAATTTTTTAAATGTTGCACCGCCAAAAAAAAAAAAAAAAAAACTGTAATCGATAGGAATTTACGAGATTTAATGATCAGCTATTGTATTCTTATAATTAAATGTTTTAATTTTAAGTTATTTAAATTTTAAATATAAATAGTATTTAAATTTTTTTAATGAAATTTGGGATGTAACCTAGCCCGATTTTTTGCTTTAAAATGACGTATCCCACTTGTTATACGACTTTTGGTTCGTTCTGTGAAAGTGGGTGACCAGACATAATGATTATAAAATCTTCCACTTTTTACGTTATAAACGTAGTGTGGAAGCTAAAATAATGAAGTTTTGTGCGTGTATGTCTCTGTGTATAGACTTTAAAACCAGCCATCAATTTAACTCGTAACTTGGCACAAGTGCGTAGTTTATACTTAAACTAAATTTATTCTTAAAGCACAAATATTCTGTAAAAGATGCAATGCATTTTAATTAAAGTTTCTCTGACACTTAAAAATATAAAAATCGACAGGTTAAAAAATGTCAACAGTTATAATCTTTTACTGATTAAATCATCAAACGAATGTTTAAGTAAGCAAATTTAAAAGTTTCATCCACTTGATTGAAAGCCGTAATATATTCTTCACTTATGTACCGTATAAGGAAAATTACTTTTCATTCTAACTTTTCTTTTTGCAAACTGACAAGTATCGCATATTAAAATGTCCAAAACTAATCTTCTCTGATACTTTAATCTGATCAAAAATTCCTAAACAAACAAGCGACTGATTTTTCTCCTCAAGATCCATTAAATGTTCGAAAAATCCAATATATTCAGAGCATCAATCATTCTAAATTCGAAAGAATTTGCTCCGAGTGTTTGTTCATCGCGATTGCTGTAAATAAGGATGTTAGAGTTTTGTTGAATTATCTTCGCATTAGACATACACGGAGACTATTGGCAACTGGAATCTTCATTCAGATCCACATTAAAGTGACAAGCCGATACCTGAGTAGGCACCCAACTCAACTTTAACCCTTTCAGTCCCAAAAATTTACTGCGCTACAGAAACATCTGATATTCACAAAATAAGCTTATTTTAGGTCAAAAATAAGAGTTCCATGAGAAAAAAAAATCACTGTAAATTTTTTATATGGTTTTTGAAATAATGCCAAAATTTTTTAACTGTGGAAAACAAAAAAATATATGTATTACCCTAAAAACACTTCGAGTTATATATTTTAAGGTATCTGACCACATTACTAAAAAAATTTAATAATTATCTTAACCAAAATAGTTTAATTTGTTTTTAAATATGAGGAACTGAAGTGAACTTTTCAAAATTCAGGTGAAACGCTTGTTAGCTATTCTCTGAATAAAAAGAATAGTAGTTATGATTTCTATTGAGATTAATGCAAAATATTGTCTTATAGAGCAGAGTGTTAAGAATCGAATAATGTGTGTTTGGATGTCATAACGGGACATAAAAATTTAGAAAAAAAATATTGAAAGTGAGGATGCCAAATGGCGTCCCTGGGACTGAAAGGGTTAAAGAGAGAAATTGTTTGCGTCTTCGGCACTTTGGAGCATTCTTAACGAGAACTCCTTTGTTATTCGTCTCACTTTTGATCTACACATGTCTTTTATAGGTCAGCAGATATTTGGGAATTCCAGGGCTCGAACCTGGGACGTACTTTAGTATGGCAAGGCAAGTGCCGTACTAACTGGGTACCCCACTATAAAATAAGAACATTTTTATAGCTATTTATTATTTTTGCCAACTCTGTATATTCTTCAGTTACTTGTTATGAAATACCTTCTTTTAAATTTTAATATACAAGCAGCAACTACGCATTGACTTATACTTAAAATCATAGTTCGGGAAAAAGATGTAGAGTTTTATGATCTAAAAAAAAATGATAGGAAAACTGTTTAACTAGTGATATTTTTACATACGATATTTCGATATGCAATTGAACTTTATATTGCCCCCCCCCCCCCCTCAATTTTGGCCCCTAAAATTTGAGGGAACTTCATATTGAAATTCCCTCAAATTTTAGGGGCCCCTAAATTTCAGTTTATATTATGCTAAATGCTGTAAATCCGCAAAATATCACTAAACTAAAAAAAAATTCTGATACTCCACTTTGTTTTTTGCTCAATTTCGACTCAGAAATTGACCTAAATTGATTGCTTTGATCCATTTTTTTTAAAGGAAGCCTTCAAAATTGTAGCAAAAATGCGTTACATAGCTCATATAACAAGATCATTACTGGAAATCATACACAACATTTTCCCTAAAGGAGCCCACAAAATATTCTGGGCCTACAGTTTGAGATTTCTAGAGCAGGAACTTCTCTTAGCCCTTCAAATAGCACAATTATAGGAATAATACAAAATATATACTTGTAGTTTTATTATTTAAGAAAATGTCATAGATGCCAAATTTTAAGCATCATCAATCATTAGCATAAAAACATACGATAGTAACAATTAGTAAATAACAGGTAAAAAGAACGCATTACGATTTTCTTTCACAACTAAGAGTCCTTGAATTGTTAGTGGAGAAAACGATTTGTTTCACCTGTTGCGTTTGTAAGGAGTCACGGTTGCAGTTTGGTGTGAGAGTAAACGATTGCTTTATATTTAAAATGTTTTTGAAGTGTTTTTCAAAGTACAAAAGTTGTACACTTATGTATAGGTCGAAGTCGCTTGATGGTAAAAATATTGGGGTACTTGTATGTATTAAATTACATTTATATGTTATTTTCTTTTATTTTTATTAGTTTTCAAGCTGAAAGGATGCTTGCTTTTTCTGAGATGATTGGTTTTTAAGAACTGTTTCGAAACTTTTGAGGTATTATTGTTTTTTACTTTGCAATTATATGAATTTTTTAAATGTTGCACCGCCAAAAAAAAAAAAAAAAAAAACTGTAATCGATAGGAATTTACGAGATTTAATGATCAGCTATTGTATTCTTATAATTAAATGTTTTAATTTTAAGTTATTTAAATTTTAAATATAAATAGTATTTAAATTTTTTTAATGAAATTTGGGATGTAACCTAGCCCGATTTTTTGCTTTAAAATGACGTATCCCACTTGTTATACGACTTTTGGTTCGTTCTGTGAAAGTGGGTGACCAGACATAATGATTATAAAATCTTCCACTTTTTACGTTATAAACGTAGTGTGGAAGCTAAAATAATGAAGTTTTGTGCGTGTATGTCTGTGTGTATAGACTTTAAAACCAGCCATCAATTTAACTCGTAACTTGGCACAAGTGCGTAGTTTATACTTAAACTAAATTTATTCTTAAAGCACAAATATTCTGTAAAAGATGCAATGCATTTTAATTAAAGTTTCTCTGACACTTAAAAATATAAAAATCGACAGGTTAAAAAATGTCAACAGTTATAATCTTTTACTGATTAAATCATCAAACGAATGTTTAAGTAAGCAAATTTAAAAGTTTCATCCACTTGATTGAAAGCCGTAATATATTCTTCACTTATGTACCGTATAAGGAAAATTACTTTTCATTCTAACTTTTCTTTTTGCAAACTGACAAGTATCGCATATTAAAATGTCCAAAACTAATCTTCTCTGATACTTTAATCTGATCAAAAATTCCTAAACAAACAAGCGACTGATTTTTCTCCTCAAGATCCATTAAATGTTCGAAAAATCCAATATATTCAGAGCATCAATCATTCTAAATTCGAAAGAATTTGCTCCGAGTGTTTGTTCATCGCGATTGCTGTAAATAAGGATGTTAGAGTTTTGTTGAATTATCTTCGCATTAGACATACACGGAGACTATTGGCAACTGGAATCTTCATTCAGATCCACATTAAAGTGACAAGCCGATACCTGAGTAGGCACCCAACTCAACTTTAACCCTTTCAGTCCCAAAAATTTACTGCGCTACAGAAACATCTGATATTCACAAAATAAGCTTATTTTAGGTCAAAAATAAGAGTTCCATGAGAAAAAAAATCACTGTAAATTTTTTATATGGTTTTTGAAATAATGCCAAAATTTTTTAACTGTGGAAAACAAAAAAATATATGTATTACCCTAAAAACACTTCGAGTTATATATTTTAAGGTATCTGACCACATTACTAAAAAAATTTAATAATTATCTTAACCAAAATAGTTTAATTTGTTTTTAAATATGAGGAACTGAAGTGAACTTTTCAAAATTCAGGTGAAACGCTTGTTAGCTATTCTCTGAATAAAAAGAATAGTAGTTATGATTTCTATTGAGATTAATGTAAAATATTGTCTTATAGAGCAGAGTGTTAAGAATCGAATAATGTGTGTTTGGATGTCATAACGGGACATAAAAATTTAGAAAAAAAATATTGAAAGTGAGGATGCCAAATGGCATCCCTGGGACTGAAAGGGTTAAAGAGAGAAATTGTTTGCGTCTTCGGCACTTTGGAGCATTCTTAACGAGAACTCCTTTGTTATTCGTCTCACTTTTGATCTACACATGTCTTTTATAGGTCAGCAGATATTTGGGAATTCCAGGGCTCGAACCTGGGACGTACTTTAGTATGGCAAGGCAAGTGCCGTACTAACTGGGTACCCCACTATAAAATAAGAACATTTTTATAGCTATTTATTATTTTTGCCAACTCTGTATATTCTTCAGTTACTTGTTATGAAATACCTTCTTTTAAATTTTAATATACAAGCAGCAACTACGCATTGACTTATACTTAAAATCATAGTTCGGGAAAAAGATGTAGAGTTTTATGATCTAAAAAAAAATGATAGGAAAACTGTTTAACTAGTGATATTTTTACATACGATATTTCGATATGCAATTGAACTTTATATTGCCCCCCCCCCCCTCAATTTTGGCCCCTAAAATTTGAGGGAACTTCATATTGAAATTCCCTCAAATTTTAGGGGCCCCTAAATTTCAGTTTATATTATGCTAAATGCTGTAAATCCGCAAAATATCACTAAACTAAAAAAAAATTCTGATACTCCACTTTGTTTTTTGCTCAATTTCGACTCAGAAATTGACCTAAATTGATTGCTTTGATCCATTTTTTTTAAAGGAAGCCTTCAAAATTGTAGCAAAAATGCGTTACATAGCTCATATAACAAGATCATTACTGGAAATCATACACAACATTTTCCCTAAAGGAGCCCACAAAATATTCTGGGCCTACAGTTTGAGATTTCTAGAGCAGGAACTTCTCTTAGCCCTTCAAATAGCACAATTATAGGAATAATACAAAATATATACTTGTAGTTTTATTATTTAAGAAAATGTCATAGATGCCAAATTTTAAGCATCATCAATCATTAGCATAAAAACATACGATAGTAACAATTAGTAAATAACAGGTAAAAAGAACGCATTACGATTTTCTTTCACAACTAAGAGTCCTTGAATTGTTAGTGGAGAAAACGATTTGTTTCACCTGTTGCGTTTGTAAGGAGTCACGGTTGCAGTTTGGTGTGAGAGTAAACGATTGCTTTATATTTAAAATGTTTTTGAAGTGTTTTTCAAAGTACAAAAGTTGTACACTTATGTATAGGTCGAAGTCGCTTGATGGTAAAAATATTGGGGTACTTGTATGTATTAAATTACATTTATATGTTATTTTCTTTTATTTTTATTAGTTTTCAAGCTGAAAGGATGCTTGCTTTTTCTGAGATGATTGGTTTTTAAGAACTGTTTCGAAACTTTTGAGGTATTATTGTTTTTTAATTTGCAATTATATGAATTTTTTAAATGTTGCACCGCCAAAAAAAAAAAAAAAAAAAAAAAAACTGTAATCGTTAGGAATTTACGAGATTTATTGATCAGCTATTGTATTCTTATAATTAAATGTTTTAATTTTAAGTTATTTAAATTTTAAATATAAATAGTATTTAAATTTTTTTAATGAAATTTGGGATGTAACCTAGCCCGATTTTTTGCTTTAAAATGACGTATCCCACTTGTTATACGACTTTTGGTTCGTTCTGTGAAAGTGGGTGACCAGACATAATGATTATAAAATCTTCCACTTTTTACGTTATAAACGTAGTGTGGAAGCTAAAATAATGAAGTTTTGTGCGTGTATGTCTCTGTGTATAGACTTTAAAACCAGCCATCAATTTAACTCGTAACTTGGCACAAGTGCGTAGTTTATACTTAAACTAAATTTATTCTTAAAGCACAAATATTCTGTAAAAGATGCAATGCATTTTAATTAAAGTTTCTCTGACACTTAAAAATATAAAAATCGACAGGTTAAAAAATGTCAACAGTTATAATCTTTTACTGATTAAATCATCAAACGAATGTTTAAGTAAGCAAATTTAAAAGTTTCATCCACTTGATTGAAAGCCGTAATATATTCTTCACTTATGTACCGTATAAGGAAAATTACTTTTCATTCTAACTTTTCTTTTTGCAAACTGACAAGTATCGCATATTAAAATGTCCAAAACTAATCTTCTCTGATACTTTAATCTGATCAAAAATTCCTAAACAAACAAGCGACTGATTTTTCTCCTCAAGATCCATTAAATGTTCGAAAAATCCAATATATTCAGAGCATCAATCATTCTAAATTCGAAAGAATTTGCTCCGAGTGTTTGTTCATCGCGATTGCTGTAAATAAGGATGTTAGAGTTTTGTTGAATTATCTTCGCATTAGACATACACGGAGACTATTGGCAACTGGAATCTTCATTCAGATCCACATTAAAGTGACAAGCCGATACCTGAGTAGGCACCCAACTCAACTTTAACCCTTTCAGTCCCAAAAATTTACTGCGCTACAGAAACATCTGATATTCACAAAATAAGCTTATTTTAGGTCAAAAATAAGAGTTCCATGAGAAAAAAAATCACTGTAAATTTTTTATATGGTTTTTGAAATAATGCCAAAATTTTTTAACTGTGGAAAACAAAAAAATATATGTATTACCCTAAAAACACTTCGAGTTATATATTTTAAGGTATCTGACCACATTACTAAAAAAATTTAATAATTATCTTAACCAAAATAGTTTAATTTGTTTTTAAATATGAGGAACTGAAGTGAACTTTTCAAAATTCAGGTGAAACGCTTGTTAGCTATTCTCTGAATAAAAAGAATAGTAGTTATGATTTCTATTGAGATTAATGCAAAATATTGTCTTATAGAGCAGAGTGTTAAGAATCGAATAATGTGTGTTTGGATGTCATAACGGGACATAAAAATTTAGAAAAAAAATATTGAAAGTGAGGATGCCAAATGGCGTCCCTGGGACTGAAAGGGTTAAAGAGAGAAATTGTTTGCGTCTTCGGCACTTTGGAGCATTCTTAACGAGAACTCCTTTGTTATTCGTCTCACTTTTGATCTACACATGTCTTTTATAGGTCAGCAGATATTTGGGAATTCCAGGGCTCGAACCTGGGACGTACTTTAGTATGGCAAGGCAAGTGCCGTACTAACTGGGTACCCCACTATAAAATAAGAACATTTTTATAGCTATTTATTATTTTTGCCAACTCTGTATATTCTTCAGTTACTTGTTATGAAATACCTTCTTTTAAATTTTAATATACAAGCAGCAACTACGCATTGACTTATACTTAAAATCATAGTTCGGGAAAAAGATGTAGAGTTTTATGATCTAAAAAAAAATGATAGGAAAACTGTTTAACTAGTGATATTTTTACATACGATATTTCGATATGCAATTGAACTTTATATTGCCCCCCCCCCCTCAATTTTGGCCCCTAAAATTTGAGGGAACT
This sequence comes from Hylyphantes graminicola, assembly GCA_023701765.1. Classification (NCBI taxonomy): domain Eukaryota; kingdom Metazoa; phylum Arthropoda; class Arachnida; order Araneae; family Linyphiidae; genus Hylyphantes; species Hylyphantes graminicola. Next base: position 66,202,567 of record CM043117.1, read on the forward strand.
TCATATTGAAATTCCCTCAAATTTTAGGGGCCCCTAAATTTCAGTTTATATTATGCTAAATGCTGTAAATCCGCAAAATATCACTAAACTAAAAAAAAAATTCTGATACTCCACTTTGTTTTTTGCTCAATTTCGACTCAGAAATTGACCTAAATTGATTGCTTTGATCCATTTTTTTTAAAGGAAGCCTTCAAAATTGTAGCAAAAATGCGTTACATAGCTCATATAACAAGATCATTACTGGAAATCATACACAACATTTTCCCTAAAGGAGCCCACAAAATATTCTGGGCCTACAGTTTGAGATTTCTAGAGCAGGAACTTCTCTTAGCCCTTCAAATAGCACAATTATAGGAATAATACAAAATATATACTTGTAGTTTTATTATTTAAGAAAATGTCATAGATGCCAAATTTTAAGCATCATCAATCATTAGCATAAAAACATACGATAGTAACAATTAGTAAATAACAGGTAAAAAGAACGCATTACGATTTTCTTTCACAACTAAGAGTCCTTGAATTGTTAGTGGAGAAAACGATTTGTTTCACCTGTTGCGTTTGTAAGGAGTCACGGTTGCAGTTTGGTGTGAGAGTAAACGATTGCTTTATATTTAAAATGTTTTTGAAGTGTTTTTCAAAGTACAAAAGTTGTACACTTATGTATAGGTCGAAGTCGCTTGATGGTAAAAATATTGGGGTACTTGTATGTATTAAATTACATTTATATGTTATTTTCTTTTATTTTTATTAGTTTTCAAGCTGAAAGGATGCTTGCTTTTTCTGAGATGATTGGTTTTTAAGAACTGTTTCGAAACTTTTGAGGTATTATTGTTTTTTAATTTGCAATTATATGAATTTTTTAAATGTTGCACCGCCAAAAAAAAAAAAAAAAAAAACTGTAATCGATAGGAATTTACGAGATTTAATGATCAGCTATTGTATTCTTATAATTAAATGTTTTAATTTTAAGTTATTTAAATTTTAAATATAAATAGTATTTAAATTTTTTTAATGAAATTTGGGATGTAACCTAGCCCGATTTTTTGCTTTAAAATGACGTATCCCACTTGTTATACGACTTTTGGTTCGTTCTGTGAAAGTGGGTGACCAGACATAATGATTATAAAATCTTCCACTTTTTACGTTATAAACGTAGTGTGGAAGCTAAAATAATGAAGTTTTGTGCGTGTATGTCTGTGTGTATAGACTTTAAAACCAGCCATCAATTTAACTCGTAACTTGGCACAAGTGCGTAGTTTATACTTAAACTAAATTTATTCTTAAAGCACAAATATTCTGTAAAAGATGCAATGCATTTTAATTAAAGTTTCTCTGACACTTAAAAATATAAAAATCGACAGGTTAAAAAATGTCAACAGTTATAATCTTTTACTGATTAAATCATCAAACGAATGTTTAAGTAAGCAAATTTAAAAGTTTCATCCACTTGATTGAAAGCCGTAATATATTCTTCACTTATGTACCGTATAAGGAAAATTACTTTTCATTCTAACTTTTCTTTTTGCAAACTGACAAGTATCGCATATTAAAATGTCCAAAACTAATCTTCTCTGATACTTTAATCTGATCAAAAATTCCTAAACAAACAAGCGACTGATTTTTTCTCCTCAAGATCCATTAAATGTTCGAAAAATCCAATATATTCAGAGCATCAATCATTCTAAATTCGAAAGAATTTGCTCCGAGTGTTTGTTCATCGCGATTGCTGTAAATAAGGATGTTAGAGTTTTGTTGAATTATCTTCGCATTAGACATACACGGAGACTATTGGCAACTGGAATCTTCATTCAGATCCACATTAAAGTGACAAGCCGATACCTGAGTAGGCACCCAACTCAACTTTAACCCTTTCAGTCCCAAAAATTTACTGCGCTACAGAAACATCTGATATTCACAAAATAAGCTTATTTTAGGTCAAAAATAAGAGTTCCATGAGAAAAAAAATCACTGTAAATTTTTTATATGGTTTTTGAAATAATGCCAAAATTTTTTAACTGTGGAAAACAAAAAAATATATGTATTACCCTAAAAACACTTCGAGTTATATATTTTAAGGTATCTGACCACATTACTAAAAAAATTTAATAATTATCTTAACCAAAATAGTTTAATTTGTTTTTAAATATGAGGAACTGAAGTGAACTTTTCAAAATTCAGGTGAAACGCTTGTTAGCTATTCTCTGAATAAAAAGAATAGTAGTTATGATTTCTATTGAGATTAATGCAAAATATTGTCTTATAGAGCAGAGTGTTAAGAATCGAATAATGTGTGTTTGGATGTCATAACGGGACATAAAAATTTAGAAAAAAAATATTGAAAGTGAGGATGCCAAATGGCGTCCCTGGGACTGAAAGGGTTAAAGAGAGAAATTGTTTGCGTCTTCGGCACTTTGGAGCATTCTTAACGAGAACTCCTTTGTTATTCGTCTCACTTTTGATCTACACATGTCTTTTATAGGTCAGCAGATATTTGGGAATTCCAGGGCTCGAACCTGGGACGTACTTTAGTATGGCAAGGCAAGTGCCGTACTAACTGGGTACCCCACTATAAAATAAGAACATTTTTATAGCTATTTATTATTTTTGCCAACTCTGTATATTCTTCAGTTACTTGTTATGAAATACCTTCTTTTAAATTTTAATATACAAGCAGCAACTACGCATTGACTTATACTTAAAATCATAGTTCGGGAAAAAGATGTAGAGTTTTATGATCTAAAAAAAAATGATAGGAAAACTGTTTAACTAGTGATATTTTTACATACGATATTTCGATATGCAATTGAACTTTATATTGCCCCCCCCCCTCAATTTTGGCCCCTAAAATTTGAGGGAACTTCATATTGAAATTCCCTCAAATTTTAGGGGCCCCTAAATTTCAGTTTATATTATGCTAAATGCTGTAAATCCGCAAAATATCACTAAACTAAAAAAAAATTCTGATACTCCACTTTGTTTTTTGCTCAATTTCGACTCAGAAATTGACCTAAATTGATTGCTTTGATCCATTTTTTTTAAAGGAAGCCTTCAAAATTGTAGCAAAAATGCGTTACATAGCTCATATAACAAGATCATTACTGGAAATCATACACAACATTTTCCCTAAAGGAGCCCACAAAATATTCTGGGCCTACAGTTTGAGATTTCTAGAGCAGGAACTTCTCTTAGCCCTTCAAATAGCACAATTATAGGAATAATACAAAATATATACTTGTAGTTTTATTATTTAAGAAAATGTCATAGATGCCAAATTTTAAGCATCATCAATCATTAGCATAAAAACATACGATAGTAACAATTAGTAAATAACAGGTAAAAAGAACGCATTACGATTTTCTTTCACAACTAAGAGTCCTTGAATTGTTAGTGGAGAAAACGATTTGTTTCACCTGTTGCGTTTGTAAGGAGTCACGGTTGCAGTTTGGTGTGAGAGTAAACGATTGCTTTATATTTAAAATGTTTTTGAAGTGTTTTTCAAAGTACAAAAGTTGTACACTTATGTATAGGTCGAAGTCGCTTGATGGTAAAAATATTGGGGTACTTGTATGTATTAAATTACATTTATATGTTATTTTCTTTTATTTTTATTAGTTTTCAAGCTGAAAGGATGCTTGCTTTTTCTGAGATGATTGGTTTTTAAGAACTGTTTCGAAACTTTTGAGGTATTATTGTTTTTTAATTTGCAATTATATGAATTTTTTAAATGTTGCACCGCCAAAAAAAAAAAAAAAAAAACTGTAATCGATAGGAATTTACGAGATTTAATGATCAGCTATTGTATTCTTATAATTAAATATTTTAATTTTAAGTTATTTAAATTTTAAATATAAATAGTATTTAAATTTTTTTAATGAAATTTGGGATGTAACCTAGCCCGATTTTTTGCTTTAAAATGACGTATCCCACTTGTTATACGACTTTTGGTTCGTTTTGTGAAAGTGGGTGACCAGACATAATGATTATAAAATCTTCCACTTTTTACGTTATAAACGTAGTGTGGAAGCTAAAATAATGAAGTTTTGTGCGTGTATGTCTGTGTGTATAGACTTTAAAACCAGCCATCAATTTAACTCGTAACTTGGCACAAGTGCGTAGTTTATACTTAAACTAAATTTATTCTTAAAGCACAAATATTCTGTAAAAGATGCAATGCATTTTAATTAAAGTTTCTCTGACACTTAAAAATATAAAAATCGACAGGTTAAAAAATGTCAACAGTTATAATCTTTTACTGATTAAATCATCAAACGAATGTTTAAGCAAGCAAATTTAAAAGTTTCATCCACTTGATTGAAAGCCGTAATATATTCTTCACTTATGTACCGTATAAGGAAAATTACTTTTCATTCTAACTTTTCTTTTTGCAAACTGACAAGTATTGCATATTAAAATGTCCGAAACTAATCTTCTCTGATACTTTAATCTGATCAAAAATTCCTAAACAAACAAGCGACTGATTTTTCTCCTCAAGTTCCATTAAATGTTCGAAAAATCCAATATATTCAGAACATCAATCATTCTAAATTCGAAAGAATTTGCTCCGAGTGTTTGTTCATCGCGATTGCTCAAAAGTAAATCAAATATCTAATTTCCTTTTCTTGATATAATTTAAAAAAGAGTATAATAACTACAATAAATCTTTAATTGCAAAGTTCGTTTGAGATTTGAATATTTATCGTCATTGACTAAGCTATAACTACTGACTAAGAACAGAAAGCAAATATATACTTTTTCTTCTGAAGCAGATTTAGTTGGCTGATTTAATTATGGTAGTTAGGTTTACAATTTTAAACACTTGAAATGAATATTAAAACTGGATTTAAGTATTCGCAAATGGTTCGCCTTTAATCTTGGTATAAACTGTGATTCTGTTTAATTCTTTAATCTATTTTGTGCGTTTTCTTTGAACAAATTTATTGACACTGTCCTTGTTTTCGATGAACAAAAATTCTGCCTTGTATAATTAAAATATCCTCGATAAAAATGTATGGAATAAATCATATGCAATTAGGAGTACTAGAAATAAGGCATTTTTCTCATAAGGAAAATTGCAAGTAAGGAAGTTGCATTAGTTATAATTATTTTCCATTTTTGTTTCAAATTGATTCTTTCTTAAGGTACACAGTACAAAACAAACTCAATTTGGACATATTCACCATAAAATTGATGTTATATAAGTTCAATACATATTTAAAAACAAAATATGACAAAAAATTCAAATGTAATTGAATTCAAAAGTTTTTTTTTTTAAAAAATTGAACTTTATTAAAATGCTAAAAAGTTTTTTAAATAAAAATACTTTAACAAAGTTATTTTTTCTCTCACGTACTTTAAACTGTTTCACATAAGATTCGGCATCCAAATTTGATTTATCTTCAGTAATTGTTTCATAAAAAAATATTCATCTAGAAAATCCTAAATTATTTTAGCAAATTTGAAAAATTTTGAATTCTGTATTTTTTTATTTAAAGTATTAATTTTGAAAACAATTTTAAAGCTAATTCTTAATGTCAACATATTTGTCAGACAGCATACAAAATTTCTAAGACTTTTATTAATAACAAGCTGAACCGGCGAACTTTGTTCCGCCCTAGAGGCAATAAATGAGCAAACTTTTGATTTTATCAAGGTCAATTTTTTATTTGGATAGTAAATGTTATTTTTTTTAAAAAAAAAAGGAATCGAGTATCGCCGAGTATCGAATTTGAGTATTGTCGCTTAAATCACATTGTTCATACATTTCCTCACCACCAAATGCTTCCGTTAAGATTTTCAGGTCCAGTCGGCAAAGATTTTCGACTTGCTTGCGGTAAGAACCAGTGCCCAGGTTCGCCAAAATAACTGCCGACCTATAAACGGCTCTTACAGTCAAAAAAAAAAATGTCTGACAAATAATAACCCGTCTAGAGAAAGAGAACTTTAAATATGCAAAAGAATTCCCGACGTTGCCTATGATGTCGCCCTTAAAAGTTGCATTAGGTACAGCTGCGGAAATAAAAAAAGTACCACTAGTGATTATTTCAGCCATTGGTCACCCTATAGAATCGGACCTTTTTGAGATTGTGAACAATTAACGTTCTGAGTTAATTGCATGACACAAAATTTGCATAAGGGGCCGTCTTCATATTAAAAATGTTACGAACTTTGAATTTTCCAATGGAAACACCCAATTTTAATAACTTAGAAATGTTAAGCACTCTCGAAAACCCTTAAATCTAAGTTTTTGTTACATTTGAATGAATATTCGATGAGTTATTGAATCGAATCACTTGTGGATCTTTTGGGGACCATCTCTAAATGACAAGCAAGCATGCATGCAAGGCCGTCTTTATTTATCAATTACACATGTAATCTTATACACAGTCCCCTAAAGCGTAATTAAAAAATATTTTGGGATTTACTCAGCAAATTATGAATAAAATTTTTTAAAAATTGGGATTTCGCTTAAACTTCCTGTCTTGAATTTATTTCTGTAAAAATATTAAGGAGTTTCTATTCATATTTTTTTAAAAAATTAATATAATAATTATTAAAAAATATAAAAATTGTTTTAATTACCCCAATATTGAATGCATTTTGTTTGGGTTATTATAATTTCTTTTCAGTAAAAAATTAGTTTCATTATCTTAATTATTTATAGATTGGGATAGTTTTTTATGTGCAACTCATTTAACATTATGGGACCTAAACTTTGCACGTCTCTAACTCCCCTAATAATGCTTAAAAACTAACAAAATTTGGCATTTCGTTTTAACATGGGTCATAGATTTGAAATATGGACTCAAAAAGGGGTGTTACTATTGGAAATTTTAAAGTTAGTAACATTTTTAATATGAAGATGACCCCTTATGCAAAATTTGTGTCATGCAATTAACTCAGAATGTTAATTGTTTACAATTTCAAAAAGGTCCGATTCTATAGGGTGACTAACGGCAGAAATAATCACTAGTGGTACTTTTTTTATTTCCGCAGCTGTACCTACTCAAGTATCGTCTCGTAACTTGACTGTGGTTCTAAACTACAACTCCCGTTTCCAATAGCCCTCGTATGTACCTCTAGTGCGACGATAATTAAAACAACCCATAAAACTGGATGGGAAGAGCCACCCTACATTAAATTTTCAAGTTCGAAAATTCGAATTTCGAAATAAAAAGTGTTTTATAGCCTATTCCTGGTTCTAAGCTACCTCCAATTTTCAGCTAAATCAGTTCAGCAGTTCTTGAGTTATAAATAGTCGAACTAACACGCTCTTCTTATATATAGATATAGAGAGAGATTAAAGAAGTCTTAGCTATTTGAAACACTTGTCATCAAGGAAAAATGAACACCAAGAAAAACACATGTCAAGTTTTTGTGTTCGTTTGCATTTTTATCCTACCTTTCCGCATAAAAGTGAAAAAAAAACTTTAAAAAAATATATATAGCTACATTTTTAAAATTTAGTAGATTTATTTAGGAAATTCCAAATTTTAATTTTAGCAAAATTAAAGTAGCAACTGTTTTCATTTTTGAGGCACTGTGTCCCCTTAAATAATAATTAGTTTTGCACACGTTTTAAACTTTAAAATTATTTGTAATAGTTTCGTTACTATAAATGACTGTTTTTAAAGGTTATTTTGTAAAAATGCAACCTGATGAAGTGAGTTTTTTTAATGTTTTTTATTGTGTTATGTTATTATAGAAGCAATTTATTGTTTTTTTTAACTCACCTTATTTATTTCTTAAACTATTTACAAACAATTCGCAAACAGAGAAGAGAGATAAAAAAAATTTTTAGTGCAGGAGATTAAGCTTTCACGAGACAATAACAAAACCCTAAAAAAATCCGCCATTTCCTCGCAGTCTGGATAAGAGGTAAGTGCATTAACGAAGGAATCGCCTTTTGCAGACGTGAAGCTGCAAAGGCATGGAGGTAACAATAAGATCCAGATGCTGTCGGTAGAAAGACGTAGCTAAAATGGGTATGCCAAATGAAACCATTATTGCCCCATGGATGCACCCAAAAAAACAAATTACTTTGGCAGACATATTTTCGGGCTTGTGAGCTTGGTCAGAAACCCGCTTATAAACCTTCGTCAAGTAAACAGATACAGTACTCACATACGCAACAGATGCTGCCATCTATAGATCGCCACCTCCACAATTTAGATATGTCCCTGATGGGAAACAGTATCCAGGGACCTGTACGCGCAAGAAATTGCGCAAAGACCTCCGACAGGACTTTCAGACCCAACAGATTTAACGAGCACGTACTTCGCATGTACTCGGCAAACACAAACATAAATGCCTTACCGGGATTCGAACCCGTACCCAGAAGCTCCGATGTGCTGCCGGTTCGGCAGCAAATCACCTTGCAAATGTTTTGGCGCTATAGTTCGCCTGCCACTTCTTAGCATCCCAAATATTTTGATTATGGAAGAGTCCATTTTGGAAAAAGGGTAAGGAAGATTTTGGTTTAGGCAAGAGTTAATATACATGACGATTTATAGCTTTTATGGGTGCATATTCCTCTAAGGTTTAGAAACAGATTATCAACTGAAGGGAAGTTGGAACTTTCAATAGGTTCTCTATTATTGAATAGATATATTTTAACTTAGAGCGTTTAACGAGGTGATACTGAATGTGTTAAATAATACATACTTTAGATTCCAAATCTTTTGACGATTAAGTCAAGATACAAAAAATGGCAGTTCAATTGTTGACGGACATCAGCAATTAACTATGAAATTTTGACATCCATAGCAGTTAGTATCGTACAAATTGAATGGTTGGTTGGTTGATATACATATATTTTCAGGCTTGTGTGCTTGCTCAGAGAGCAGCTTATAAACCTTCGTCAAGTAAGACAGTCACAACACACACTCACATGCACACATATACGTAACAGATGCTGCCATTTATCACGCGCCACCTCCAAAATTTAGACATGTCCCTGAATAGGAGGGAAATAGTCTCCATGAACCTGTACCCGTGGAAAAACAGCGCAATGACCGCCCACAGGACTTTCGGATCCAACAGATTTAACGAGCACGTACTCCGCATATACTCGGTGAGTGAGCGATCAGGACTCGATCGCGGGACCTACCGATCCGTAGATCGAGACACTGACCACAGGGCGCCTCACAGCCCTACAAATTAAATTTAGGGACCTCTAAAATCCTTGGCCCCTTTGAACCGTGCTTAACAGGCCCCATAGTATATCAATCAGGCCCTGACAACCGTTTCGGTGTATGGCGTGCATCAAATCAACTTGGCGACTTTCAGACGGCATCACTTTTTTCTCGCCAAGCATCCGCCAACCTATCTGACCTCCATGTGCGAAGGGAAGTGCCCTAAGCCCCATTAGATGTTAATTTAGATAAGCCCCGTTTTCGTCTAACGGCTCTGGTTGTCATGGAAGCGGAGAGGCATTTGCCATCCTTACAACACAACAGACAAATTGTGAACGTGCCAGATAGAGATAAGGTTGAAATAGTAAGGAGCGTTGAATAGTATAGTTTAGTGAATTTCTTTAACTATCTGTGAGTCTTTGTAGCAAGCATTTTTTTGTGCCAAAAATTGAAATTTTAACTAGAATCTCGATTATCCCTATCTCTTTTATCCGGAACTCTGTTAACCGACCGTCCCTAAGTCCTAAGCTAACATAATTTTTTTTCTAAAATAAGGTTTTTACAGTTGTTTACACGGCAAACAAAACAAACAAAAATTTAATATATTTAAATTATTTTTTTTAAAAATGCTACAGGTAACTTGATAAATCTTGTAAGCCAACCAACAGTAATTATTAAGATGATGAAATATTCTTGTTTTCATTTGTATCACTACTGAATTTCATTGGTTTTGCTTCTGTTTCATATTCAAAATGACCGATATATTTGAAAAGATTTTTTTTTTGGCTCAGAAAAGTATGCAGATTCTAAAGGGCCAATCTTCGGCTATACTAGAATCAGTAAACTACTTCCAGAACATTCTTTTTTGGCCGAATTTAAAGATAACTAAACGTTAAAATTCAATGTTTGTAACTGTAAAACCAGCGATTATTTTTGTCGTAGGCAAATTTGAGGTCGGGGACTTCTGTACTAAAAGTTTTACTACTTAATAAAAATTCTCTATTATCGGGAAGTTCGGATTATCCAACCTACCTTCCGGTCCCAATTAGATCGGATAATCGAGGTACAACTTGAAAATTGTCAGAGGACAGAGGACATGATCAGAAATTGAATAAATCGTGCTTTAGAAGGGAGGTAAGAAAACATTATTTTAACAATAGAGTTGTCAATGAGTGGAATGCTTTAACAGATTATGTTGTGCATTTGAAGAGGGTAGAAGATTTTAAGAAGAATCTTGATAGTCATGAGAAACTGGTAAAGTATTAGATTTATTTCGGACCAACCTTGCTGGGCCTCTGGCCTGTTGTTGGTCGACAATTTGTGTATTCGTATTTATTTGTATTAGTTACCCATAGTGAGCGAAGGGTGTGTAACAGTACGTGGCTTTCAATTACCACCCATTAAATAAATACATTTAAAGGAAATCATAAACTGTAATTTCGATAACTTTGAAATCTAATATAGTCTAAGGCTGCTACCATGTGAGCATGAGCGATTTTCTCAAAAGCTTTATTATGAAGTACGACAGGTACTGGGAACTCGCGCACAAAATTTGAGGGGCCCGGATGGCTGAAAGGTTTGGACCATTACGTCAACTGTCTGTGCGCTGTAACGGGTACGGATTCGTTTCCTGCCTCCTCCCTGGTTGTACTTTCCTTTCTCTGTGACAGTAAAAAATTCTTTCTTTGTCTGTCGTAATTGACGATGGTTTATATAAGCGGATCTCTGATCAGGCAAACAATCTGGAATGTATATGTACCTACCCCTACCCAATTTGAAGTCCGTATCTCTTTTATTTCGAGCTATAGAGGGGTTTCAGACAGGCACCCAGGTTTCAGTTCAACAGACTAAATTTCTGAAATGTTGAGTAACTACATTTCTCGCAGTCGGCACCCTCTAAAATGCGAAGAAAGGAAAATACACAAATCTAAATTTTGGATTTTTGTCCCCATTGCAATTCTTTATATACACGCCTTTCATTACATAATCTTTCCATTACAATTTAATTATGATTCACATCGGGTAATTGAATGCAAAAACAAATTTTTATGCAATCCAAAGTACACAAGGAAACCCTAGAGTGTAAATAAAACAACAATCATGTATTTAAACAATTGCCTTCTTCCTTAGGTTAAGTGTTGACGCATTTTTGTGCTTTAATTTTAAAGCCCTTTTAAGAGGGATTGCCGGTCCTCCATAGAACTAATGCATTAGTTTTGAAAGAAAGGTGCATTAGTTGAAAGACTAATGCATTTAGTTCAAAGGATTCCCACCTTCTTTGAAAGTAGTATTTCTTTTCTATGTTAGAGATTTTCACAGATATGAGTATCATGATAACATTAAAATAAAAACAAATTTTTAAAGAAAAATATCTGATCATTTCCTAAGTAATTCATAACGTCTAAAAATAATGTAACTGTTGAATATTTTGGCCTTTTTTTTAAATTTCTCGTATTATAGTATTATTTGACTGTTGCACATTTATTTCGTAAGTGAAAATACGAAAAACTTTCGACTAAACTTTGTAGTCCCGTCCTTAAGTTGCATCACGTAACTACAGCTGTTGTATTAGTATAATGACGCTGGCACAGTACATCTACTTTAAAGGCGACTGTCGGCAGTTGTATACCAATTTTAATACATTCATTGTTAAAGATCTAAAAAAACTATTAATCTTTAATTATTATTTATCCACACATTCTTTTGCAGTGAAACACTACAAAAATAATATTTTAAAATTTTCATCATGAAAAGTTTCCTATTTCTGCAGGGAATAAAATTAATAAAAATGTTCTATATCGGAAAGTAGATAAAAATATTCCGACGACCTCTCTCCGTGAGGAAAATATTTTTTCTGCGAGATTTGAGGTCAGTGTTTTCGTTTCATTTCCTTCCCAAGCCCACCCCCCCTCCCCCACGGAAGAGTTAGGTCGGAATACGTGGCCAGAATCGTTTTCCTCTTAGCTTTTGCAGACGAGAAACTCTTAGGTTTCGCCATGTTGTGGTAATCTGAGAGTTACATTGTTTTTTGGCTTTTAGTTGTACAAAATGTGGTTTTTAATATGTAAGATTGAGATTTGACTTGTTAAAATACATGATTGGAAGTTTTATTTAGACTCTTGTGTTCTCTTTTCTCTCTTATGTTCTCTCATGTACTTTTAATTGCATAAGCATATGTGATTTTAGCATAGGTAACATAGCTTTGCAAGTAAACTAAGGCTGGCTTTCATGAATAAATTCAACAGCACTGTTTACGACACATTTAAATTACATTTAACATTTCAATGGACATTTCAAACAGAGCGGAAAGCGGGGTTTGTTTGTGGGATAGGAGACCATGTTTGACATTACTGTAGCGTCACTGTTGGTGTGAAAGTTCTAATTTGAACGAATTAGCTAATTAGTTTTTGAATTATAGTCACACTAGAGCTACACTTGGGCTATTAGTGACGGGCGTTGTAATTTAGAACCACAGTCAAGGGATTAGCAACAACTGAGTAGGCACCCAACGCAACTGTTAAGAGTGACATCGTACGCAGCGTAGGGACTTTGAAGGATATTTAACGCGCACTCCCTTAAACGGGGTATTATTCGTAGGACTTTTTTGGCTGCACGGGCCATTTATAGTGTGGCGATAACTAATCCACTCTATTAATATGTTACTAAATATTTTCTTAACTGTAACATAAGAATTGTAACCGATAAGCTACAAACCAGCATGTAACAACTACTTGCAGATTTCAACATGTTCTAATAAATTGTTAAGTTTTTTACCTACAATAGTATCTTCATCCATCCACCTTTAATTTATCAGAATATTTAACTTAAATCTCAAAATCATTATAATAGGTAGGCAGTTATTTTGGCGATGCCCAGACTTGAACTTTGGACCTTCCGCATGCTAGGCGAATGCCTAAATGACTGGGCTCTCCAGCCCCGAACGAATTAGCTGTTAAATTTGTTTGTGAGTTCAAGACAACGATTGATGTCACGATAAGCGTGGCTTTTCTAGGCATCTATTATTGGCAAAAAATGCTGTGAGGACTCACAGTGGCAAATAAATACGCACAATTATCCAACAAAACTTACTATTTTGACTTCCAACTATACTGAGATATGATAAAAATGAAATTGATAAAACAAATTATATATAGACTCTCTAGAGCATTTTGGTGCTATTTTGCAACATGAACTTTAATACACTCTATGACTCTTTAAAACGTTGTTCAAGTTAGATAACTTTGACATATGGCAATAAATGAAAGGAATAGTTTTGGATGGCCAAGCTGAGCGATCGCAAGGGATACAGCAATTGACCGGAGGGCGTGGGACGCTATGATTGTGGCCTCATGCACCACTTGAGCGTTAGGAGACTTAACTGAACTAACTTAACTAGGTAACCTTAAAAAATTGTCGTCAGGTGGATGCTATGCTGATGTTTTAGATTAAAAATGATAGCTTTTAAAAGGAAAAAATGATTTTATGTTGCATAGAATTAAAAAGAATCAATATTCTCAAATTTAATGCATCGCACTCAATGGTCAATAGTCATTGTCGATAATTGTCTTGATCGACAATTGTTTATATTATAGTCTTAATCTCATTAGCCTATACAAATGCCAAGATTTTGAAAATTGAAATAATTAAGTTCCTGTGCAAAGAGATTTATTTTTAATATTTTCCTCTTAATGTACGGTTATAAATCTTCGAAAAATGTTTTTTGCAGAAAAAAAGTCATGCATTAAGGATTTGCAATTAGTACCCAAAGCTTTTAATCATTGCATGGTAGTAACTCACGCCTACAGAATCTTTAGCTGAAACTCCCAAGTTAAAGATAGTATATGTATCCCAAGCAAGAGTATATAAGTCTACCAAATTTTAACGAAGAACACAACTAAGTTATGTGCTGCAAGTTTTCGCAAATTCATTTCTAAAATTACGAAAGAAATAAAAAAAATAAGAAAAGAAAATGAAACCAGCTTTGTGTTTGGAAGTAAGGTAATAATTTATCAAAGTGTATCACAAAAAGAACTAAAAAAGATAATGCCTAAGAAAATAAGAGGAACAATGTTTTGTTCAAGCAAAGAAAAAACGAAAACTCCTCCTGCACTTTCTAAATTAACCAGTAAAATGATTCTGTATTTTCTCAATAGATTTTTTAAGACATTTGGCGGTTATATTTTGACAAAATTATAAATGAAATAATAGCCAAATGAGTTTCTTATATATACAGATTACAATAAAAATTCTCGTCATAGCTCACAGGTCATATTCACGAATAGCTAAATATAAAACGAAATAAGTAGGTTTGTTACAGAATCTGCCATTTAACCCGCTTCCGCACAACATTTGTGTCCAACCGGAAAGAACGCGCCAAACACAGTGTTAACTCTATATTAAACATTTACATGCTAAGTTTGGCCAGCTTCACTTATTTTCTTTCGAAAATTCTATAATTATTTGTTATCGTTTGCTAATATAATTTATATTTCAAAGAACGAATCTGTAATAATTCTCACCTTTAAATAAGAAAGAAAACATTTCATATCAACTTACAATCAAAGAATATCTAAGTGAATTATATTTGACGTCATTTCAAACTGATTGATATCTCAAAAATTAATTTCTTTTAATTTATTATTGCAAATAAATAAAATTTCTAGAGCAATTGTTGCGAATGACTATGATGATTTATTTCTAATAAAAATAGATTCGTATGCTTTTGATATGAGCATTAAATTTTGCAGTTTTTTAAATAATTGAAGTACTTCGAATTCGAATTTCCCCCCGAAATTTTCAAAGTCTTCTCATTTTGATGATTTGAATATTTGTTTGCGTATCACACCTGCCTGTGCCATTTGTAGTTTGGGATATAAAAGTGGGTGATGGGTGGACAGAATGGTTATAATACCACCCCCTCATTAGATTACAAACGTAGTGTGGGAGGTAAAAAATCTAGTGCTCTTAAATAAATAAAACCATTACATTGTCTACAACTCTGTTAATCTAAATGGGTCGATTATCCCTCGACCAGTTTTCTTCTTTCTATAATGGACCGAAAACAAGTTGGGTCTATTGTTGTCAAGCTTTACAAGCTATTAATTAGAAAAAGAAAGCTGATGGAGTGTGATTTATGAACTCCGTGTGCTTGGCACTAATTAAGGGAAGATGTGTATCCGATTAATTAATTTAGGCGGAAGTGACACGTTTTTTAATGATTTATTTAAATTAACATCAGTTTTATATATTTTTTAATATGGAGAATTTTTTTGTATGCGAAAAAGTTAAATTTAAGGATAAAATATTGTTTTGTTTTGGTAATTTTATAGATTTAGATTGTTGCACGAGCATTGTAATTTATGCTAGCTTAAATCGATGATTATGCTAGGTTATTTTAGTAAATTTTACCGAACTTGCCTGGAAATGGGCAAATATATATAAATGCTTTCACTGCATAAATTTTAAATAAAATATATTTTTAATAACATGTTTGTTAAAAAAATTAGATTTGAGTTTATTTTTGAAGGGATTATCTTAAAAACATCTCTGAATGAAAAAAGTACATTGTGAATAAGAATTTATTAATTATGAAATTTTTAAATAACAACTTATTGTAAGAAAGTCTGGCGCTTAAATTATGAAAAAGGCCGGTTCTAACAATCAGGGGATTAAATAAAGGGTAATTTCGAAACATATATGTCTTAATTAAAAAAAAACTTTATAAGATGTCGTACTCAGATAGAACTGTGCGCAAAAAGTATTCAGGAATTATGTCAACTTTAAATTGTAATGTTTACGTACTTGAGTTCGAAAGTTAGAGCTTTTATTTGAAAAAATGTTAATTTTTCATTAAAAAACCTGTTTTTCACCTAAACAATTTGAATTTGAGTGCGTAGCTGATCTATTAAACCTTGGTGTAACTAAATGTAAAGTTATCCCATGAAACTGCTAAAAACTATTTTTATGGAAATAGCAACCTACAATTATCTTTTGAATGAATTAATTAGAATGGAGAAAATTAGAATTCGAAATTATAATGACCTTTTATCTATGCTTGGTTTACATATGCTCCGATGGTAACTTTAACTACTTAAAATATCAGTTTAACTGAAAATGTTTTGTGCACACCTATAAATAATTTTACGGAATGTCATTCCGTGAAACATTTAAACATTCCCTAATATTATTGAATATATCTCAAGTATGAATCGATTCTACCAAATATTAGTTTTTGTACCCGTTTTGCGTACTTAAATGCCGAACATTTTTGGTAAACTAAATTTATTTACATTTTATTGAAGTTAAACCAAACAACCGCCCTACATAACTCACTACATTATTACTTTCCTTTACAGTGAGTCACATTCTTTTTTAACGCTTCTATCAATTTTTCAAGCTGATCGTAGTAGCTGTAGGGCCTTAAAAAGTAGACGAGGGTAGGGCGATAAATTTCATTAGATATTTTTTCTCTCTTTTTTGGCTCTCGCTCTCATTTTTGAAAAGCGCCAGTTTTAGGGCTTCTCTCTGGAAAATCTTTCTTTTCTTTTGACATTTCTATAATGGATGGTGGCATCATGGCGAGCGTGAAATATGACTGGCTAACAACAGAAGAGGTTGTGCGCATGCGCGGAGTGGCGGGAAAACTGATAAATGGATTAAATTTGCCATAAGTAGAATTGGCTTACATGGTTTGGCGAGTTTACTGTAGCATTTTTATTCAAAATAAAAAATAAATATATTTAGTTTTTGTTATACTGTTTCTGTTATTCATTTGGTACGTTTTTTAGTAGTAGACAATGCAGTAATATAGTTATTTTGCTGAGGTTTTTTGATTATTTTCTAGATTAAATTAAATCTTTTATTTCTCTAAAAAAATCTAAGGTAAATCTACAATAATCTATAAATGGCTGAATTTTTTTTAAATAAACCCTTTCATTTCTTTATATACCAATCCCAGAGTGTTTGCTTTATTAATTAACAATGCTAGCCTGCTTATTCATTAATTTAACGTACGGAAAAGTAAAGCCACGCATTGTATGTAGGTGGAAACGTAAAATGCCTTTATATTGCAATTTAATTTTTGCACTTCATATTGTGAGAAAATACAAGAAGTTCTGAAGCAACTAAAATAAAGTATTATTATAATCATCAAGGACCTTTTTTAAATCTACTGAAACAATTTATCAAGAACTGCAAGTATTATTCACTGAATTTGGTTGTTTGAGGTGACGACACTTCTTTCAGATTTTAACTTGTTCGTCTTGTGTTCTGATTGGTCATCTGTTCTCACGTGACATGTATTCACCAATCAGAACTCGAGAAACTGTTTATTCTCATTAACATATCTGTTGCCGTTCGAAACCTGAAACATATGGGCGGAAAACAAGCAAAAAGTATAAAAGATAGGAAACTGATATAATACTTTTAGAAATTTTTGTTGCTAATATATAATGGTTTGAACGGAAGTTGAAAGGGGTGTACGGACAGTCACACAGCCGGACGGTTATCTTCACTATGTCAATATCTTACTTTCCGTTTTTTAGTTATTTCAAATTAGAATAAAGACTAAAGAAGGCAAAAGAAAACTAAACATCCCTACTTTGTAACTACAAAATATGGAAAAACTACTTCCAACCGGAACTTATGCAATTTATCTCAGAAATAAGGTATGGATCAGATAAACCTTTTAAGTTCCTGCAGTGACTTTTAAAGATTTGACGGGGCATAAAAATGTAGGACTATTAGTTATAAATTTATAAAAATTAAGATTTTTATTAAATTAATGTACCTATATATAGCAAAAAAAGGCTGATTCAACAAATAGAATTAATGTGTTAAAAATACGAAAAAATTTGGCGAAATTTCTAAAAGTGGGTAACCCTAAATTCCGCTGGTTATAAACAGCGGCAGGGCGGCTTTATTAAGCGTGTCAGCAGCGGCAGTATTGACAAATTCCGGTCGTAATGGCCCAAAGATGGGGGGTTTAATATCGCCTCTGCTGCTTTTGGCGACCAGCTCAATGCTATTGATTGTGTCCTGAACATGGAAGCAAGAAGGGTACGACATTACTTGGCGTGAATCGGAATGAAGCTGTCTTAAAGTAGCAAAATCCTTGCAGTGGGGTTGGCAACAGCTGCAAAAGTTTGTTGTCACTTGTTGGCAGGAATTACTAATGTTTTAGTATTCGAAATTGAGTTTTCAAAGAATATTTTACTTATTAAATTTTTAAAATGCCAACTTCTTGCTGTGCCGTGTGTTGTTCAGAACATTTGTTAAACAAATCTTGCATATAAAGAACAAAAATATTTTTATCTTTATCGGTCATTTTGAGAATGAAACCAATGATACTAATATGTAAAACTGAAGCAACTCCTGAAATCCAGAAGCGATAAAAATGAAAACAAGAGCGTTACTCGTCTGAAACATTTCCATAGGTCTAAACAAGCCACACCGTCATGCGTCAGTGCGGTTTTAGTGTTGATTTAATGATCCTGCTTAAGTTAGAGAGTGGTAACAGAAATGGTAAATGAAAATATTTAATTTTTCCGAGACACGAATGTTGAATCTATGCCACCTGAGAATAGAAGTCCAATCGGGGCACTGATCGCACAACTCGTAAGAATGAAAGCTGGACGGATTTCGTCACCTGGAACCACCCAATCAACGTCCCACTGGAGCTAAACGTAGTTTGGTTTGAATGATCGTCGCACTAGAGCTACACGAGGGCTATTGGCGACTGGCGTCGTACTTTATAACCACAGTCAGGTGACGAGCCACACCTGAATAGGCACCCAACGCAACCTTTAAGGGCGACATCGTACGCAGCGTTAGGACTTTGAAGGATATTTAACGTGCACTCCCTTACACGGAGTATTATTCGTCGGACATTTATGGCTGCACGGGCCGTTTATAGGTCGGCAGCTATTTTGGCGATGCCCGGACTCGAACCTTGGTCCTTCCGCATGCTAAGCGAGTGCTTAACCGACTGGGCTCCCCAGGCCCGCTAAACGTAGTAGATTGGGGGGACTTCTAAGTTTGAACTACGACCAATTGACAAGTTTGGAAGATGAGTAGCATATAATGTGAACTTCGTACGTCGGTCGCATAGAGTTAGGAAGGAGTAGTAGAGGGTCTATCAGTTCAAATGGTTTGAAGCAGGGCTGTCAGGTTTTTCAAGCTACTGGTCATAACAAACCGGAACTGAGGTATCCCAAGATGCACCGCTCTATCATGTTTCTTTTGTGCGTTACTGCGACATACATAGACCGCTCTATTCTCTTTCCCAACTCAATAGTCTGTCGTACTCAGCGCCAAGACTTAAAACCATGGTAGAAATAACGTGCACCAATTCCATATACAAGGCGAAATGGGAATGTTTCGGATGATGTATGGCTCTTGCTTTCATTTTTCTCTGTACAGCGATTTCATTGCTTTGCTTCAGCTTCACTCTCAAAATGACCTACATAGATGAAAATACTTTTTTCTTTCAATGCAAGTTTTCTTTAAAAAATGTTTCGAACAACTCCACAGCAAGAAGTTGGCATTTAAAATATTTATAATAAGTAAAATAATCGTAAAAATTTCATTTTCGAATACCAAGACGTAATTAATTCCAGTATGCAAAAAAAAAGAAAAAAAAAACTTTTGAGTTGTTGCCATCCACCCCGACGTAAAAAGCCCCCATTTCAATGCAAACTTTCGTGCAATATTATTTAAATATTGGTGATTAAATTAATTAAAAATTCCTCTTGCAGTTTTTATACAGTAGCACGGGATCTGAATAAATATCAAGTTTCAATATGTTCCCTCATTATAAAATTGACATCAAGTTATGTAGTTATTAACGTACTTAAAATCGTTGGTAATCGTTGGTTGATTCGGGCCTATTTCAGAACAAGCTGATAGCTTCAAATGGCAAACACGCTTTTGCATTGTTATAACGCCAAACAACATAACCATATGATTCCTACCTCCGTTTGCTCCAAATGTTTTCGAAGGGGTATTGGATATCAATTAATTCCGCTTGTCTTTGTGGTACGACTTTGTAATTGGTAGGCGGGAATTTTCACAATTGTTTTGGCGCAGTTTTTTTTTTTACAATTCTGTTTTTGGGATGTCGGTGGAGGGACTATAAATCATTGATGAATGATGTTTGGGAATTCATTGGGAATTTAATAGGGATTTGGTATTCTTATTGCAAAAAAAAATAATGATGGGGAAAATCTTAGATGTGGTACGTTTTAATGTAGTTCATTGTTTTGCATAGTTGAATAAGTTGCAAGTTTAATATTTTTATAGTGATTTTATATAATATAAGCATGATATGAAAGAATTCCTTTTGTAATTCGTTATTTTTGACAATTGAATCAATTTATGTATTTCATAAATACTTTACATAAACAAAAAATCAGTTATACTAAGTTATATTAAAAATTACGATACACTCAGCAAAAAATTGTGCTCAAACAGCATAAGTGGAACACAAGTATTGTGTAAAATTAACAACATTAAATTATTGTGTTATTTCAAATCAAGAATTGTGTTGACTAATGAACACAAATTTGTATATTGCAACATAAGTGACGATCTCAATAAGGGGCATAAACTAAATTGTTTTGTTAAATACGCATAATTAAATGATAACATTCTATTTAAAGTATCGTTATATCTTCTTGCGACCTGGGCGTTCCCATTTGAGGACATATAGCACAAAAACGTGTATTTTTAGAGTTTAAGGAGTGTCCCTTGTACCTATTAAACATAATTTTTTTTAATTATTTTCTTGCTAAACATACTTTTTAGCATATATTTGTATGAAAATTATGTTTAGATTAAGGATATACGTGTAGGATTTTGCTCGGGTCTTAAGAGGGTAATATACATGGGCCTAATAGCAAACTAATTGTAGAAAATTTTTGACTACCTAAGAGGCGAAAAAGCGGATTTCATGTATCTTGTATAGGAGTAGGCATTGTTATCGAATATTTATTGCAGTTTTTAGGAACTATGCCAAACATTGTGCACTTCGAATGTCCACAGTATTTTGAAAAATTTGCAGAATATTTGTTCATATAGTAAAATTTTGTTGTTGTTGTTATCGTGTCCATGTAAAGCTATATTTCTAGATAGGGCCAAAACAGTTGACGATGATAGTCAAAAGGTTAAAAAAATGTTTTAAAATATTAATACATAATAAAAAAGGTAATTAAATTGTTTAAATAAATTCAAAGTACAAATCCACTTTAAAATTCAAATAATTTTAATAGCCTTCCCTAAAACTACTACAATAGCATTAAAATTCATAACTGGAATGACATTCATAGGCATACAAAGTGATTAAATTCTCATTAAAATTCCAATTACAACGGATCTTAGCGCATAATTAAAACCTGCCAATCACCCACTCAAAGCCCCGCCTTCTCGCAGCCAATGAACGACACTTAAACTCCGAATGATCCGCGTGTAATGACACGGAATGAAATTAACTCCGTCCGCGGTTGCAGTTAGACTCTTTAACTGAGAAGGTATAATTAGATTTTTAATTGGCATGCAGTTGGTGACATGTTCGGATGAAAGGGCCGTGAATTGCTGCCCATTTGGGGAAGGTGCTAACTTAAGGCAGCCTTAAATCGTCTGCGAAAAGTTAGTTTGAAAATAGGCGAAAGAATTTGTATCGTATCACTATTAATATGCTTTAATTTAAAGATATTACAATTTTTGTGATTTTTGTTTCGTATAATTAAGGAATTCTTGTGGTTTTTTAAAATTTCTTGTTTTTAGATGTTTTGTTTTAAAATTTGAAACGATCTAAAATCTGTTAGGTTTTATAAACTCTATAACAGTGGCTGAATGGAACAGCCACGCCTGCAGTGACGTTACAGCTACGTCAAGTGTTGCCTTATCCCTTTATCTACTGACAGTATCTATAAGTAACATTTACGGTTTCACTATAGTTGTTTTACTATCCATTGTTTATTTCTTGAAAAAGGGACAAGATCGAACTTTTTTATCGAATTGTACGGTTTGTTATCGACAAAGGTAAAATAAATTCTTGAGTAAAATTTAACTTTATTTACCTGCGCCCAAATCGTTATTCTCTGACGGTACTTATAAGTTCCATTAAAAAAACCAAGGCGTTTAACTTTTCATTGTACTTTTAAGGATAAATAGATGGTAGTGGAGATTTTATTAATGCAGTATTTAACTGCAATACATCAAAGAGTAAAATGATAAATCATATTCATTCAATAAAATAGCAACAAAGTGAAATTAAGTTATTAAAGATATAAAGGAGGAAAAACTAAACTTAATTACTCATAAAGTCATTTTATTTTCAAACTATTTTTTTGAAATTATATCGTCACTTAAGTTCCCTCATGTGCTATCTAATTGTTGTGAAAGGATCAGATTTACCGTACAGTAACCTTCCGCATGATTTTTTTGGATTTGGAGAAGAATATTTTTTTGTGGCAACCGTTTGACTTCGACAGATGATTCGAATTCTTTGACGATTGAATTTCTCAACGATGACGTTTTCCGTACAGCCGGTGTTAAATGAACAAACACGTTTTTCGGCTCTCCCTCGTGTACCTCTAATGCGACGATAATTCAAACCTATCCAAACATATCCTATTATTTCGGTTGGGTTTTCGGCCGACTCTTGGCGCGATTTTGGAAAGTTCGCCGATGGTTACCGTTCAGTAAATTTCTACCTTTTTGCGAAGTTAGATAGCACATCTGGAAACTTAAGTGACGATACTTTAATATTAATTGCACATATAGCTTGAAAATAGGCAACTTCTAAAGCTTAAATTTAATCTTAATTCATGCCATAAAGAATCAAACCCCACGAACAAGGATCAAAGATCAGGTAGTGGAAAGAAACACGTCGTGGTATTGGGCAACGTTGGAGCAATTCTGGCAACACATGCATCAAAAAGTGTTGTTAACAATTATAAATTACGCATGTGTGACAAAAAAGCTCGAGAGAGTTGTAATACTACCTATAAATTTCAAGTACATGGATAATTAAGTTATCTATTAACACTTTACCTCCGGGCGTCGACTGATCCGTAGACTAAAAATCTTCTAGACCAGCAACTTAATCTAATGCCTAGCTCTTCTAACGTGTCGAATGCAACTAAAACACTATTAAAGGTTGATTTGTTGATTGGTATAATTGTACTTTCAATTGTAAGGCTACTGTTTCTTCGGAATGTTCTCTGTTAAAAAAAAGTTACCCACTAGTGATTATTTCAACCGTTAGTCATCCTTTTACATCGGACCTTTTTGACTATGTGAACAAATAACATTTTGAGTTAATTGCATGACACAAAATTTGCATAAGGGTCCGTCTTAATATTAAAAATGTTACGAACTTTAAAATTTTCAATAACAACACCCAATTTTAATTACTTAGAAATGTGAAAAACCCTCGAAAACCCCTAAATCTAAGTTTTTGTTACATTTGGATGAATATTTGACGAGTTATTCAATCGAATCACTTGTGGATCTTTGGGGGACCATGTCTAAAATGACAAGCGTAGTCAGTCTGTAGGTTTATTAATGGAGAAAAAGAAGCACAAGGTCAAATATCTTGAGGATGGGCCTACGAGGGATATAAAAGTCAATGAGTAGCTGTATATATTCAAAAATAAAGTCGAAAATAAGTTGTAGTAAAAAATAGATCCCTATCGTCACTTGATAAGGGTTCCAAATTACGAGATGTCATTGGCTCTGTTAAATCTCCTAAAGGTGACTGCAAATAGGCAGCCAGAAACCATTACATTAGTTCCCTTAGACACAAAGGGGGCGCGCTAGTTTCTATGTCAATTTCAATGTAGAAATTCTCCAATGAGAGTTTGAAACTTAGAGTGTTCTTAGTCTATGGGTCAGTCGACGCCCGGAGGTAAAGTGTTAATGATGTTCCTTCTTGAATGAAAGGGATATTTTCAATAAATGGATCACGGCTTTCTTCACTCTTCTTCTCAATAGAATACTACCTTGATTAAAAAGTTCACGGAATAACCACCGTGAAGCTCTCCCATTGTTTCGGAGGAAATATCAACAACAGATGTACCAACTTAACAAACAAAACAAAACTCAAATCGCAACGATGAGAGCGCTTCACGGTGGCTATTCCGAGAACTTTTTGATCAAGGTAGTATTCTATTGAGAAGAAGAGTGAAGAAAGCCGTGATACATTTATTGAAAATATCCCTTTCATTCAAGAAGGAACATCATTAATAGATAACTTAATTATCCATGTACTTGAAATTTATAAAAAAAAAACCCAGGCTTTTAAAAACTCTCTTAATGCGCCATTATGTAAAGTTGCAAACAAAATCACCGACATTCTTTAAAAAAAAATTACAGAAGCAATGCGTTTATTTACCAAAACTACAATCAACTTGATGAAATTCCGTTGACTCTCATCCAAACCCAGATGACATATCCTTGAATAGAATATATTCTCTCCACCATATCTCATGCGAAAACTATTAAAAATCCAGCCATGTCCGCCAGGCAACATGTTCTGTGGGCTTTTTCCAAAGAGTTAAGAATAAGATTGAGATGCTTCAGGACAAAAACCAGTTTGCCAATTGAAGACATCGGTCGCTTTGTATTAAGCCCAAACAAACGATCTTGGCGAAGTATGTGGCGCTCCTCTTCTTTGGAGTTTGTATGGGCTTACTACATCAACTTGGCGACTTTTTGACTCTAAAAAAACCCTGTAATTTCAAAATATTTTTTTTACCTGTGAAGTGATTCACTAACATCTTGTGTAAGTTTAAGGTTTTTACAGCCTTCAACTGGCCAAATAATCATTTTTTGAATTTTAATTAATGCCTTTTAAGAAATAACCTGCAGTGTTTTACTTTGAATCGACGGGCGGCTCAGTGGCTGAGAGTTTTAGCTCGTCAGCCTTGTACTCCCAAGATCGCGGGTTCGAGCCCCGTCTGAGTAATCGAATTTTCTGGATGGGAAAATCTTTTCGCGCATGTCATATGATTACGCGGCATGTAAAAAATCACTGGAGAGCCCATTTGGCTTGGGTTCTCCCGGCAAAATTAAAATCCTGGCATACCACAGAGAGATCAGATTCCTTGTAATCTGCGCGTCAAAATTGGTACAGAGAGTCGCCTAGATGGTGCAACAGAAAAATTGCGGAGACTTAAGGACTATGCCGAGTCTGCAAAGGCTTGATAAACAATATCGCAGCTCCATTGGAGAAAAAAAAAGAAGAATAAAAAAATAAAACCAAATAAACTATCATGGAATGATCTGTTTGTTTGGGCTTAGCAGGGTTACGTGGCGACTTTCTGACATGCTTCACTTTGAATCTCGCCAAGCATCTTTTTCCTAACTCTATGGCCTTTTCCAAGCCATTTGCCGCCAAATCCAGAATTCTGGCGCGGGAGAATGATAACGAAAACAAGGCATGACAAATGTTCCACGATTTAGTAATGGCGCAGAAACATAATGCGAATAATGGATCCCAAATCTTTTTTGGAAAAAGGGATTCACTCTCTCTTTTTTAGTGTAAGGATTCTTGGTGATGAACGAGATTTGGATGCAGTTTGGATGTAGGTAGGGTGGTTTGCCAATTTTCGAGGAATTTTGTCATTAGACGGACGAATAAAATTCCAGTTTGCAAAGGGAAAACGTAGGTATTTTAATTCACTTATGGATCATAGTTTCCAATTTTAGATGAGATACCTTCATATAGTTTACATTCGAAGGAATTTACACACAAAAGATCATCTACAGAATTATAATGTTGCAAAAACTACAAGCTTTAAAGCCACACGTTAGAAGAGTAAAAGAACACTAATAAGGTAAAAGAACAGAAGATTTAGAAACCTTACAAGAAACTTTAAAAGAATTCTAGATCCGCATCAATAATAGAAAACTTTTATTAGGTCTGGAAAAAATTACAAAGAAAAGATTTAAGTTTAGTAAAAGGAATTTATAAATGATATTTTTTTTTCAAAAACCTTTTTTGTTACTAAAGAACATTACCTTCCAATATTTCACTGCAATCAATCAAATTGTTACAATTAAAAAAAGTGAAACACATACGAACATTCCGGTCTGGATTTTATGTAAGGAAATTCAAATAACACTAATATTTTTGATAGATATGACAAGTTGGCAACCGCGTTCTTATACTTCCCGATGCCATTTGGTGTCCTCTAGTTTAATAGCTGTTTGCTGAGTGTTTAAAAGAAGGGGGGTTAAAAAAGGGGCCGTATGGCCGAGTGGTTTGGGCTATTACGCTTGCAGTCTGCTAGCTGTAACGGTTGCGGGTGCGATTCCCGCCTTTGCACTGGATGTACTTCCTTTCTCTGGGACAGTAAACATTCTTTCTGTGTCTGTCTTACTTGACGGAAGGCTTAGAATAGGGTTTCTGATCAAGCACACAAGCTGGAATATATGTGTACCTAAATCTTAAGAGAAGGATAAGCCCACGTGAATCCATGTACAAAACTCTATCTGTGGTAGTAAAGTCAATATTAGGTGAATCTATTCTCAGCGTTTAGTAATGTGGCGGTAACCACACACACAACCTCAATATACTATCAACAGCTAGGTGGCGCTGATTAAACGCTGTTCCTACCACTATTCCAGATTACAACATTACTAGTATTATATAAGCCGAGGTAACTCTTCTTCCCTTGTAGGATCCTTTTAGTAGACTGTGGGTTACTGAGGCCGCCACAGTTACTAGATTAACCCGGTCCAATCAACCCTTGTCTCTATTCCTGATAAATCGCCAAGTTTGGCATGCATCCCCTTAGCGACCATTTCCTGGCCGAAATTTTGTAGAACTATTCATTGAGGACAATGCCAAAGCTAATGAACAAGAAAGAGGGGATACATTGAAAGGATTCCCGCAAATTCGGGTCACTGAAAGTTCGACGAGTTAACTTACAGAACGGAAGGTGAAAACTTTTTGAAATTTTATCTGGTCGTTTTGTTCTCGGTTGCGGTTAACGAGAAATTTCAAGTACGGCAAGAGTTTGGTTGTTAATTTTCTGTTCCTCATTCAGAAGAGTAATTGGAAAGGAATCATTAGGAAATAAAAGTTAATCTTTGAACTGCTAGATGAGAAGTTTTTGGTTGTTGATTTTTATAGTATTTCATTATTTGAAGGAAAATACATTAGTGTAGCAAGTATTAGCATTATTATCTCACCAACGTTTCTTCCAACTATACTGATAATTGATATTTTTTAGAGTTGGTTGACTTACAATAATAAAACTCTTCTTATATCTACATAATGAATGTGCTAATTAAGTTCAAGAGAGTTCATTAATTTTAATTTAGTTCGTTTTATTTTTTAGACAAGTTCAATTATAACAAACAATTCCAATTATGATATGCCAGCAGATTATCAATGCCAGCAATGTGCCATATTGAATGTTGAAACTCAAAAAACAATGTAATATATCATTTAAATATAGAATTGAATAAAATTTTGATTCTACAGAACATTTATTTTAAGACAAAAAAACCAATACATTAATATTTTCTGTAGAAATAAAAGGAACAGTTTGTTATAAGTAGCACAAAAAATTTTCATCAAAGGTCTCTTATAAATTATAATTTCCTAAAAATACACGAAAATTCTCTAGTAAATAATAAATAAACAATTATTCCATATTTTCCCACTAATAATATAATTAAGTCATTTTACATTTTGTATGCTATAAATCATTTTCAATTGCCATGCATAAGAACACTTAAACCATTCAGTAAACAAAACTCACCACCTCATCAAAATCCACTATATGCACGAAAACCCCGAGAAAAGTATTATCGACTTACCTCATAATATAATTAAGTCATTTTAGATTTTGTATGCTATAAATCATATTCACATACCATTCATAAGAGCATTGAAATTGTTCAGTAAACAAAATAACTCACCACCTCTTCAAAATCCACCGTATCCACGAAAATCTCGAGAAAAATATTGCTGACAAACCTCTTTCCCTAAGCATTTAAGATGTGACAACCTCCCCCAAAATCCCTCTCTCCCTCCCTGCTCTTTTCACCTAAGTTCTAAAAATAAATCCATTACCTCTCGTTCCTCAATGCATATTGGTTTCAGGTAACCCCACAATTTTCATACAGAATTCATTTTTAGGCGCATTTACATGAGCCATCGAATCCATGGAATGCCAAAATCCCCATTAGGGGAAAAAGAGGTCGAGCAGGTAACTAACCCAAATGATGGTCTGTGGCCGAATCCATGGTATGAAACATCAAGACCTCCTTCATTGGAGGGTTTGCAAAACCCCCCAACGAACTGCAATTCCAGTTCTGACAGGAAGAAAATCCCCAATAGGGAAAATTGCCGAGTTTGCTCTTCAATCCATGGATTCGATGGTTCATGTAAACGCGCCTATAGAAGTAATTTTTATGTATCTTAATTGGCACCTAACGTAATCTGTTGAAAGGTTGTACTTTGTTTTAGATTATGAACATGTTTTATGAATTGGAAGCCCCAAGTTCCATAGAAATGTGTATGATGTCACGATTGGTGAATCAAAGAAGTGGGCGATGCTTACCGTGCCGTATCACCAATCAAATAAACTACCAATGGCATCTAGGAATGAGCACAAGTATACTACGTCACGTTAAACAAGCCAAAAACGTTTAATTTTCGTCATAAAACTATGAAATATGGACAGTTCTTAATCCCATTAGGCTGCGATTAAACCCACTAGTCCACCAGGGTCCCAAACCCAATTTGTATCATTGTAGTTGTTTGTCACCTCGTCAGTGCACAAGTCCAATATGAATCTCTAGAAAGTGGTAGGCGTAGCCCAGTTAGTTGGTTGGTAGACATATATTTTCAAGCTTGTGTGCTTGGTCGGAAAGACCCGCTTATAAACCATAGTCAAGTAGGACAACACAAGACAAACACAAACACGTATGACAGATGTTGCCATCTGTCGCCACCTCCGCAATTTAGACATGTCCCTAAAGGGGAGACCAGTTAGTTAAAGGTTACTGTTCATTCTTCACAAATCGAACGGCCACGCTTATGTTGACGTCCCACATTTTTTTTCCATTTCACAAAAAAATCACGCTCCGCTGTGTACAAATCGACCATTCCCTTTTCCTCCGACGACTTTTGGAACCGCTTTTTAGACATCTTTTAATAATTACACAATTTTTATATTAGGAAGGTACAATTTATGTCACTTGATACAAAATTATAATCTATCGATTATTTTGTTTCTGAACATATAAAAATAAAAGTTGACAATTGTATAATATAAGTTGACACTTGCAGAAATCTAAAAGAAATTGTCGTGTCTCATACGACGTATTGATTCCTGCTTTCATTCCTGGATGCCATTAGTGGCTTCGGTGATTGTTGTTATGGCATGGTGGGCTTCGTCCAATACTTTAATTAACCATCGTTTACACTTTAATTTCTGTCAAACATTTGCCTTTCAATAGGTGAAACATTCCCATGTCGAAAAAATTAGATGATTTTTCTGAAATTCAGTTACATGGTAAATGGGAAATTGTGTGAATGAATTGCATTATTTTAAGTATAGATCTTGGAAGTCAGGCCAAACCAAATCAACATCTTTAAACTCTCTTCCCGGGTGTTAAAAATAAATTCCTGGCCCCCTCATCCCTCGAAGCCGTTATTCTGCACCTTATGTTTGAGGTATGCCTCTTAAGAAGCAATCATCACAATGGCACGACTGTTAGCACTCTTTATCTTTCGAGGGTTTTAAGAGTGGTATTTTTGGGGGCTGTTGGGGCCACTTCAGTCGGGTAAGTATACAGTATACACTCTTAAAACGAACAAGCGATTTTAACTCAATCTGAGTAATTTTCACTCCTCCAGTCTGGAAAATTCACTGCTCCTCTTGGAGTAGATCCTTTGTGTGTTAAACCTCCGACAGGATCACTCCAAACGAGTAATTTTAACTCAGTCTGATTTAATATTCACTCCTTTCCAGCGTCGAAAATGAACTTCTCCTAATGGAGTGGATTTCACTCGTTTGTTTTAAGATTGTAGTTAGATAGGTATAGGTTGATTGGTACACGTATTTTCCGGTTTCTTGCTTGACTAAAGACCTTCGGTGCTTGACTAAAGACCCGCTTATAAACCTTCGTCGAGTATAAGACAGGCACAGAAGGAATTTTTACTGACACAGAGAGAAAAAGTACACCCAGGTTGAAAAATGGAGTCGAACCCTCACCCGGTACAGTGCACAGACTGTTAGCGTAATGGGATGCAATCAAACCCACCCGGATGACTTTTCCAACGAAAATTCCTGAAAATGAGTCCTTGCTAACTGGGCGGCTGAATGATCAGGGAGCTGGTCAGGCGGTCAGAAGGTGGTTCGAATTCCGGCATATGTTAGGTTATACTTTTCCGGCTGTCTATTTCTGAATTCCATGGAGATTTAACGCAGCCAAATTACTCCTCGTAATTTAAAACCCTGAGCATGTTACTAGGTCGGAGCCTGAGTGGGCTCCCAAAGCATACTAGCGGTGCCAACTTGAGCTTGTTCGGTCCACATATGTCACAGTGCACTCATAACAAATACATGTAAACTCACAACACGTCTATGCACCATATGCCAGAATTCAAACTCGGGACTTTCTGACTGCCTGCCAAGCTCCCAGCCAGACCGCCCAATCGGCTTCTATAATGAGATACGTATTACATAATTGAAGAGATTAGTAGAAGAAAGAGCCAGCTGACAAAAGGCGAAAGCGGGAAAATTAGTTTTTAAGTTTTGAGTTTGTACTTAGGTCCGTTGAATACGCTACTTAAAAACGGCAGAAAAATACGGTTAACTTAAAGTTTATGAAAAAGTAGAAAATTTCTATTTTTAAGGGAGGGAATAACATGTTTATTAGCACAAAAATCTCAATTCAAATATTTATGAATTATCCGGGATTTGAACCCAGACCCACTCGCATGACAAACACCATACCGCCTGGGTGACTTATACATTATTTCCAACGTCATTTACACGATTTATTTTTAGTTAATGTATTTTTTGTATGTTAACAATTTAGTTTTTTTATCCAATTTTTTTAAAAAAATATAGTAAGAACATATCCCTAAAGTTGCTGTTCCTTATCTCGAGCAAATAAAACAGTCTCCAATTTAAGGTCCCAAAAATACCTCCCTTCCTAACCGATACCAGGCTCCGCTAATAAAACATTTAGAGGGGTTTCGGGCATCTTTAATCCACTTCTTTTTTCTTAACCGATATTAATTGGCAACCTTATCAGTTAATTGGAACTGGAGAAATAAAATCCCATACAAATTGAATGTGTAGTGTGATAAAAATGTAACTGACATGTTTGCAACAAACACGTTTTTCACCTCCGCGGACAGGGCATCCATTTGAATTGAACCAGAGAAGCAAGATTTTGTAGGTCTTTCCAAATATTATGCTTCTTCAGAATTACATTGTAAAAATATTTTGTACTGAAAAAAATCCAGAATATAGAGAAATGGCTTATGCCCCCGTCTCCCTAACGGGTTTAAAGCCGAAAATAACAGGATTCTCTCCGCCTCTTTCTTAAGGGGGGGTAAAAATTATTTTTCTACTAGTTCTAAATGACAGAAAGAACAGGCATCAACTCAGCACATTTTAGACTGTCTTGGATTGGACTAGGTGGAAAATTTCGTCAGACAAACACGGAGACTTTAAACAACGAAAAACAGCAAAATAGTCGTAGAATAATCAAATATATTAGGGTTTCGTACTTCAAATTTGGTACACGAGTTTCTAGTCAGATGTCATATTGAGTTTTTTGCGGAAATCGCGATTGCACATATGGAGTAGGTGATATGCAACTTTTTTGGTTAAGGTTTTACTGAAAACCGAAAAAAGCTACTTATTTCAAATTTAGCACACAAGTTCGTAGTACAAGTCTTACGTCATAACAGTGTCTTCGGAGAAATGGTACAAGCTAACA
The DNA here is from genome assembly GCA_023701765.1 of Hylyphantes graminicola. Classification (NCBI taxonomy): domain Eukaryota; kingdom Metazoa; phylum Arthropoda; class Arachnida; order Araneae; family Linyphiidae; genus Hylyphantes; species Hylyphantes graminicola. The sequence continues at coordinate 66,234,678 of CM043117.1, forward strand.
TTGCTGTAACCAAAAACTTTTTGCTTTGACTTTGAAAAGTTCTTTAGATTACTTTATACAACTATTAGGGATATAATTACTTAGAATATGTATTGATTTATTGATCGGCTATAAAACGTTGTATACTGTTACACGCTCCTACTTTTTAATAGTATTCCTATCATCTAAAATTGAGAACCGGACTATACAGTCTTGTCAAACTACTCTTGTGAAATTCCAGGAATTGGGTTCGAGGCAAAGAAATTCGATCACTCCTAATCTCTTCTCTGACTTTCTATTTTATTTTACCTTTCTAAAGATTAGTCCTCGAATCCGCGGCCATTTTGAGATACAGCCCTTCAGGCGCTGAAGGAGTGGAACGGACATACCCATTTACTTCGCACTATTTTTTTGCGCTGTCCCCGTGTCAAAGGCGGCCACGCAATCACCGCTGGGGTGTGAAAAGTCACCGCGGAGGACGATTGCTCGATAATTGGTTGTCTCTTATTTCTTGGTTTTGGGCATTTGTTTTAAGATTTTTTTTAATCCTGTAATTTTTTACTTTTTTTTACTTATTTTTTTATAATGTGATTTCTCTTGGGTAATAATTGCGAAAATAAAGTGGGTTTTGGTTTAACGCTTATGGTTATTTTGTGCTTGAATTTTTGAGTAAACTTTTTAAATAAACTAAACTATGAAAAAGTGTTTTTATTTAAAAATTATATTGAGTTATTTATTTAGAGTATATTTTCAGTAGAATTGTAATGGATTTTTTATATTTTTTTTAAATCGGAGTATAATTTTCTTTATCTTTGAACTATTTTACGAAATAAAAAAAAAATCTCCATAACATTACATACACACATAAAAGATGCTTAACTATCAAAAATACTGCTACTTATTTAATACACGATATAAATTGCTTTATCTATGGATATATATTTCTTATAAAATTTTAGTTAAAAAAAGAGATACTTGCGTAGTATACCATAAACCGATTTCGCCAAACCAGATATATAAATATAATTTAAACTTAGTATAATAAGTATAATAATATATGCAATAATAATTTATATAAAAACACATGAAAAAAAACCGTTCAACAATTATATTTGAATAGTTATATTTTATTATATAAAAATGGTATAATTTATTTTTAATCATTTTTGAAAAATAATTTTCAAGGGAAAAGCTAGTGCCAAAGGATTTAGCGACCGTTGGCTGGTTGACTGGAAAATACACTAATAATTTAAAATATTCGTTTTTCTTACCTTTTATAAATGAAACAGGGCAATGACCATTGAACCATCAAGAAGTCTTAACCATAGAAAGCCTGAAAAATTTACTGATATAAATATTGTGGCTCTAAAACGTAAATAACAAAAAAAATGTTACTAAAATTTGGGTAGAAAAGGACATATATATAAGATATTGGTTTCAATGGGGACATAAAAGGTAGTCATTAAAATAAATATTTTGCACAATCTAAGGTTAAATCAAGGTCACAAAACTTATTTGCAAATATTAATTTCGTTTCTAAAAAAATAAATGCGGGATGGTTTATAATTATTAATATGGGATTTAATTATTTTACTGAATACTTATTTAAGCATTAAATAAATAAAGCATTGTGAATGACAAGCTCATAAAAGTGCGTAAAAAGTTTTACTAATAATGTCAACGCAAATTTTAATTGTCTAAACTACTATATTTCAATAAACAAATGCTATATGTAATTAAAAAAAATGAAAGACTTGTTTTAGTGAAGAAATATTATAACTAATATTTATAAAATTATTTAAAACGATATTCCTTGAATTTATTTAAACGAATTCTAAATTTAAAAAGCGTGTGTTAGTAACTTTTGAAATATGTCTACACTTCAGCTAAATAAATTTCTTTAAGTCAACTTCTTGGAACCACATATTCTCTGTTACGATTTACTTTCCTTGAAGACAAATTTCTAAACCAGTTCGCATGTTTGCTTTGACGAAAAATCAATACAGATACGCTTGAGTTTTAAATTCATAAGAAATATTTCGTTTTTGCATGTAAAATGTCTAAGAGCAATAAAATAAGAAAGCTTAGAAATGTTTGTACAACTTAAACTTTTTTAGGAAGTATCTGGCGGAGGATACTAAAGCTAGTAAGATAAGTTTAAAATAAGTTTTTTTCTTTAAATATTTCGAATTTGAAAAAAAAAGTGGTTTAAAGATTTTTTATTCTTGGTTGAGATAGATGGTAAAAGTGATTTTATGTCGTTCAGTTTTTTTTTTTTTGAAATTTTTTTCAATTTGTACAAAGTGAAGTACTTTCAGCAAACTTATAAATATTTTATTTTTTAAAAATCCCACTTCGGTTTATGTACATGATTGGTTTGTTTCAGATGACGTGTACTTCCAGTATTCATTCCTGTACTTCCTTCGATTGGTTCTCCGATTGATCTCCAACTGACATTGAATCAGCAATCAAGGAGGGTAGGGTAAGGTAGGTACATATATATTCCGGCTTGTGTGCTTGATCAGAGACCCGCTTAAAAGCCTTCGTCAAATACGACAAACACAGAAAGAATTTTACTGTCACAGAGAAAGGAAATACACCCAGGGCGAAGATGGGAATCGAACCCGCAACCGTTATAGGGTGCAGACTGCTGGCCTGCAATGCTAATCACTCGGCCATCCGGGCCCCATAGCAATCAAGGATTGGTCGGTTGGTAGATATACATATATTTTCAGGCTTGTGTGCTTGCTCAGAGATCCGCTTATAAACCTTCGTCAAGTAAGACAGTCACAACACAATCACACTCACATGCACACATATACGTGACAGATGCTGCCATCTATCACGCGCCACCTCCACAATTTAGACATGTCCCTGAAGGGGAATGAAATAGTCTCCAGGAACCTGTACCCATGGAAAACTGCGCAATTACCGCCCACAGGACTTTCGGACCCAACAGATTTAACGAGCACGTACTCCGCATATACTCGGTGAGTTTTCAGCGACCAGGTTTCGATCGTGGGACCTTCCGATCCGTAGATCGCTACTCCGATCACCGGGCGCCTCACAGCCAAAGCAATCAAGGGCCATGAAGGATTTTATTTTTGTTCTGGATTTCTGTTGCCACACAAGACCTGAATCATCTCCATTCTAACAATGATTATTAAAAAAAAAATTTAATTAAAACAAGAATGTGCATTTTTTTTATCTCGATACTTTGTGTTTTTTGTCAAAAATATAATTATTATAGACTACAAGAAAAATCTTTGAATTTTACGGTTTAAAATAGGCTGGGTGTTTAGCTTAAAACCATAAAGCATGCGGTAATATTCCGTGTGATTGTACTGTAAATTACTAACGTTCTTTCATGGCTATGAACTAGTGATAGGTGAAATAAACTAGTATAGTACGAAAAAAAACAAGTAGGGGTGTAACAGAATCTGTCACTCTCTTTTATTTACTCCATTTTAAATTTCGTTATGACGGCAAAATAAATTTATTTTAATTTATTATTTAATGGAAATATAGTTTCTAGATCTATTGCTGTGAATGGCAATGGTGATTTTATTCTAATAAGAATTACTTTTTTTAATGAGCATTTTTTTTTCAGTTTTAAATTTTTTTTTAATCATTGAGGTACTTCAAATACGAATATTTTTCAGGGATTTTCAATGTCTTTTAATTTTGATGCACTGCATATTTTGACGTATCACACTAACACGTAACATTTGTAGTTTGGGCTAAAAAGGTGGGTGACGGTCGGACAGACAGACAGGTGGACTGAATGCTTGTTCTGTTTTCACGAGATAAATTAACAAACCGAGTCCGAGAAAAAATTAATTTTCATTTAGAATTTCTGTTGCCACTTAGACCTGAAACATGCCCATTCCCAGGGTACGTTCCTCATCTAAGAAAAAAAGTCAACTAAAATAAACTAATTTAAAAAAAAATTAAATGTGTAAATTCACCCAAATTATTTTTTAATAAACACAACAGAATATTTTTAAGAAGAAAGAAAGAAAACCAGTAAAATGTTCTTTTTGAATCTCATTTTACATGGATTTCAAATCGAATTCAATCAGCTAAAGGCGATGTTGTAGAGATAAGAACGAGTTTCCAGATAAAGTGAAAGAGAGTTCCACCAAACGATAAGAGAAAATTTCCATTCTATGTATTTTTGGCAACTGATTCTTATGATACAAAAAAGAACATAATCAAATTTTCAAAAATAGATTAGGGAATAATTTTAAAATGTTTTTTTTTTAAATATCTTTGCAGGAATTACTGATGTAACCTAATCCTTTTAAGGTAGATTTTTTTTAATTCGTTGTTGTTCGACTAATGAGTTCAAATTTAATTTGCTTTAGGCTAGCGAAAATTTTTGGGCAAAATTACATTTAGTCCAGTAAAATAAAACATTTTGGTATACAAAAGGTCAAGTAGTTCTGATTTTTGGATATGTTATATGTGATGGAGGTCTAATTAAGAATCCAAGTTTGTGACCTTGGGGCGCCGCCGCTCGCTGCGCCCCAAGGTCAAACGTCGGTCATTTTTTAGTTTTTGCAGATTTTCTCCTTAAAGGCTTGGTTTTACAACAAAGTGATGAATATAATTATTAAAGAGTGATAAATATTCTACAATTTGAGTGCATGTTGGTGTTTTTAAGCCTTATAGTTCCTGAGATACAGCTCCTCAAAGTTAGTGTAAATTACGAAAAAATTGTGTTTTTCAAAATTTAGCAATTTTTTTCTCCAAAAGATTTATTTAATAGCAAGATTATTGCTTTTTAATTGATTTGTTAACGTTACCATAGGGTAGTTTAAGGTTTCAGAGTTTTTTTTATGTTTGTGTTTCATTTTGAAGATCAAGGCAAACCTAGCCACAGCGCGCCCCAAATGGAAAATTTAGACATATCGCGCCCTAACATTCAGTAAACCTGTTGTAAAAAAAGCGAGTTACTTTACGGGGTTGGATTGTTTTAATTTTTGGATGTCTTTTATATTTTGGAAGTCTAACTAAGAATCCAAGTTTGTGACCTTGGGGCGCCGCCGCTGGCTGCGCCCCAAAGTCAAAAATCGGACATTTCACAGTTTTTTCAGATGTACCGCTTGAAGGTTTGGTTTTACAACACAATAACGAATAAAACAATTAAAGAATGATAAATATGCTACAGTTATAGGATAAATATAACAGTTAGTGAAAATAACAGTAACAGGATAAATATGCTACTTGGGGCGCCGCCGTTGGGGGCACCCCAAGGTCAAGCTAATTGTTTAAACTACTGTTTCACTTGCAACAATGCAGCACTGTTTCATGCCTTACGATTGTATTTTCAGGTACAAAACTGTTGGGGCAAGAAAAATCTCCTCTCGAATGGGGTTGGTATAAAGCTAGGTCACTATGATAGCAAACTCGTTTTTATTTCATGATTATTAGAATTAAAATGACAAAATTCAAGTTAGATAGAATGTCAATTTATCCGAGGTTACTAATTTTTTTTTAATGAATCAAATATATAGCGTTTGCCAGTTCTACAACAAGGCAATGATTTACAAAGATTTCTTCACAGAAATTTAAAAGGAGTTTTCTAGTTAGGTAGATGAACATAATTGTGTTTAATACTCCTGGTTTAAGACCACTACATAATGTGTTTTGTACATAGTTGTTAATTCCTTCGTTTTTACAAGTCCACGTGCACTGAACATACTCTTTTTTGTTAACCGATTACATGAGTATGCACATTTGGTCTCATTAAGGAATCAAAAGATTTCTAGATTAAAAAGTCATTTTCGAAGATAGAACTCGACTCTTGTAAGATAACAAAAATTTAAAAAGTATCACAAACTTAAACGGCAAAATGGCCGTCTACGAGAACAGGGATCGAGTAATTAGTTGTTCTCGGAGAGATCTCTATGTAGGTAATAACGGTTTAATTTTTTTTTCTTTTTTTTGTAGAACCAACCTTTCCTAGAGTAAATCGAGAAAAACTAAATAATTAAGAAAATTTCATCGTTTTTCTGATTTGGCGTAGCCTGCGACAGTGCCTTTAGGTCAAAATCTTAAATTCTTAATTAGACTTTCGATTATAAAAAATTTTTCAAAAATTAAAACTACCCGACCCCTATAAGGTTACGTCACCCAATATGACACTCCCTTTTTCTAAAACAGGTTTAGTGAACGTTGGGGCGCGATTTATAAAAATTTTCCATTTGGGGCGCATGGCGGTGGCAAGCCTTGTCTTGATCTTGAAAATGGACAAACACAAACAACAAACACAAAAAAGCAAACGATACCTTAAAAAACCCTATGGTAACGTTTACAAATCAATTAAAAGGTAATAACCATGCGATTAAATAAATCCTTTGAAGAAAAAAAATTGCTAAATTTTGAAAATGACAAATTTTTCGCAATTTACACTAACTTTGAGGAGCTGTATCTCGGGAACTATTTGGCTCAAAAACACCAACATGCACTCAAACTGTAGCATATTTATCCCTCTTTTATTGTTTTATTCGTTATTGTGTTGTAAAACCAAACCTTCAGGAAGTACATCTGAAAAAACTGTGAAATGTCCGATTTTTGACTTTGGGGCGCAGCCAGCGGCGGCGCCCCGAGGTCACAAACTAGTATTCTTAGTTAGACTACAAAAATATAAAACACATCCAAAAATTAAAACAATCCGACCCCGTAAAGTAACTCGCTTTTTTTACAACAGGTTTACTGAATGTTAGGGCGCGATATGTCTAAATTTTCCATTTGGGGCGCGCTGTGGCTAGGTTTTCCTTGATCTTCAAAATGAAACACAAACATAAAAAAAACTCTGAAACCTTAAACTACCCTATGGTAACGTTAACAAATCAATTAAAAAGCAATAATCTTGCTATTAAATAAATCTTTTGGAGAAAAAAATTGCTAAATTTTGAAAAACACAATTTTTTCGTAAGTTACACTAACTTTGAGGAGCTGTATCTCAGGAACTATAAGGCTTAAAAACACCAACATGCACTCAAATTGTAGAATATTTATCACTCTTTAATAATTATATTCATCACTTTGTTGTAAAATCAAGCCTTTAAGGAGAAAATCTGCAAAAACTAAAAAATGACCGACGTTTGACCTTGGGGCGCAGCGAGCGGCGGCGCCCCAAGGTCACAAACTTGGATTCTTAATTAGACCTCCATCACATATAACATATCCAAAAATCAGAACTACTTGACCTTTTGTTAGGTAACCCCCCTTTTTTACGACAGATTTACTGGACTAATTTGTTAAGTATCTGTTTTAACTTTTATATAGATTTTTTTTAAATTTACATTATTAAAAAAATGAAATATATAAAATAATCTCATTATTCGCAATTCTCCAATTGTAGATAAAAATTATGCGAAATGAATCAAAAATAGATATTTGTATTTCGCGAAACATTCTAGGTTTCATTAAATATAAAAACATTTAATATTCCTTAAAATAATTATTAAAAATATTTAATAATAGTTCATAATATTAATAAAAACATTAAAAAAATATTAAATATAATAATAAGCATTTTAGGTAACAAACTTAGTATTTTCTTAGTATTTATATCAAACTATTCGTAACTATCAAAGTAAAAAGAATATTAATCAAAGAAAATGAAACGGACAATAAGAGAAAAGAAATCGCTATGAAAACATCCACTGTCCACAATTATTTAAAATTTTCAATATTTTTTAATATTAAATGGAACTAATTTTATGAAATTATCACCAAAATAAATGTCATTCAAGAAGCCCAATAATGAAAACAATATCGCTGGAATTTTTGCCTCTTATGACGTTAAACAAGCCCATTAATCATTTAAATCGAGATTTACTTATTTTTAAATCTTCTTAAATCAAAAACACTGAGAAAATATTCTTACCTTTATTAAATTAACAGAATTTGATAAGTAAAAAGAAATCTGGTAAATTAGTCAGTATCTATTTCAAAACTCCTTGAATAAACAATAGTTTAATTTGCATTTGCTATGCTATGTTACTCTTAAAAAACGTTAATAACTATGAACCCGAATTAATTCAGTAAAAATAGTCAATTAACAGGTTACACGATACAAATATACGTAGTATTATGTTTATCAACTCTGCGAAAATTTAATTATAATAATCACCTCACTTAGGAATGCGAGAACATGAATTAGCATTAAAATGTTAAAAAGTGCAGCGTCGAAGGTAGAAACCGTAATTAAGATAATTGCTAATTAACGCCTGGCGATGAACTAGACGCAGTAATTAAATCAAATTTCGCTAATTTTGCCTTCGTTTTAGTTACATTAACGAAATTTAAAGACTTTTGAACACAAGTATAAACACTTAAAGATTTTTTAAAAAAATGCTTACTTGGAGGATTTCAAAATAAAAATCTATGCGTAATTTGAATTGCTCATACATAATCTAATTTTATACACTTACACTTTTGTAGAAGAATTAATAAAGTTTGAACAATTAAAAATGTAAGTCGACTGAAAACAACCTAATTGCTTAAAATTGATTATTTGGATTTTACAATACTTTAATGAACACGTAATTAAAATATATAATGTACTGGATTTTGATTAACTTAATTTTGCCTACACATTAAAATGCTCTCCATTCAAAATTTTAATTTCTGAGAAACTTTTGATCACTGCATTTTAGTAAAGGAAACTATTTACAGACTAAATGTTTTCAATGAATAATTTTTTTCGAACGATAATTTTTTCTTTAAAATGTTTTAAAACTTATTAATGCAACTATTCTAAAATAAATGGCAATAATTTAGTAAAATATATACAATGGAAATGTTTCTTATGACGTCACGCGCTCCGAACTGCAATTTCATTGGTTGTTTTGTTTTCTTTGACAAAGTGTTGAAAAAGTCCATTAAAAAAACCTTTGTTTTGACAACAGAATTTTCATTTTAAAATTTTAATAATTTAATTTTTTTTTTACCAGTTTGGCAACAGTATCTTATTAAGCGTTTCCGTTATTTAGTTCAGGTAAAAGTTTTCATTACAAGTCAGAACAACAAAAAATTTAAAAGTGTTGCAGTGTAATAAAATTTCTACTTTAATTTATTCTAAATATTATCTGATTACAGTTTGTCTGAGTAAGTTACATTTAGATTTTTTGTATGTGTTTATAAGAATTTTCATCTAATTAACTTAAAAGTGTAATTTACAATCATTGAAGAATTCAATAGAAATGTCTTTTTCTTGCAATTATTTCGTTTTAACAATCGCCTTGAACACTAAGTGTAAATTTAATTTCAATAGAGTAAATAAATTCAATTCTGTCAATAATCTTAAAGAAGTACTTTATAACAAATGGATATATCAGCTCTATCAAGTGCTGAAAGTATTTATCTGAGATTCGACTTGTCAAAGAAAATTTGGGGTACACCTAGCGTATTAGGGCCGGAATGCTATTTGGCGACTTTTGGCGTTCGGTTCGGCTAGTACGTTTTCGCTACTTGGCTGCAAAAGTTAAGCCGCCAAATCGAGACCGGCCCGAATACGCTAACAGTACCGCTATGATATGACTAGCCTGTTGGGAGACTCTCTTGGCGAGCTTGAGCTTTAACGTAATGTTGTTATACCTATCTAATTGAATGAAATATGAAGTGGAATATTTTTTAACACATTTGGGAATTTTCCTTGCTTGTTAAAGCAAATCGCCAAATCGAGGCCCCATCATATCATAGCTATTCTGAAAACTGTTTAGTAAATAGTAAATAAAGGCATAATCTGTACCAAAATTAAAAACTTAGGTATTTCTTGTGCATTAGCTATTCAGTCCTATCTACCAAATTTGTATCAAAGTTATTTAAACTATACATACAACGTCCATTCAGTAACTTTTAAATTTCCATTGTTTACAGAAGTTTGTGAGTTTTCAAAGTATCTATATTTAAAAATTTCTTATCAAAAGCGCGCAAACTAGTTTTTCTATAAATGTTTTTGATCATAAATTCAAAAATAATTAATATATTGCAGCTATCTTCACAAAATATATTTGACAGGATGTCTGAACCTTCACTTTAAAAGTAATAAGATATTCGAATCATATAATATACTACTTTTTGTCTAAAAACGCCAATTTTTTTGCAATGTGTGTCGATCCATTCATTGTCGACTTTGGCGATGGCAAAAAATTTACTTTGGGCATCTTACCCAATTGGTTGTACTAAAGCTGAACTGGAAGATTTTAATTTTCCTTATCTGCATTTTTTGCTTTTTATTTACATGCAAACAAAAAGGAAATAGCCAAATAACTACTAGCATATCATTTCTGATCCCTAAAATTTCTTTAAATTATGGCAAGATCTTGGCGACGTTAATTCAAAAATGTGCTGCAGTTTTGTAAAATATGTTATATGTCAACAAAAACTACATTTTACATGACAAAATTTTTGCATTTCTCTTAGGTAAAATATAAACAGCTGAGAAAATAAGAACTATGTCCGACCCAATGCCAATAGTGCCGAACACCATCTGCGAATATTTTCGAGTGTTCGCCGTCATGGACGATCCTGAAAGCGACAACGGTCGCCGAATCTCCTTCAGGAACATCCGACGCTGGTTCCAGAGTGCCGAAATCGTTGGAAATACAGAAGAAGATGGAGTGCTGTTCCAGTACAGTGATCTCTGCCATGCCTTCACTAGAGTGGCCAAGAAAAGGGAAAGGATTGACTGTGATCAGTTCTGCCACATGCTGGAGATCATAGCCAGGGAAATTAGGATCGACACCCAGTTGATTGTGCAAAGGCTGAAAGTGGTTGAGATGATGGCGGGAAGCATGTCCAGAATGTTTGAAGGGCAGTATTAAAGGGGATAAATAAACGTTCTTTGGATGATATAGTATTTCTGATTATTTTTGTTGTTCTTGTTTCTAATGTTTATTAACTTATCTGACATAAGCCATATGAGTCCCATTTTGTTACTATTAAATATTATTAAGTGGCTATTTCTAGTTAAGTAAAGGAAAAACTATTTCCGATCTACTGCTAACAGTTACGAACACCATCTGCGAATGTTTTCGAGTGTTAGCCGCCATAGACGATCCTGAAAGCGACAACGGTCGCCGAATCTCTTTCAGGAACATCCGACGCTGGTTCCAGAGTGCCGAAATCATTGGAAATACAGAAGAAGATGGAGTGCTGTTCCAGAATAGTGATCTCTGCCATGCCTTCACTAGAGTGGCCAAGAAAAGGGAAAGGATTGACTGTGACCAGTTCTGCCACATGCTGGAGATAATAGCCAGGGAAAAGAGGATCGACACCCAGTTGATTGTGCAAAGGCTGAAAGTGGTTGAGATGATGGCGGGAAGCATGTCCAGGATGTTTGAAGGGCAGTATTAAAGTGGATGAATAAAAGTGTTTTGATGATATTGTATTTCTGATTCCTTTTGTTGTTCTTGTTTCTAATGTTCATAACTTATCTGACATAAGCCATATGAGTCCCATTTTGTTACTATTAAATATTATTAAGTGGCTATTTCTAGTTAAGTAAAGGAAAAACTATTTCCGATCTACTGCTAAAAGTTACGAGCACCCTCTGCGAATGTTTTCGAGTATACGTCGTCATGGACGAGCCTGAAAGCGACGACGGTCGCCGAATCTCTTTCAGGAACATCCGACGCTGGTTCCAGAGTGTGGAAATCGTTGGAAATACAGAAGAGGATGGAGTGCTGTTCCAGTATAGTGATCTCTGCCATGCCTTCATGAGAGTGGCCAAGAAAAGGGAAAGGATTGACTGCGATCAGTTCTGCCACATGCTGGAGATCATAGCCAGGGAAAAGAGGATCGACAACCAGTTGATTGTGCAAAGGCTGAAAGTGGTTGAGATGATGGCGGGAAGCATGTCCAGGATATTTGAAGGGCAGTATTAAAGGGGATGAATAAACGTGCTTTGATGATATTGTATTTCTGATTATTTTTGTTGTTCTGGTTTTTAATGTTCATAATTTATCTGACATAAATTAGATGAGTTCCATTTAGTTACCATTAACTATAATTAAGAGTCTATTGCTAGTTAAGTTAAGGCAAATCTATTTCCGATCTACTGCTAAAAAGTTACGAACACCATCTGCGAATGTTTTCGAGTATACGCCGCCATAGACGATCCTGAAAGCGACAACGGTCGCCGAATCTCTTTCAGGAACATCCGACGCTGGTTCCAGAGTGCCGAAATCGTTGGACATCCAGAAGAAGATGGAGTGCTGTTCCAGTATAGTGATCTCTGTAATGCCTTCACTAGAGTGGCCAAGTAGATGCAGCTTTGGTATCGCTTTTTTCTAAACTCAGGTTAGGTATTGCAACCTTACCCCTTGTTTGTGGTGAATGTTACTCAAGTTTGATGCAAATTTACAGATCAACACTGATTTATGCTGTAACTTTTTTTTGTAAAACTAAAGGCCACACTTTTTGCAACCATTTTTACAGAGTAGTGTTGCATCAAGCTATCAATATTAGCAAACTATTAACATAAAACAGCTAGACAAATGCAGTTAGTATAGCCGATAGTATAGGATAAGTTTGTAGGCCTTGGAGCTGGTGGGCTCCGGGTTCGAGTCCCGGTCATGGTCATAGATGTTTGTGTCCGTCAATAATATGTTGTTAGTGTCGAAGTGTTTGAGTCTCGTCTCTTTTCTTTGTGTGTCTTTGTGATGAATCATTTCTGGGGATTTGGGTTGGTTTGAATACAATAGACCTAATGTCCGCAGGGTTCGGCGAACTTGCCCCACCAAGAAGTCATAAGTCATAGTTAGTATCGCGATAGTATAGGAAACGTTTGTAGGGCCCTTGGAGCTGGTGGGCTCGGGAAGAGACCCGGTCATTGGCATGAAGTTTGTGTCCGTCAATAATGTTGTTAGTTGTCGAAGTGTTTTTCGTCGTCTCTTTCTTTGTTGTGTCTCTTGTGACTGTATCATTTAGGGGTTGAATAAAAAGACTCTGACGGCCGCGACGGCGCAGATGCCACCAAGAAGTATAAGTCTAGTTAGTTAAAATCTAAATTTAGAGAAATAGAAGAACACTTATAAATTTTACTTAAGAAGAATAAAAAAAAATCTTTAAGAGAAATTATTTTTCATTTAGTTCTTCCAAATTCGAAAAATAACGAAGGATTCCTTTTTTTAAACAAAAGAGCTTCATTATTTTCAATTATTTAGTAGCAAATCGTTAAACAAAATACTCAAAGTAAAAGAAGGACAATGTAATGGGATAAGGGGAAAAATAATTATCCTCCAATTTTCAAACAAAATTGGAAGAAAAAATCTCTGATTCTTTTGTCACAACTTTTATCCTGCGAAAACAAATTGAACCCCAAAAACAAGACATTATATCATCGTCATTGAATCTTATTTTAATGGGACAATTTTTTGCTTGCATTTTGGGTGTTGAAGCTGCTCGTCTTCTTTCGGACAAAAAAAAAGACAAATAAAAAAACGTGAAATTTTCATCACCCGAAAAGAAGCGTGAAAGAAATACGGTTGTCTAATTTCTTATTTTCGAAGTTGGCAACATTATAATCGTCTGAAATGTATGTCGTATTATTCGTGTCTTAAAAATGCTTTGGTAATCTATGGCAAATAGAGAGATTATTTTAATGTTATTTTTTCTTGATGTCACCATATGATGTCACTACAGTCAGGTGACAAGCCGTAAATATAATTATAAAACTATTTAAAGTAACTATATATAATTTTAAAGAATGAATATTTTCAAGATTGGAATCTGGTTGGTTGGTCGACATATATACTCAGGCTTGTGCGCTTGGTCAGATATCCGCTTATAAAACTTCGTAAAGTAAGACAGATACAACACACATACGTGACAGATGCTGCCATCTATCGACACCTCCTCAATTTAGACATGTCCTAGAAGGGGAGGGAAATAGTCTCCAGGGACCTGGTGGGAAACTGCGCAATGACCGGAACCACAGATTTAACCACAGATTTTTGGAACCACAGATTTAACCACAGATTTTCGGACCACAAATGTAACGAGCACGTACCCGCATATACTCGGTGGTTTTTCAGTAGTACCGGGACTCGATCTCTGGACCTGCCGATCCCGAGAGCAAGATCTTAACCACTAGGCTTCCCACTGCCCAGATTCGAATCTATGCTTTATTAAAATTTAGCTTATATTTTTAGTACTAAAAGTAATTTTATAAATTGTAATTGAAAAGTTATTTCTTGTTTCGAACTAAAAAAATTATTTTAAAATATGTAATAACTTGTTACAAGGTTGTTAGCTGCTATAAAAATTATACTTAACTTGAATGAAAGTCTTTCAGTATACCTAGATGAAAAGATAAAACACTTATTTACTAACTTACTTATCTAATCCTAGCTATAATATATTGAAGTAGCAATATAGTCCCGACCCACGATAACTTGGCAATCAAAAATATTTTTGATTGTGGAAAGATTCCACTATTGAATTGAAGGTTTTAAGCCGAAGGAGGAAGGGTTGGCCGGCTCTAAGGCGTTTTGGCGAGAAATAGGGTTTGTTGGTGTTAGGGCGATTGTAAATAATGTATCTCACTAGAACTGCCACATCAGTTACATTCGGCTTTAACAGAGGATTGTTGTTGATTGCTAGTTCGCGTATAACGATTACACGTGGTATTTCTTTGATCATTTTGAATCGTGTAAATAACTAAATCTATGACTATTTTACAGAAATTTAATTAACCATTGCTAAAAAAAGTTTCTCAAATTTAATAAACAAACTCGTAAGTGTGCTAAGTTATGTGGTAAGCTCCAGCCTGGTACATAATAATGTCTCAGAATACTTCTATGATGATTTTTTTTCATTTTGATGAAGGGTTTTAAAACTTTTTAAAAAAAAAAAAAATATGACTGTGACTAGGAAATTACACCGAGTGGAATGCTATAACTTTAAATATTAACTCTGGAAATATAGGTTAATACCGATGCAAAGTTCGATCTACCCTTCGATTTGATAGTCCTGTTTCATAAACCATAAAGAAATATGCGCCCAAAAGGGAATCGAAATTCGCCAAACATAGTAACTTCTTGCCCAAACCTCCTTACCTTTTTTCGAAGTGGATCTGGTCCCCCCAATCAAAATATTTATGGTTGCCAAAGTTATCGTGGTCGGGACTATACCAAATTTCTAGAGCTTA
>CM043117.1:66250325-66521185 GCA_023701765.1 Hylyphantes graminicola
TTTGTTGATTTCACTTCTTTTGTAGGCCAGACCTTTTTTTTTTTAAGAACTTGGCCCTCTTTTACAGAGATGTTTTTGTTGGGTATATATATACTAGATAGATAACTATAATAATAGTTTAATAATGATTGAAAATTATTTCTGTGGACATAATGTAAGGAATCATAATATAAACTTTTTAAATGCAATTTTTTTTTTTAGTTCTAGTTAAAAAAAACTATAGTTTAAGGATCGAACAAAACAAAGTCTTAATTTTTTTTTATTTATTGGCTTTAAAAAAAGCAGAAATATTCATAAATATATTCAATAACATCTAAGAGCAAAATAATTTACAAAAATAAGGTTGGACAACTGCAAACCCAGGAATTCACAGATAAAAAAACTAACTATTTATAAGCAACATTCAACTGTTGTAATATAAAACTAACTAGATATAATTAGTTCTCAAATGCTATTAACCTATCATCAAGGGTCCACACTACCTCCACACTCTTAATTCATACAAAGAGCAAAAAATTTATTACGACACATCGATTGTACTTAGGACAATCAAGCCCAAACGTTCCCAATACTTAATGAATACCAAACAAATAATTATTTCTTATATACAGACTAATCTGAACGTATATACTTAATTAAGGAGTACCCAAAGACCGAAACAAATGTCATAAAAAACTTCTAATCGAAAACAAGTGCTTTATCCGACATTTTTTCTTATCCGAACTGAGTACTAACTGGTGCCTAAACCCAGTGTATGTATGTCTCATGCTATTATACTACAAGGTGGTGCAAATGAAAGTGGTCCGGCCATGGAGGTAAGAATACGACAGAAATCCTGTCAAGTCATAAACCAATGGGAAAAAAAGGTCTGCCATGTTAAACCATTAATCGCTTCAATATTAAGCCAAAACAGACGTTTGGCGAATGAACTATGCCATCTGCACCTAAGCATCGATCTAATCAACGCATACGTACCGCTCGCAGTAAGATCTGAAATATCCCCTTCTGGGACATGTCTAAATTGTGGAGGTGACACGCGATCTGTAGCGCATGTGTGTGTGAGTTGTGTCTGTCTTACTTGACGAAGGTTTATAGGCGGGTCTCTGACCAAGCACACAAGCCTGAAAATATACGTCAACCAATCAAGATCTGAAATCGCTACTAATCCATGTGCAATAAACTAATCCTGTGCAATCGCCACTAATCCATGTGCATGTGCACAATCCACTAATCCATGTACTGCTCTAGTCTAAGTAACAACCAAACCAACCAATGAAAAAACAGGTTTGCCATGTGAAGCAACTGAACATTTGAATAATTTATGAATTCAATTTGGCGGGTTTCAGGTGGCTTCAAAAGTTTTTCTCGCCAAGCAACTCAACGCATTCGTAGCTCCATGTCGGGGCCACTTTTATTTGCGCCACCCTGTACAAGATAAGCAAACAAATAAACAAATATCGTTGCATTTTGGCGTAGTTTTCTTTTGTTATCTAATCTTATGTGTTTATCTGGAGCAGGTTCTGCTGTCATTTTTGCTTGTTTCTCATTATCCTTAGTACAAGAAAGAGTTTCCATTCGGTATTGTCTCCACAGATAAAAGGGCTTTTGTGTTTTCTTGTAGTAATAGATTTAAGCACCAGGGGGACATTGATTGGGATAGTTATGTTTTTTATTCTATTAGTGCTTATAGAGGAAGTTAAAGATTATGCGTAAATGAAAAGTTTTTAATTCAATTGTGTTAGGTTTTTTTTCTTCTTTTGTTAACTATGCAATTAAAAAATATAGTTTAGAAATAACATTTTTATTTAGAGTTTATCAATTCGTAAGATATTATAAAAAAACATCGATACCTGCCACTTCATAAATTTGTTAAAAAGTTTTTATTGTTATAGTCTTATTTATTAAAAGAGAGACAATGGAATTGCTTTATAAAAAATATTTACTTTAATTGACGTTATTTATTAAACTATTTCAGGGAGTGAAAATAGGATAGTTAACTTAAGTAAGTTTTAAGAAATGTTTAAAACTCCATCTACTTAAACTAATCTTCTCCAAAATGAGCATACTCAATCTGCCGAAAAAAAAAAATTATACCAAAGAGTTATATTTCAGTTACCGCTCATAAAAATACTTCTACATCCACCGATTTTAAAAAAACCACTTTTCCATATTTAGCCCGCTTTATTAACTAAAATTAATTTTTAAGTGGAAATTTAATTTGTGCATCATATTACTCATACAAGAAATATTACTAATGCATGTAATTACACAATTTTCCTAATTATTTGTAGCACATTCATGATTGTTTTCGTCGAGAAATACTTTTTTAATTTATTAAAAATATGCACTCCCACTCTCTCTCTCTCTCTTTTAACTTAATTGCCGACGTAACTAGTTTGCGACAGCAAAATACAAAATTTTAGAACGCGAGTCTTTAAAAGATGACAAGTTTAGAATTTTCACAGAGATGGCTTTACGACTCTTACAACTGCCATTTTTTCTCATTCAAAGCATGACAGAATAAAAAAAAAGTTTGATCGATAAACTTAATATAGATTTCCAATAAAGCTCATTTATTCACAAGGAGAGAAGTATCCCCTAGAAGTTCGATACTCTCAAAGTGGCAACACCACTTAAAGTCACGTGACTTTCAAAAAATCTAGCCTGAGTGAATATGACAAAATCGTAAGAGATATTTTTTTCACAAATGGTTTTTATATTTGCATGTACATATACAACATTAAATGTGACTTTGCAAAAAAGCTTCTGTTAGAAAAAAGAAATTTTGTGTTTAACCCTTTCAGTCCCAATGACAATTTAGCATCATCATTTTAGAATTTTTTCTGATCGTCTATAGCTATTTATGATATAAAAAAGCACATCATTCGATTCTTCACACTTTTTTATATTAAAAAATATTTTGTATGAATCCCAATAGATGTCATCCCTATTTTTTAAAATCATGATCAGAAACATGATGATGCCAAATGGCATCACTGTGACTGAAAGGGCTAAATATATATTAATTTGTTTTAATTTTATAATTTAACCTCTACATTCCCGAGTAAAATCCTACAAATATATTCTTTGTATATACATATTTTTTAAACAAATCTATAAACATGCAATGATTTAAAAGATATATCTTTTAATAGTTTCTGAGGGACACGACAATTTAATGGAACTTGACTTTCAACACCTTGAAAATACACACATATATTTTTTATGCCATGAATGCGCAAACTAGATTTGTCAGTTTTTTGTAACTAATAGTTTTTATTTGACACATTTTTTAATATCAAAGTGTCTATTTTTTTCCTCCAATGGGGCTGCAATATTGGCGGTCTAGATTTTTGCTGACTTGGCATATTCCCCAGAACTGAAATCCATTTTTTTGGGCCACATCTCTAGGCGGCTCTCGCTAGCAATTTTGTAGCGCAGGTTACAATGAATCTGAGCACTCTGTTGAACCATGCCGAGGTTTAATCATAGAGTAGGAAGGAGGAGTAGAGGTGTCTATCAGTTCAAATGGCTTGAAGCAGGACTGTCAGATGTTTCGAGCTACTGCGCATAACAAAACGGCACTGAGGCATCCCAAGATGCACCACCTTAGCGGTTTTTTGAGCTACTGCGCATAACATAGTAGCCGAAACTGTGGAAACTGGCACTGAGGTATCTCGAGAGGCTCCTCTCTAGCCTGCTTCTTTTGTGCGTTACTGCGCACATACATGGCCCGCTCTAATATTTTTTCCTAACTCTATGGATTTAACTCTTCCGGGAGAACCCAAGCCAAAGGGGCCCTCCATTAGGGATCTCTTACATGCCGCGTAATCATATGACATGCGCTCCCAGGGTTTGTCCATCTAGAAAATTCGAGGACTCAGTAGGGGCTCGAACCCGCGATCTTGGGCTTACGAAGCGAACACGTTAAACCTCTGAGCCATTAATTATTTTACTACCTTTAAGCTTAACATAAGCGTTTATAATAGAACAATCGGCATTAATTAAAGCTGTAAAATAAACTTTCGAAGGTAAATTCTGAAAAGGTCAACAGATGTGGACCTCGGAGTTAAGTCGATACATTCATATTTTGGTTGTAATTCCTATTTTCTTAACCATGTTATTGCCAATTAGTCAAAAGTTAATTCCAAGACTATCAAACCAAATGGGTAGTGCATTATCCGATTATCCGTAGAAAGTTTCTCTTTGTCTAGTTCTCTGAAACCACACTTTCACTTAAAAAGTAAGAAAGAAAAAAAAACTGGATTACAGTGTTAGAATTTATTAGCTGTAACCAATATTTAAAAAATCTTACAAAATATTAGTTAAAAGTCATTAGATAAATACTTAAAGAAAATGCTGCCTTCGTTTGGCAAAATAACAACTGATAGTATGTGTCAGAAGCAAAAAATGTTTTAGATTTTGTAGAGTTTTATACATGTTTGTAAAAACAAACAAATACTGACATAATTTACTTTTCTTATGTATTTTATGGTATGTGTTTAACTTATTTAATATTTTTTTCTTAAAAATGTTTTATGACATGCTCTGAAGCGCATTAAAAAAATAATGTAAGTCTACTTTTGCGTAATTGCTTATTAAAGTAAATGTTTTAGGTTTTGTAGATAGTTATACAGGTTTGTAAATAAGCAAAAACTATCATTATTTATTATTTTTCTTACGTATTTTATGGTATGTGTTTAACTTATTTAATATATTGTTCTTAAAAATGATTTATGATATGCTCTGAAGCGCATTTTTTTTTAAATAATGTAAGTCTACTTTTGCGTAATTGCTTATTAAAGTTCCAAACAAAAATTGCGCTAAGAATTCTGGTATAACTAAAAGTGTAAATTGAATGTCATGTCAGTTTATTAATTCACACAGTTATTTAAAAAAAATCATATATAAATGAATTATAACATGCCTTCAAACATATTTTGCTCCTTTATTGGTGATTACACATGCCTGCTATTATGTAAGGTGTCCATGTCCATCCCTTTCTTCTAAAACCAGCGGATAATTAACAAGTCAGGACATAAAAAGATGGCACAACTCACTGGAAAACCACACGTCATCAATTTGTATCCAATCGCCATGGCCATAGATGGCGCTACGCACTGGCAAAGTGTTTATGTCACCAAAAGTCAACTTATTACCAGAATAATAAGTGGCACAAAATCGCATTTCAATATTAATATTTCCTAACAGACGATTATTTCTTAAAATGAAACTCACTTGTTGGATTACAACTTTAGCAAAACACAGCAAAATGAATTCGATTCCCGCTAAAAACCTTGGTAAGTTCGATAATTACTCGAAGAAAGTCAAGAAATTATTAGCGGAGTGTTTGAAAGAATAAACTACTTGTCTTGGGTTCATTTAATCTGCAATCGATGAAGTTAATATTCAAAAGAAATTATGGTAGAAACTATCTAGAAATTTATCACACCATTGTAACTATTTTTTTTGTCAATACTTTGTTTTCCATCTTTAATGGTTAATAATTTATTATTTATAATCTTACCTTTTTTCTGTTTGACTTGATTACGTAGTATCAAAATGGATAAAGTCAATACACCTAAAATGAAAATAATAACTGTAAGATAAATTTTAGATTTTAATCAATAAAAGGAAACAAAAAAATGAAAGTAAATTAAATATTCCACATTTTATTAGAAGGGTTGGAGGCTGGGGAGCCAAGTCGGTAAGCCGCTTGCCTAGCATGCGGAAGGTCCCAGGGTCTGGTCCGGGAATTGTCAAAATAACTGCTAAAAAATAAACTGTCTATGCGGCCAAAAAGTCCGACGAGTAATACTCAGTGTAGAGGGAGTGCACATTAATAATGTACAAAAATACCAATACTGCGTACGATGCCACCCTTAAAAGTTGCATTGGATGCCTACTCAGGTGTCGGTTCGTCACTTGACTGTGGTTTTAAATGATAAATTCCGTTCCCAATAGCCTTCACGAATCTCTAGTGCGGCGTTAATTTAATTCAATTCAACCAAATTTACTTCTTTATTCAAAGATATAACATCAGAAACCTTATCTTAAACTTTTCTTCAGTTTTCTGTATGCCAGTAATATTAGGATTTCCGTGAGTATTTAGGTAAATTTTGGTTTCAAAAAAGTTTGAAAACTCAAATAGTACCCGAAATATTTTCAAAGAGGCAGTCCAAGCTCAGTGGCTGAGAGGTTTAACGTGTCCGCCTCATAAGCCCAAGATCTCGGGTTCGAGCCCCAGCTGAGTCATTGGATTTTCGGGATGGGGAAATCTTGTGCACGTATGTCGTATGATTATTTTTCATGCAAAAGATCCCTGGAGTATCCATTTGGCTTGGGTTCTCTAGGCAAAATTAAATATCGGCATACTTTAGCATCCATACTCTGAAAACAAAAGAGCGAAATCCACTCCGGAGAAGTGCATTTTCGACACTGGAAAGGAGTGAATATTAACTCAGACTGAGTTAAATTCACTCGTTTGGAGTAATCCTGTCGGAGGTTTAACAAACGAAGGATCCACTCCCATAGGGATAGAGCATTTTCTACACTGGAGGAGTGAAAATTAACTCAGACTGAGTTAAAATCGCTCGTTTGCTTTAAGAGTGAACAGAGAGCTCAGATTACCTTGTAATCTGAGGGTCAAAATTGGTAACGAGAGTCGCCTAGATAATGCCACACAAAAAATGGCTTTCAGATCTGGGGAAAATGCCGAGTCTGCAAAGGCTTGACCACCCATATTGCAGCCCCATTATAGACAAAAAATATTTTCAAAATATAAACACTTCTTTTTTTTTATATCACAGAACCGGATATATTTTTGCAAGCAAATAATCTGCGGACCACACTCTTGTATGTGTTTATTTCATACTTACCCCCCCCCCCCCCCCTCATCTTCCTCCCAAACCCAACAAAAAACCCTCAAAACCCATAAACTGAAATGGACACCGCTGAAATTCCAACACTTTTAAGATATAAAACCACCCACGGACAAAAATATCAAAATCTAACGACAACGTTTTTAGTTGAAAAGATAGCCTGACCCATACAAAGCCATCATTCCCTAAAAGGCGTCCAAGATAAAATGTTCTATATAATAGTACCCAAAGTCCGTTCGGATTTTTGCGGCCTCGACACAGAATGCCTCTCATGAATAAACATGGCGGTTTTATGCAGTTGTGTGAAAAGATTCCTCTGGCGACTTTGGATGTGAGAGAGAACGCGAAGGGATGAGAAATTATCTAACTCCCGTTTTTTACTACTTGTTACTTTGCATTTTTCCGTACATGATATATCCTCTTAATATCAAACGTGTCTCCTAGATCGTAACAAAGTTTGTCTCCCGTGACTACGTTAGTAATAGACATTAACCTACAAACCAAGAATTTCTGTATATCTTTTATCAAGAATCTAACACAAAGAAAGATATATAATGGGCTTAGCCCCCCCCCCCCCCCCCCCGAAAAAAAGACACATTATCCTGCATTTGCCAAATAAAACTTCACTTAACACATTCATAAATTGATTTTAATTAATTAAAATGGATAATTAGTAGATTCTACTAAATAAATTATTGATATGATTGATAGTTAAGGAATTTTCAAATCAATTTCCAGATCCATTCCTGGTCATTGGATTAGTAATGTTGGCTGCCCTATTGGTTACCTTTCAGATATTACCATCAGTTTCCCTTTCTTAGGTGAAGGAAGCCTTAAAAACTAGCATTAATTTGAGAAAAATGTGGATCTTTGTGCTTTTTTCCCCTCCCTGCTGAGAATATAAGAATCGAGAGCAAGAACTAACTGTTCTTCAATAGTATACCATTTTAATGCGGTGTGAGTGAAACAATACCTCTGTTGCGAGAGTGGCGCTAAGCCATCGTAACCATATTCCTCGGCACGGTTCTCTCGGGGATCGTAACGGGAGAACACACTTTCTCTGGGCATTTGGGGGTAGAGAGTTAGGAAGGAGATGTATATATGTTTGGGAGAGAAACGGTTGAAGTAGTCAGAAATAACTTTTTTTTCTTTTTTTTTCCTTTAATGGGGCTGCAATATTGGCAGTCAAGCCTTTGCAGACTCGGCATGTTCCCTAGAACTGAGAACCATTTTTGTGTGGCACCCTCTAGGCGACTCTCGCTACCAATTTTGACGCTCAGATTACACTGAATCTGAGCTCTCTGTGGATGTTAAAGTATGCCGAGAGAACCCGAGCCAAATGGGTACTCCAGGGATCTTTTACATGCCACATAATCATATGACATGCGTACCCAAGATTTCCCCACCAAGTAACCCTAGATTGGTTGGTTTGAAATACAAACTTCACGAGGTCCATTGGCGACAGGCGTCATAATTTCCAAGTAACCCTGGTATAAACCAACACAAATTGCTCCACCCAACTTTAGTTCGATAAAAAAAAACGGATACTTTTATTCAAAGCGTTAATTAAAAATAAAAAGTTGACTGTTTGAGCAAGTGTAGGCTGTAGAATGTGGTCTGAATTTATACAAGATGGTAGTAATTTTTTTCACATTTAACATGTTAGAAAAAAGGCCTTGTAGTTATAGTTTTTATTAGAAAGTCAGAAATCGCCAAGTCGGTGAAGAAAGCCTTTACAAACGCCACAGTGGAAAAGTGCCAAATAGTTCACCGAGAGCGTTTGTTTGAACTTACTACAAAGAGATCGATGGTATGGTATGGTATGGTACATATATATTCCAGCTTGTGTGCTTGTTCAGAGAACCGCTTATATAAGCTTTCGTCAAGTGGGACAGACACAGAAAGAATTTTTACAGTCACAAAGAAATTAATAACACATAGACAAATAACAACATTTATTGACGGTCACAAACATCCATGCCTGACCGGGATTCGAACCCGACCCCAGCAGCTCCAAAGGCTAGTGTCCTAACGATTGCGCCACCGCGGCGGCCAGCGATCGATGGCTTCAGGTGGTAAACTGGTTTTGTATTGTTTTTTGCTACGGCAGCATTTCTGTCATCTTCTTAACTTTATTGTTGGGAGGAGGGTGTAAGTTCGTTAAAATGCAATGAAATAAAAATAATATTATTTAATGAAATTTTTAACCATTGCTTCTGTAACTATTTTAATGTACTATCCGATCTCAACAATTTATCCCACCTAGGGTTAATTTTAAAACTACTAATTCATTCAGACTAAAGCATAATACCTTCTAATTTGTGATACATTTAATTAACTTCTTAATGTCACTGAACTAATTTTAATACCTAATGTGTCAGTCAATTTATTTGGTACCCTTAGGTTTAATAAAGATTTTAAGATTATCATGAAAATTACTAGTATTTATTTAAAAAACAAAATTTAACATCTCAATGATTGATAAAATTTTTAACTGAAGAATAAAACATTTTTGCATAAAAATCCCCCTAATCAAAACTATACCTAAAATATCGCATATATTGTGTACATAAAACTTTAATACCATTACTACATTAATACCTAACGCCATATCTTAACACATATCCGCCAATATTCGTAAATGGAAGGTTTAGAGGGAGCGGTATTAGTACTCGAGCAAACTTCGTCCACTTAAGTGATATCGGAAACTGGAGTTTGGGGCTAGGCAATTTTGGCTGCTCGAGGATGATGCAGTATAATAATTATATATTGTAGTATGTATAGTAAAACTGGGCCAATTTAAATAAAAAATGATTCAGCCCATTTATTTGGTACCATTAGGTTTATAAATAGTTTTAAGATTATCATTGAAGTCTATTTTTGAAGTCTAAATTTTACATCTCAATTGATTGCTTAATTTTTTTTCCCAACTGAGGCATCAGAAAATAGCATCACTTTTTTTATAAGCTTACTTAATCGAAACCTCCCGAAATATCACATAACACAAAACATCAACACCATTACTACATTAATACCTACTCCATACCGCCATTATACGAAAAGGGAAGGATTAGTGCGAATAGTATTAGTACTCGAGCTCACTCACGGCCTACTCAACTACTACGGCCGAAGAAGCTTTCCCAAACAAGCTCGGGGACGGGAATTTTGACGGGGTCTTAGTTCCGAGGGACGTTGTTCCAAATATGAAGAGAACCAGTCTCGGAACCTGTTCGGAACCACTCGTTCACGGCTGATAACATTTTTCGGTTCCAAATGCGTCCGAACTAGTTTCTTGATCTTCAGAACTGGGAACAGTGACGTCAAAATTTCCGTCTACGCTCCGCTCATGTTTGATTGGTTGGTATACATATATTTTCAGGCTTGGGTGCTTACTCAGAGAGCCGCTTATAAGCCTTCGTCAAGTAAGAGTCACAACACGCACACACTCACACGCACAGATATACTTGACAGATGCTGCCATCTATCACGTTCCACCTCCACAGTTTAGACATGTCCCTGAAGGGGAGGGAAATAGTCTCCAGAAACCTGCACCCGTGGGAAACAATGACCGCCCACAGGACTTTCGGACCCAGCAGATTTAACGAGCACGTACTCCGCATATACTCGGTGAGTTTTCAGTGACCAGGACTCGATCGCGGGACCTTCCGATTAGACCGAGACACTAACCACAAGGCGCCCCACAGCCCTTTATGTTTGGCTTATCTGGCCTTGTTATTGAAGTTGGCCTTGGCTCACTTCATTAAGTTAACTTAAAATTTAATTTTAAATTTTATAAAAAGAAAACAATCATATATTTTTTGCCCATTTCCAAGCCGCTTCGGAAGCTAAAAGTTAAAATTAAACATCGCATTGACTACTTGCAATTTTAACCAACTGAAGAATCAACACTTTTTCACCCCAAATCCACCTGATCAAAATTTCCCAAAATATCACATATATAGGTGCATAAATTTTCAAAACCATTACTAGTTTGGTACATGTATTTTCAAATTTGTATGGTTGATCAGAGACTCGCTTTTAAGTCTTCATCAAGTAAGACAGACATCGACAGAATTTTTACTGACACACAGAGAGAAGCACAATCAAGGCGAAGGCGGGAATCAATCCCGCACCCTGTACAGTGCGCAGACTGTTAAGGGGTCATAGGAGTCTTAAAAATTTGTAAAGAAAGTATTACAAGGTATATAGTTTGATCTTTCATGTAATTTTTTAACTACTCAATATATAAGTATAATTTTTTTGTATGTAATTCTATAAGATTTATTTAATATAAAACAAATTTTAAAATTTATGAAACTTTAGCCAAAACTAAAATAAATGATATTAAACATAAGGCTATTTGAACACTTTGGGATTAGGCTTGCGCGGCAAATTTTGAGGTCAAAATTGAAAAAATGGCCAAGAAAATGACTTTATATTGTACAAATATGTACAAACAAAGACTTATACCTAAATTCTCAGCTGAATTTTAATTAGAAATAATTTTTAAAAAAATTTAAAATCAAAATTTTAAAATTTTCATTAATTTTTTTCGAAAAAAGTTCTTAAAATAATTTCTAATTAAAATTGAGCTGAGAATTTAGGTATAAGTCTTTTTTTTTGTACATATTTGTACAATATAAAGTCATTTTCTTGGCCATTTTTTCAATTTTGACCTCAAAATTTGCCGCGCAAGCCTAATCCCAAAGTGTTCAAATAGCCTTATGTTTAATATCATTTATTTTAGTTTTGGCTAAAGTTTCATAAATTTTAAAATTTGTTTTATATTAAATAGATTGTAGAATTAAATATAAAAAATTATACTTGTATATTGAGTAGTTAAAAAATTACATGAAAGCTCAAACTATGCTTTGTAGTACCTTCTTTGCACATTTTTAAGACTCCTATGACCCCTTAAAATAATGGGCTGCTATGATCAAACCCACTAGGCCACCCAGGCCCCAAATACTAAACCCAGTAATGCAATATCTTAACATATCCCCCATTATACGAAAATGGAAGGGTTATAGAGGGAGCGGTATTAGTGCTCGAGCTCACTTCATCAACCTAAGTGATATCGGAAACTGGAGTTTGGGGCTTGGCAATTTTGGCTGCGCGAGTATGATACTGCCCAATGTGACAATTATGGTATGGACCACTAATCTAATAGAGTGTAAGAGCCACTCAGGAGGGCACCTGGATGGAAATCGCCAAATCCTTAATTTGGCGAGATAGGTTGCTACGTTTGGCACTTAATCCGCTTGTTTCGGTTGGGTTAGGTTTGAATAATCGTCGCACTGGAGCTACACGATGGCTATTGGCGACGGGCGTCGTATTTTAGAAGCACAGTCAAGTGCCGAGCCAACACATGAATAGGCACCCAACGCAACCGTTAAGGGCGACATCGTAAGCAGGGTAACTTCTTTGAAGGATACTTAAGGTGCTACACGGGGTAAGGGGGAGGGGGGTGAAAATGGAGGTAGGAGCGAAAATGGGGGTATGTTAAAAATGTACATTTTCCCACTATACATTTTTTTTTCAACTTTTTCTTTTAAATATTATTTTTAGATTATCTCTAACTATTTTATTTGGTTTTTAGAATCTGGCAACAATATTAATTCATTCAGATTCGTGTTATTAATTTAATTTTGTTTCAGCTGTTATAATTCACTAGTAAAAACTTTGTTCTATTTATTTTATAAAACATGCTATGCTCTAAAGCATTGTGACATGCAATAGCCGCATTCTTGAAGAGTATTTCTGCAAAAATAGCTACGTAAAATACCAATTTTTAAAATTTTAATAATTATTTTTAGGCAGTGGGGTAAAGTGGTGGTTAAGCTTAGCTGTTACTGTTAGATGTTATGTAGTTTCGGTTTTGGAATGAACTTAAATTGGATTATATTAGAGGATATTAGTTAAAAACCATTTTAATGTAGTAATTAAAATGTACAGTGTTATTAAAGAACTCAAATAATAAGATTAATTATTAAGATTTTAAGGTTTAATAGAATTTTTTAAATTTAATTTAAGACATTAAGTTTAACATTGTACATTTAAGAATATGCCTAGAAGACATGCCACGTGTACTGTTTTTATTTGCAATTAATTTACTAAATGATACAGACAAGATAGATAGATAGATAGATAGATAGATAGATAGATAGATAGATAGATAGATAATAAATTTATTGCAATGGGCCTAAGCCCGTTTACAATGGTTGGCAATGGTTATTACAATAAAATGTTTCATAATATCAACATAAATCTGTTGCAAGGATACATATAAAACAAACAAATGAAATACAAACAAACACTTAAATACATACAAAGAGACACAAGGAAGTAAACTAATTGTCAGTATCATCGAAACTTAATATATATTGTCTAAATTTTAAAACTGATATTAAGTAGTTATAAATATTATAATAGTTTTTGTTATGAAATTTTAAAAATACTGAAAGATTGTTAGAATTAATAAAGTATTTTCTTCTGAAGGATTCATAAACAGGACAAGTTAAAATTATGTGTTCCCAGGTTTCATTTTCGGATGTATTACATATTTTACATATAGTGTCAGGAAATATTTTGTAAATTGATCCTTTAAAGTATAAGTATGTTTGATTGCAACGCAACTGCATTATAATTCGTTTTACAGATATATCAACATTTGAGGCTAGATAATCTTCAATTAAATGTGAGTTTTTGATGAATTTGTAAAAAGAGTGATTGTTACTATTAGCTACACAAGCAAGGTCATTTTGAATGTATTGATCATTGTATGTTTGGATAATTAATGGTAAATATTGTTCTGCTACTTCGTAATCTTGGGATATCCAAACAAAATAAAAACCAGCACTTTGTAAAATATTTCTAACAGAGATAGCCCAGTTAAATTTGCTAGTAGAAGAATCATAAAGAGACAAATTATAAAGTTTTAAATAACAAGCTTTAGCAAACCTTTCATCAGACATCTTAAGTAAATGTATCCAATATTTTAAAATCAAACGGATAAAAACTAAAGAAATTCTTGAATGACCCAATTCAAGTCTCAACATGTATCCAGGGGTATACCTTGAAACAGTAAGCAATCTTTTAACAAAAATACAAAAACATTTTTCTAATTCACAGTAATTATTAACAGCCCATATTGGAGCACCGTAAGTCAAAACAGACAATATTAAGGAGTCAAATAACTTAAACCAAGAATTAACCGAGTTAATTCTTGCGCCAGCAAGGACAGACCAAGAATTATTAATTGCACTGATGGTTTTACAGATAAAGTGATCTTTAGCAATAGTAAAACAACCCGATGAAGAAAACGGTATGCCAAGATAAATATAGCTGGGGACAATTTCTAACTCTTTTTTATTGTAAAAGAACTTTTCACTCGCAGATAACTTACCGCCCTTTCGGAAAACAACCACTTTGGTTTTATTGATATTAACATCTAAACAGAATTTTTTGCAGAATCTTTCTAATGTGTTAAGCTTTAGTTGAAGATTTATTGGGCTATCTGCAAGAATAACTGCATCATCAGCATAACAGACAAGAGCTTATCATGTAAAATACTTAACCGAATCAAATCTGGATAACTAATAATCATTTCCAGAAATAGACAATGAAGATTCTTTTGCAAAGTTCAGTGCAATCTGTATAGTTTTACAGAAGCCTCAATTTAATAGTAGAGGACCATACTCTTTTGATAAAATACATAATGTATTATTTTACTATCATTATTATCTCTTCAAGCTGGGTTTTCTAAAAAAGGATGAAGAGGAATATAAGAGATGATTTTGCTTCAATTTGATCTTTATATTAAGGATTTTTGATTTCATTACATTCTTAAATTTGAGATACCCCCATTTTCTCTGGGGGAAAATGAGGGTATGAAACTGTGTTCTCTAAATTGCCAGATATTAGAGCATATAGAAGGAAAAAATTAAAAATATCTATATATTTGAAATCTAAACAGTTCAAATGCAGATTATATACAAAAAATTATGTGAAAATTAGTCAAATAGTAGGTTTTTAAGGAGATGATTTTGAGATTGCTTGATTTTACCCTCCTTCCATTATATCTGTATAATTCTTATTTTAATAGTAAATTAGATTGAATCCAGTTTAATTACAAACCAAAAACATCACACCGGTTTGTTTATATATACTATTGATGTCAGCCAAGTACCTGTTTGTAATCACGAGACGCACCGATAAAAAACCCATTTTAAAATGATTTTTATTAATTATTAAAAGATTTATTTTGCGAAAAAAAAATATGCGTTTGTTATTTTTGGATTCAAACTATAATTTAATATTGGAAGGCATTTTATCAAAACGGTCAAGTAATTTATTACGATAATTTTATTCTTTCCAAACCGCGTGACTTGGTACCAAGTCACGTGCCTCGTTTCAGTCCCAATTTTAGCTTAGCCAAGCGCAGTCCATTTTACCATAAATCTATGCTGATACTGCCAAGTTAATCACTAGTATGAAAAGGGGAGTGGGGGGGGGGGGGGATAGAATTTATCGACTCAAACACGAGTGGCGAAAGGGTGGTAGTACGACACTCACGCTTAATTAGCCACTGGTAACGCCACTGCGAGTTTGGACAGCTATGTCAGATTCGGTGAATTGTGCCGAGGAGTCGATAGTGGGCGAATGTTGGGCTTTAAAGTTAAATATTGCAGTGGGCGAGTAGGATGTCAAGTTGTTCAATACTCAAATATCAATAGTTTTGAACACTGATGTAGAGTAGGCTTTATTCAGCTGTTTTACGAATTTAAACAAATGAAAAGTGTAGGAGCTTAGTTAGGTTTGAATTGCCATAATACTAGAGCTAGATGAGAGTTATTGGCGACGGTAGTAGAAATTAAAAACACAGTCAAGTGACAGTAAAAAGTGTTTAGAAAAATTAATATTCTACAAAGTATAACTAACGTACATGGTCCGGTCGTTCTATTGTAGGATTTGGAAAATGGTAAATTCCATTGTACGAATTGGCCAACGAGCGTTCCTAACCTTTTATCCACGTATATAAAAGGCAAAGTCCTGACTGACTCACTCACTCACTATCAACGCCCAGCTAAAACGACTAGAAGTACAGCTACAAAATTTCATATAAATATTCTTTTTAAATCGTTGGCATTATTTAAGAAGCAATGTTTCGAAATTCGAATCCAAATGGGTGTAGGAGTGCAAATAGTGAGTCGACTTCCAAATAGGAATTGCATTGCAAGATAAAAATTTATACTTTTATTTCAATATAAAAGAAATGTCACTGCATTCAGTGTGAGCAAAAATTAGGAAAAGTAAAAAAAACGAGCACGTGGGATTAATTTGCTGGATTGTTATTTGAATATCAGTATTTATTTTATTTTATTGATTTTAAATCTTTAAAAAAAATTCTGGTGGATCAGATTTCCTCAACTAGATTTTAATTATGTTTCCGAATTCAATATTGAAAACAGAATAATAAATAAATCTTCTTTCTATTTACAGAAATGATATTTTCAAAATCAAATAAATCTGAAATTTAACAAGTTAAAATTAGTTCAAGCTATGAAATTCCGTTTTACGGGTTTTGACGAAGATCTAGGATTGTTATATCAAAAACATCACCAATAATTTTTATAATAATTAATGTATTTCGATAAGTTAACGTTTAATAATATCAAAACGTTTCATAATTTTTAAACAGCAAACAAAAAAAAACTTCGCGTATAAAGCTCATAATATTGAGTGAATATCTAACCAATGTTACCTTAGACAAATTTTCCACAATCAATTATCTTGTGCAACTTCATTATCTTTAGGCTTCCTACAGCTATCATTATCATTATCCTGTCAACTAGAAGAACTTCCATAAATTATAATTTACTCTAGGGAAACAGCATAATCGCAATCTACTCAATCCTAATTTTCTTTTATTTTCATTTTCTCACTTTATCTACTGAGGATAGAAGCTGGGTTTGTGTGGCAAGAAGGGATAACTAGTCAGCCAATTAGCACCTTACGGCCGAAGACGAGACGAAACCTAATTGGTGGGTTTGACGTAAATGTCGCAATTGGATTATCGCAAGTGAGTGGTTGTTTACAGGATTGTAGACGTACTTATATACACATACAGGGTGGAAATAAAGTAACGCTCGCTATTCGGAGTGGTCTGTAGATTGAATGAATAATCCAAATGCATCAAAAATTGAGACACTTACAAATCAAGAAGGGGGGAAAAGAATGGAATCATGAAAAAGAATCATAAAAAACTAACTCGTCTCTTGACCGGGGTTCTAAATTACGAGGCGTCGTCAATTACGACCAATTACAGCCAACACAGCTAATTACGCCTCGTAATTTAGAACCCTGGTCAAGAGACGAGTTTGTTTTTTATGATTCCATTCTCTCCCCCCCCCCCTCTTGATTAGTAAGTAAAGTTTTTTGCATTTGGATTATTCATTAAAGCTTCAGACCACTCCGAATAGCGAGCGCTATTTTATAACCACCCTGTATTTGTTATCATGAATTCATGAATATATTGTTGGTGTGTTGAGTTTAATTATCTTTTCTGAAGTTGTGGCACGTAAGAATGTAGGGTTTAAACACCCCCCTTTAAAAAAAGGTCAAAAAAATACTTTAAGAAGGTAAAACACTCCAATTGTAAGAGGAGCAGATGTGCAGTCCAATAGAGATAATCCATTGGTCTTAAACCTCTTAAGGGGTCTAAGGAGTCTTAGAAATGTGCAAAGAAGGAACTGCAAAGCATAGTTTGATCTTTCATGTAATTTTTTAACTACTCAATACACAAGTATAATTTTTTTATATGTAGTTCTACAAGATTTATTTAATATGAAACAATTTTTAAAATTTATGAAACTTTAACCAAAACTAAAATAAGTGATATTAAACATTAAGCTATTTGAACACATTGTGATTAGGCTTGCGCGGCAAATTGTGAGGTCAAAATTGAAGACATGACCAAGAAAATGACTTTATATTGTACAAATATGTACAAACAAAGACTTATACCTAAATTCTCAGCTCAATTTTAATTAGAATTTATTTTAAGAACTTTTTTCTAAAAAAATTTATAAAATTTTTTGAATTTTGATTTTAAAATTTTTTTAAAATTATTTCTAATTAAAATTTAGCTGAGAATTTAGGTATAAGTTCTAGTTTGTACATATTTGTACAATATAAAGTCATTTTCTTGGTCATGTCTTCAATTTTGACCTCACAATTTGCCGCGCAAGCCTAATCACAATGTGTTCAAATAGCTTTATGTTAAATATCATTTATTTTAGTTTTGGCTAAAGTTTCATAAATTTTAAAATTTGTTTCACATTAAATAAATCTTGTAGAATTACATATAAAAAAATTATACTTGTATATTGAGTAGGTAAAAAATTACATGAAAGATCAAACTATGCTTTGTAGTTCCTTCTTTGCACATTTTTAAGACTCCTTAGACCCCTTAAGGGGTCATAGGAGTCTTAAAAATGTGCAAAGAAGGTACTACAAAGTATAGTTTGATCTTTCATGTAATTTTTCAACAACTCAATATATAAGTATAGTTTTTTAACATGCAATTCTATATGATTTATTTCATATAAAACAAATTTTAAAAATTTTGAAACTTTAGCCAAAACTTAAATAAATGATATTAAACATAAAGCTATTTGAACACATTGTGATTAGGCTTGAGCGGCAAATTTTGAGGTAAAAATTGAAAACATGACCAAGAAAATGACTTTATATTGTACAAATATGTACAAACTGGGACTTATACCTAAATTCTCAGCTCAATTTAATTAAAAAATTATTTTTAAAAAATTTAATCAAAATTTAAACATTTTTATTAAATTCGTTACAAAAAAGTTCTTAAAATAATTTTTAATTAAAATTGAGTTGATAATTTAGGTATAAGTCCTAGTTTGTACATATTTGTACAATATAAAGTCATTTTCTTGGTCATTTTTCAATTTTGACCTCAAAATTTGCCGCGCAAGCCCAATCCCCAATGTGTTCAAATAGCTTTACGTTTAATATCATTTATTTTAGTGTTGGTTAAAGTTTCATAAATTTTAAAATATGTTTTATATTAAATAAATCTTGTAGAATTACATATAAGAAATTTATTCTTATATATTGAGTAGTTAAAAAATTACATGAAAGATCAAACTATGCTTTGTAGTTCCTTCGTTGCACATTTTTAAGACTCCTATGACCCCTTAAAACCCGAGCAAGACCTTATATTCTTGTATTTTTTATAAAAGCATAATTTTCATACAAATATATGCTAAAAGGTATGTTTTTCGAAGAAATATTTTTCAAAAAATTTGTTTAATATTTACTAGGGTCACGCCTTAAACTCTAAAAATACACAGTTTTTGTGCAATAAATGCAAAAAAGGCCATATCACTTATTGGTGGTTAAAAGATTATTTTAACATTGTTTTTAATGTAAAAGGCAGTTAAAATTAACTACTAAAAAAACTTTTTGAATTTAAATATTTTTTTAAGAACTCTAATATCGTATTTACCCTCGTTCAACTTCATTTTTCTAAGAAATAAATGACTGATACCCGTAATCAAAGGCTGAAAACTGATATTTGGATCTTCTTCTATCGGACCAGGTCAATTTCGGAACTAATTAATGCGTTAATTGTTAGTGGGGAGGTTTTAAAAAAATTTCTCAAATGGGGACGATAGGTCGCATGACGTTAAATACTAAATTCTTTCAAAGTACTTTTTGTTTGTCGTGTAAGCATTTTTCCTCAGGTATGAGTATCACCATATAACAGCCAATAAAACAATTAGGAAGAAAAAATATCATCTTTTGATTTAGTTGTTAATTTTTCAAGTTCTAAAATAGCCAATTTATATTCCAGGGATTTTGGTCCACACATTTAAAGCTTATATACTCGATATTTTCTTTTGTTTTATTCGTTGTATTTTCTAGTTGGGACAATTCTCATACTTGGTGAAAAAAGCTTACATGGCAAGGCAATACTTTCGCAGAAGTTGGGATTTCAAAACAAATGCATTATTTTTATTGAACTAACCATCTCTTTTAATCAAAGTTTAACTTTTTTTAAATTGCAATTACGTTCGGTGTCTGTTTTTGTAACTTTTTTTACAACTAAGTATATATAAAATTAGATTTTCATGTAAATAAAACTCTCATTTTAAAACCTATACCTTAAAGAAAATGCTTAAAAATATTTATAATTTTAACTCCAAACCCCATTTCAACTTCTCTAAGAACAATACATTGTTGAAGAAACCGAAACTTTGAGACACAATAACTTCAAAGGGTAATTACTACGACTTCCCTTAATGAAAAACAAAGTAAAACACGCTTCCAATATCTCTCTTTCAATGAGAACATACTACGTTGCCTTTTACCATGCTCTCTACGTCACATTCTTCTTTAAGGTTGCCGTAAGTCCTACTCAAATAGTGCCACCTGTAGACAGTTACGACAAGTACTTTGAGACAGAATTGTTCTGCTTTTCCCAAGCTGTCTACTTGCCCTTCAATTCATTCTACTAAGGGAAGACGTAGGGACGAAAGATACCGTATAAAGAACCACTACTTTCAGTTTAGTTATACATTTACTTCTTATATTTTATTGTAAGTTCTTGTTTAATATAATAATTTTATTGTGGTTTTAAAAACGAAATATAATTACGATGTTATTAAAATGCTATCTATCAGGGAATGATGGACATGTATAAGGTCTTAAAGGGCAACAGAAATACTGAATGAAAATGTTTCTTAGAGCCTCGAATATTTGTCTACAAGTTCTTTTTTTAAAAAATATCTGAAGGATAACTGATGAAAATAACAAGTCCTTTAAATTTTAGAACGTTTTCCCTATTGTGGAAGTAATTCTCGAAAAAAGGAAGGAATCAATTAAACTCTGAGAACAGTGCTTTTTCTGTGGATCACAAAAAACAGCTCAGTTCAATGTAATTAAGGATGGTGTTTTGCAATTTCGTAATCTGCTTCAATTCTGTTGGTTGGCAGACAGATATTTTCAGGCTTCTGTGCTTGGTCAGAGACCCGCTTATAAACCTTCACCAAGTAAGACAGATTCCACACACACATACGTGACAGATGCTGCCATCTATCGTGCGCCACCTCCACAATTTAGACATGCCCCTGAAGGGGAGTCAATTCTGTTTATGTGATGGTGTCTGATAGAGTGGGTACGTACACTTAGAAAAAACTTTGATTTAATATCAATACAAAAAAAAACTTGTGTCATTTCTTTTTTAATTAAAGATTTTTCAGAATTTCTTATCTGGATGCACGGCAGTGCATCGCCAAGTTCATAACGAAGGCGGCACTGACTATCCATTACTGGGATCATTTCGGCATAATTTTGGAGACCCAGTTCTTTTCTTTTACGCACTTTAGATTCGAGTTTAGACTTTTTTCTGGGTGTCCTAGTGAGACTTAACCTAGAAAAAAATTTCCAGCGTTCGAAATTCATTTAAGCCAGAGATAAATGAACCAGAAAAACGACAAATATGTCCCTCACTGACTCACTGACTGACGGGCGATCATAATGTTTAGGTACAACGGCTTGTTATGGAGTTACGAAAATTGGAACACTTATAGAATAGAGCATGCATATAACAGGAAAAATCCGAAAATCGAAGATTTTACCCGGGGTTGGGCGTAAACTGATTGGCGCCCTTTTTCATAAGCAGTTGCAATGCTCTCCATACGCTGATATACCAGCGGCGATTAAACGTCGTCGCCAACAATTAAAATTGTAGTTATTTGCCTTCAGATACGTTAAAGGTTTTCATGTGTAGGATTTAGCACACGATAATACTAATTTAATGTGTCAATCAGCATTTTGACTAAATTGAATGGTTTTCAAGGCAGCACCTGAGCTGGCAACCAGCACCATGTTTTATAAAGAGCCATTGGTTGTTTGGAGGTAGGATTAACATCGCACAAGGGCTACATATGAGTAATGGTTGGAACCAATGCTCCACAATGGGCAAATGTTTTTTTAAGGATTTTGCTTGCAGTAATGTTGTACTAGAGCTACATAAGGGTTATTGGCGGCGAGATTTCTTGAACAGAATCTTTCAAAGAGTACCCCCCCCCCCCCCCCCGTCGGATTTAAAAAAAATTTTGTTAGAAAGAAATGACATATATCAAAGGCTTGACCTATGTTTTATACTTTTTGTCCGTCTAACTGTACGCTTTTTCGTCCGTATGTTCTTTATAAGACGGTCTGTCATATTTCCGGTTCTAATCGTCCCATTTTAAAAATTCTTTTTTTGTTAGAAAGAAATGATATCGGAGACCTATATTTCATACTCTCTGACCGTCTGTCTTACGCTTTTCTGTCCGTCTGTCCTTTATAAGACGGTCTGTCATAATTTCGGTTCTAATCGTCCGATTTTAAAAAATCTTTTTTTATAAAGGTATGGCATCATATTTCATACTTTGTGTCCGTCTGTCGGTACGTTTTTCTGTCCGTCTGTCAATCTGTCCTTTATAAGAAGGTCTGTCATATTTTCGGTTCTGAACGTCCGATTTTAAAAATTATTTTTTTGTTCGAAAGGTATGACATCAAACACCTATATTTCAAACTTTTTGATTTTTTGTCTGTACTTTTTCTGTCCTTTATAAAACGGTCTGTCATTCTTTCGGTTCTGATCGTCCGCTTTTAAAAATTCTTTTTTTGTTGGAAAGGCATGTATATAAAAGTTTAAATTACAACTAAATGTTGTGTTTGGCTATTTTTTTCTAAGGTGTATAAATTTTGTGTGGAAGCAGTTCCAGGTGACAGTTACTATTACAAACCTACTTGTTATTCTCTAAGAATTTCGGTGAGTATTAAAGTGACAGGAGATCAGAGGGCTATTTTAGTTCTTTTAGAACTTTTTGTTTAAAAAGCAGTCAGAACATGAAATAATTCGTCAATTCTACTATTCGACCTTTACTTTTGTAGTAACAGATTGCTCTTAATTTAGATTAAATCTTATGTTCCTCATTGTGAAATTTATATTTAAATGAAGTGAAGCTGCAAATTTAGTTACTTGTTTTATTGTCATATCTCCCAAGCACATCTCACCCCCTCCCAATTGTTGTTACATAATATACTCAAAAAGTTATAAACTATTTTTACTGCTTGTTGTCACCAATATATATTTGTTTTAAACAGGAATTGTAAATATTGTACTCGCCGCAGTGTAAATCTCCATCCTATGTTTGTTTTATTAGGATACTGCCTATTCACTAAACACATTATTCATTATACTTCACTATGTGTTCCCACTTACAAAAAGAAGTGAAATCCCAACAAAAACATCGATGTAAAAGAAGGCCAAGTTCTTACAAAAAAAGGTCTGGCCTACAAAAGAAGTGAAATCAACAAAAAGACCAAGTTCAATGGAATTTGCTGAGTTAAAGTTCTAGAAAAAATTAAGCCTGGACAACTAAAGATTTGGAAAAAAAAGGATCAAGTTCAATAGAAGTTGATGAGGTTATAAGCCCCAAAACATTTTGTTTTAAGATGCAGCTTAGGTCTAACACATTCTTACTAGCTGTTTGTGTAGCTTGGCCAATACGCATCGTGAATATGGAGTTGAACCCTTCGTACCTGGTTGAATTTCACCTCGGGGCGTTTGAGTAAGTCTGTATTTGATTTATCCTCTGTTAAGTGGTGAATCACACCGTTTCACCGTAGCAGTATCTAATATTTCGAATTAAATTGGATGTGTGCTCAGATCATGACTAAAAATATCGAAAATCTGACTATTCTTTGAAGGAAATAGAACGATTATCTTATTAAAACACTTCAACAGTTGCAAACAACTAAATGTTCATTCAGATATGTATCACCAACTAAGTGTGATGGTAATCCTGGCAACAAAAGCAAACGTTTTTATTTTTATTATTTACCTGCAACGCCAACGCATGTGGTACGACTACTATTTTACCCCTTTCCACCCGAGAGGTGCGTGTCATTCACCACTTAACAGAGGATAAATCAAATACAGACTTACTCAAACGCCCCGAGGTGAAATTCAACCAGGTACGAAGGGTTCAACTCCATATTCACGATGCGTATTGGCCAAGTTACACAAACAGCTAGTAAGAATGTGTTAGACCTAAGCTGCATCTTAAAACAAAATGTTTTGGGGCTTATAACCTCATCAACTTCTATTGAACTTGATCCTTTTTTTTTCCAAATCTTTGGTTGTCCAGGCTTAATTTTTTCTAGAACTTTAACTCAGCAAATTCCATTGAACTTGGTCTTTTTGTTGATTTCACTTCTTTTGTGGGCCAGACCTTTTTTTGTAAGAACTTGGCCTTCTTTTACAGAGATGTTTTTGTTGGGATAAGTTTTGTCTGGAATTTTTCGAACTATTGGTAATCAACGTTTAAAAATTGAATTTCATACGCCCATTTTCATCATTACACTTTATTGTCCAAAGTGATGCCCTGACATTGATGGATCGAAGCATATTCATGCACTATTTAGAATATTTTTTCAAACACGATTGTTGAAAATTATCCGAGTTTATAAAACAATTATTATTAATTATTTAAATCTCTGTATAAATCTTTCAAAAATTATTCCTTACACCCGTGTCATAAAATTAATATCATCACATATTCTCATTTTCGTAATTTATCCAACACAGTACAAGTTTTTTTTAGTGACGATTTTATGTTCATGAGTTTTTCTTTTCTGCACATCAGTGTAAAACAAAGTCAAATACGACTAGTCGTATCACTCTCATCTATATTACTAATGGATTCCCTTACCTCACATAAACTTCATCTTACACTAAGCAAATATTAAACAAGTATTGACGCACAAACAATTGAATATTAACAAATCCCTTTCAAACAATGAATAAATTATTCACGACACACGATACTTCATTTACCAAAATATCCCGTTTCAAAAGGAAAACCAACTGCTGAAACGTATCTTCCCCCTCAAATTGATGAACACCCTGCTCATTAAAGATTTAGGGAAAGAGAATTTATTCTAAATTACCCCTCTCGCCAAGAAAGTGGCGGGCATCGATTATTTAAGTAAACCAGACGATTATTTGTGTGTCTGGTATCTGGCAACGGGAGTATCTGACTCATGGAATAAGGCAAGCTGGCGGCAAATGAGGACGACGAAACGAAGGAACTGTGGTTTTACGTTGCTGAAAATGTTGTGCTTTGTTTCACAATTTTCATCATAATAATGGTAGAGGGTGGGGTAGGTACATATATATTCCGGCTTGTGTGCTTGATCAGGGACCCGCTTTTAAGCCTTCCCGTCTAGTAAGACCAGGCACAGAAACAGTTTTTACTGACACAGAGAAAAGAAGGACATCCAAGGTGAAGGCGGGAATCGAACCCAAACCAGTTACAGCGCTCAAACTGCTAGAGTGATGATCTAAGATCCAAGTCACTAGGCCATCTGGGCCCAAATATAATTAAGGTTTCCTAGCTCTCTGTGGGATAAAAACGTATAAACCTGTCCTCTAACAGTAACGTTTTTCCAGCAACGCATATGATTTTCAAAAGTTTATTAATTCTATAATTTTACAAAATTTTTAAACTTGAAGCAAAGATAAATCATTTCTACTACCTTGATCAAAAAGTTCCCGAAATAACCACCGTGAAGCGCTCCTATCGTTTCGATTTGAGTTTTTTTTAATATTAAGTTGGTACATCTGTTGTTGATATTCCCTCCACATTTTAGCGTCATAGCTTGACATTTGCAAAAGTTACGTAGCCAAGAGTGAATCTATACCTGTGTGTGTCTTCGATTTTTTAGAAATGGATTGAAATTTGCAACAAAGAACTTGTATCACATTTTGCGGAAGGATCCATATGCAATGTTCTATCTTCTGCTATCTCTCTGATGGTTAATTAGCGGTTATTGACCAACATTTTTTGCAGTAATTGTCCTTTTATTTTATCAATGTTTCATCGGTTTTCGATCTCGACAGCATTCGTCATTTCGATTGACTCACAACCACTTTTAAACCTCTCGTGCCACTGGTAAATGACCTGTTTCTTCAGAGAATCGTTGCGGAAACACTTTTCTAACATTTTCCACTTTCGCGCGAAATTAAATCCATTTTTACGCAAAGTTTGATACAAGTTTGTGAGTCCATCGAAGATGATGAACGCAGTGGCAGACCATAGACATTGTAAGCAGATGAAAACATTGAAAAAAAATTAATCACAAATTAACCCTCAGGGGGATAGCGGAGGACTTGAACTTGTCTATGAATCCGTTCGCAAAATTTGACTTGAGTTCGTTGTTGCAAATTTAAGTCCATTTCTAAAATTGTAAAAAAAAATCGAAGACACTCACAGAGATAGATACACTCTTGGCTACGTAACTTTTGGAAATGTCAAGCTATGACGCTAAAATTTGTAGGGAATATCAACAACAGACGTACCAACTTAATAAAATATAAAAAAAACTCAAATCGAAACGATAGGAGCGCTTCACGGTGGTTATTCCGGAAACTTTTTGACCAAGGTAGTAATCATCTGTTACAGAAGTCTAAAATGAGCAATATTTAAAGAAATTAAATTTTAAATTAAAAATTTGGATTTATTTTTATGCCGCGAAATAAAAGTTTACACTATAGCGAATTTACTATCCCTCGGTGGGCTAGTATCTGAAACGGCTGTGTGGTGAAATGTTTCACCATGTTTTTGGTAAATAGTTGAGCCTTATTTGAGGTTTTAGAGGAAAAAAACTAATTAAAGATTCTTTTTTGTGCTAGTACAATAAATATTTTTTTGCCCATAATTTAAAAAAATATTGTATGACAAAACGTGGTAAATAGTTTTTTTTAAATACATGAATTTATTTCACTCTTGGTATAGCACACGTAAAATCAATTTATAAAACCTGTTTTAAGAAAAAGATCCCTTCTTTTCGCACTTGTTGTGTACATAACTATTTCATGCGTTTAAAAGATATTTTTCGATATTATACACACCAAATCGAATTTATATTATCATGCAAATCAGAAAATATATCCGTTATTTGCCCCAAATTCAATAAACTTTAATTAATCCATGTCACATTATCTTGACCAATAGAGGATCGAAATCGACACATTGTTGTCTCCTGCAGCCAATCACATGTGACCATAATTATTCAATTAACGGTCCCAGGGAAACTGCTTATTTCAAGTTCTATATTTGAAACTGCTGCTACAGTCTCGAGGGGATCAATTATTACTGGGATTTACTCGAAATTTGTAGCGTGATCATCTGTGTGGTTGGAAAGTTTTAAAACAGCTCGTCATTTTAAAAATCGATGCGTTTAAACTAAAGTGTTATGTGTGGGTTGTGATAAGATTAAATTAATGATAATTCGGAAGCTTTAGTAGGGGGTTTGGTTTAGGTTGTTTTTTAGTTCATCGCACTACTTACACATGGGCTATTTATAACTGCCATTTTAAAATATTTAGATTTCAGAACATAATTCATATTTTGTGATTAATAATTGTGATTTTGTTCAAAACTCAGAAAAAAGAAGCAATGTAATAGAATAGATTAAGATTTATTAGTTATTTAAGAAATTTGTTTTATTATTTTGAATAAGGTGAAACGGAATAAGCATGTTTATAACGTTTTTTGAAAATATACATTTACCATTTGAAATGTATATTTATAAATTGCAATATTTCCTTTAAAATGACCAAAAATAAGGCATGTAATGAAATTACACTAAAATAAAAATTACAGTTTTACAGATTTCGGATAGGGGGGGGGGGCACATTTGTTTTAATACAAAGATTGCGTAGCTCATCTAAAAAATATCAGACATTATTTAAATTACTAAAAGTTCAATTGAAATATTTCTAATTTATTTTTTTCTTTAATTTCTCATAGAAATTCAATTTCTAGGAAAAGTTTTTTACATAAACTTTTTTCTAATGTTTACATGTTTTTTCTTAGTGTAACATATAATCAAAATGCAAATAATGGCTCTTAGCATAAAAACTTTAAAGGGAAAATTTTCTTTTTTAAAAAAGAAATGAATGGTACTGTTAGCTAAAAAGAAAGTTTGGCTTAGAGTCAAAAATTTTGTATAACAGTAATCCATATTCTCAGGAATGAAAAAAACCTTTTCAAAAGCGATGATAAAAACTGGTATGTGAAAAATATAGCAGGATTATTAAAATATAAATTTAAATGCCTGTATTATGAAGTTATTTTTATGATTTGCATATGCAACACTTGAGCGCTGGTTTTTACTACTTCCTAATAAAAAATAGATAATTTTACTTAGCGTTATTTTTAAACTATCCAAATTTACAAGGTTGTAATTAAAATTTCAAGAAACTCGCAAACCAAAATTGTCCCGAATC
Organism: Hylyphantes graminicola; assembly: GCA_023701765.1. NCBI lineage: Eukaryota > Metazoa > Arthropoda > Arachnida > Araneae > Linyphiidae > Hylyphantes > Hylyphantes graminicola. The sequence goes on from CM043117.1 coordinate 66,278,589, forward strand.
ACCGCGTCATCTATTGGGACTTATTTAAATAATTAAAATATATTGAAATCCAGATTTAGTTTTGAAAAAAATATTTCTCAGAAAAAAATATGAAGTATCATTGGGAATTCGAGCTTATAATTTCATGATTTAGCAAGATTGTTCCTATTGGTCCCCTATTTCATTAATTCTAACATTAAAGGAAAGATTTTAAAAATCCATATGATCTGAAAACATCAAAAATGTATCGTTTTTTTTTTAATTATGAAACATTAAGGATGACTTAAGTTATGGTCCTCCACCAATAGGTAGGTTGGTACATATATTTTCAGGTTTATGACTTATGTGCTAGCTCAGAAACTCGCTATTAAACCTTCTTCCAGTAAGACAGATTCAGACAGAATTTTTACTAATACACAGGGATAAAGTACACCCAGGTTCGAAGGTGGGAATCGAACCCTCACCTGGCACAGTGCGCTGACTGTTAGCATACTGGGCTGCGATCAAACCAACTAGGCCCTCCCAATCCAAATAATACTTTCCAAATAATTCTAAAATCCATCAAAATTACATCGAGCTTGCATTAGTCCAAGCCACAAAGTTTAAAAGAAAATAGTCCCAAGCCACCGAATTCCAAGCATCAGGAAAAGAGTGTCCCTCAATTGCATGAACATTTTCAAAGAGTATTTTTCTTCTTCCCTAAAAAAGAATCCTCCATTCTTTCAATCTCTTTTCAACGATTGAAACGTAAAGCAATGAATATTTTATGAACACCACATTTGAAACATGGACATTTTTGTGCTGGAGGCAAAATGTGAGGAAGGACATTTTTTTTTTTATGTTGAAGAATAAAGTGGCGGAACAAAATCTTCTGCCTTATCAAATATGAGAAATTACAAGAATTGTATATATTTTCTAAAAACTCTTTAAATTTACAAGTTGTAAATAAATATAGGGTTACGATATTTAAAGGGGAGCCAGAACCCTACATTGAAGCCCATGTTAAAATGACCTTTTTTATGCATCTTTTTTCTCAGAATCTGTAGGATACTATTTGAAGTAATTTTTACCAATTTTTAAGTGGATGTTTAACTATACTTCGAAGGAGGCATTTTTTTCTTCTTTTTTTTGGTTTTTAAAATATAACTTTTTAAGCGAAACTACATACATATTATTTACCTATAAAACATAAATAATATTAAAAAGAAAAAAGTAAGATGGTTATAGTCGAATCCTTCCTGCGTTTTTAAGAAAACAACTTCTTATATACGTATAAAAATTTTCAAGGTGATGCTTACAGTAGATTTGAGAAAAAGTTACATGAGCATATTTATTAAAAAAGCGAGTTTTGATATATAATAGGCGTTTAAAGTAAACAATATGAAACATCTATGTATGATATCGTTGAAAAGATAAGATTTCGTATTTTAAGAATTACTTAAAACATTGAAATGTCATTTTTGAAAAATTTTGGGTTTCTGGTCCCTCTTAAAAAAGTAAAGAATAAAAAAATAAAACTATGATTTTATTTATTTGAAAAGAAATATTTGACTGCCATTAAAAAAAATTATGATTGCATACAACTTAGTCATAATTCATTTCTAATTTTTTGGTAGCTTACAAAATTCTCCAATTAAATGCAAAAAGTTTTAATGTTAAGTGGCCAATTACGATCTCATTTGGTTGACCAAACTTCTTCATAATTCCCCAAGACAGAACATATAAAAGTTTTTTCGAGTGGATAATTAACCACGAGATCTAATTTTGTATCTTAATTTAAAGAAATTCAAGTACAAAATGCAAGGATAAAATATAATAATTGCATTCAACGATAAAATTAATGCATGCTTAAAAAAGTTTTCCTCTTTTTCAGCTTTATATGTATACAATTAAACGAAATCGAGAAAATTTAAGAGTACGTTCGAAGTATTTAAGTTCTAAATTTTTTGGAACTCTTATACATGATTTTTTATAAAATTTCTTCTACAATTTGTTGTTCTGGTTTGTAAGAATTATAAATTGTATATTTTGCACAATAGTTTTGAAGAGGGTCATTATGGTTTATTTAAAATTTTAAAATAGTATGCTCTCCTCAGATGGCAATGAAATTCGGCACTAAACTCTCATGGAGTAATACAATTTTGGAACAACCAAACAATATAATAAAGGGACAAAAGAATAAAACGAAATCTGCTTACATATAGCTTTTTTGTTAAAGAAAGCTTGCGCAGAAAGAAAAAATTGTTTTCATCTATGTCGGTTATTTAGAGAGTGAATTTCGTTTAGATTAGTTTCAATTATCATCGCACTAGAGCTACACGAGGGCTATTGTCGACGGGCGACTTATTCCAGAACCACTGTCAGATGACGAGCCTACACCTGAAGGGACTCCCAAAGCAACCGATAAGGCGACATCGTACGCAGCGTCGGGACTTTGGATCCTATTTAACGTGCACTCCCTCAACACGGGCTATTATTCGTCGGACATTTATTTTGTCTGTCCGGGCCGTTTATAAGTCGGCAGTTGTTTTGGCGATGCCCGTATCCGAACATGTGGGACCTTCCGCATTCAAGGCGAACGCCTTAACCGACTGGGCTCCCGAGCCCCTATTTTAAGAGGGAAACCAAAGCAACTTATGAAATCGCAGTACGTGAAATCTAAATAACCATTGAAATCCACTACCATGCAACTGAAAACAAGAGTGTGTTACGTCATCTGAAACATTCCAATTGTAACTTTTGGTATGCTAATGTCGTTGTCTTGTCAAGTAAACAGACAAACGTCTCACGGAGGTTTTATCTTATGAATAACTCCATCTCTCCTTTACTACATTATTCTATTTCTCCATGACGTCATATTTGTATTTCTCCAAAGATCTGCCACTGCATCAATTTTCAAAACAATATTGCTTGTTTTTGAATCTTAGAGATCTTAAATTAATTGTCAATTACGTAGTTCTTATTTTATGGTCATTTTAAATCCTTTTTTTAAAATTACAACAAGATATTATTAACATTAAAACTAAAAAATCTACTTTTTTCATTCAGACAAATTGAAGGTTAGATATAGCAGATTAAGAGAACAATCTAGTATTGTTTATTAAAATTTCTGTTCTTGTCAATTGAATTTTTATTTGCATTATCAGCCACGTCTAAGTTATGACAATTTCAAACCAAACCAACGAACTGTTGAGGTAGTTTAAATGGCAATAATTATGCATTCAGGAGATTAACTGATGTATAATACGGAATAATAAGTTGATAAATTTATTTTTTAAACGTTATTTTTTTAAACTTTTTTTTATGCAAGTTTGTATTTTACTGGTGTGACGCTGATTAGTTGCGTGAGGATAATTAATATTTTTTTTTTTAAATTGTATTTAAAAATAAATGTGAATTTTGTTCGATAAAAGTTTAATGATATAATTATCCTTTAAATCCTTCTACGGGTTAGACCCGGATATTTTCACAATTTGTGCACCAGTTTTTTTTTTATCTAAATATACAAATTTTAAAATTTAACACAGGCAGGTTTTAATACTTTGATTTCTTTAATTGGAAATTATTTTAAGATCAGCTTTTCAATAATAAACAAACATGTAATAAAAAAATATTACTTTAAAAATTAATTAAAAAGTTTAAAAAGAGAACAATCATTTATTTTTGTCGATTTCCAGACCATTCGGAAGGCAAACAGGGATAAAAGTTGTATAGTGAACTAAGCAATCAATTACAAAAGTTAAATGCAACAACTATTATGTTAAACTTTAAACAGTATTTGCGGAGCTTTGAATGCTAATTAGCATGGAACAGCTTCACATACACTGTAAACTTATCGATTGCAAATTATTTACAGTATATGAAACAATTTATAAAATAAAGAAATAGTTAATATAAGAACTAAATTTGAGAAGGACCTTATGATCAACAAATAAACATCTTTCTAAATTTTGTGGAAGTGAGTGTTCAATATGATCCAGGTTTTTGTTGACCCTTGCTTTTTAGACTAACGTTTTACCACAAATAAAAACAAAAACTTCGACCTTACTAGCATTTTCTGGGGTAGTTTTACTCAGGGCCGGACTGGCTCCCTGACAAGGGCGCAGTTTTACCGGCCCGTCCCGGCTTCAAAGGGCGTACCCCCCAAGAATATTCTTTACCAATCTTAATTTAAACTCGACTCACAAACAAAGTGCTTATTATTATTCAAAAGTAAGGTTAATTTATACAATGTTGTAAAAAAACGGGTTCGTTGGCTATTTTTTTTCTTCGGGGTTTTAGGTTTTCTTCAGTGTTTTGGATGATTCTTTCAGCAGAGTATTGTGGTTTATTTAGGGAAGTTTTAATTATTTATTAAAATTTAAAAAAAAAAAACTAACAGAACGTATAGCCTATGCTATAGAGATAATCAGGAACGTTTCAATTTAAATTAGAATAATTAAAACTAATAAAAATGCGCTTAATTGTTATATAAATGTACATTTAAATTTCAAAATGCATTGTTTAGGACCAAGTTATGTTTGTGCAAGTGTAAACAAATTATAACACAGAATATTGTATCTATAGAAATTTAAATTAGAACAAAAAAAGCATCAATTATATTTAATAAATTGTTCTATAGTTAGTATAAATTTAAATTGTTAATATATTTTAAAAATTAAAGATATGTCTGATATCTGGATTTTAAATAACAAAAACATTGGCAGAGATTGTTTATTCATAGCAAAAAAAAATATTATTACAGCTCAAAACTACAAATTCAACTACATTGAAGCGACCCTTAGCAAATATTAAACTCTATTAAATGGACAAAAGTACAAAGATATGTCTCTAATATCGAACTTCAAAGATACTGACAGTCAGAAGAACAAAAGGTAAAAAGACTGGTTTCTGAAGTCAAATCTTTCCAACAACAAGTTAGTTTTTTAAACTCGATGTTACAGAATCTGTCACTCAGCCAGCTTCCTCACAGTATATTTGTTCAACAGGAAAAAAAATCGCTAAACACAATATTAATTCTATTATAAACATTTACACGCTAGATTTGGCTAGTTTCAATTATTTTATTTCGAAAATTCACTAATTATTTTCTCAATACTTATTATCGTTTGCAAAATTTAATTTATATTTCAAAGAATACATTTGTAATATCCTCTCTTTTAAATAGCACCAAAACATTTCATATCAACATACGAACAAAGAATCTCTTAAAATTATGTGACGGACGTCAAAATTTCGCTCAAAATTTATATGTAATTACATTATTTTCTAAATTTATTAAAATAGCCGAACCCGGTTAATCTAATACAGCAAATTTGACATTATAAAACAAGTCAGAATTATTTTTAAAAAGTTTACAGAGATAGTTTTACTTTACAAAGTTATTAAAACTGCCAGTTTTGTTTAAAATTAAAAAAAAGTGAAGTTAAATATAAAACAAAATTCTTACCTTTCCTACTGATTCACTTAGCTATTTGGCTTCGACTCTAATTTGGCGGGAAACAGTCAGAAATATTATCCAAATGTCATTAATTCATAGAAAGAATAAAAGACAACCACAAAGTTCGAAAGATTTATGAGCCATAGCCACAAAATATGGCGAGAATATCTCATTGATACCATTGGCAAAAAAAAAAAAATACGAGCGTCAGATAATTCAAATACATGTGAAGACAGAAAAAATATAATAATAAAAATCTGGGATAGCTTACAACGGAAGTGGAGGAGGGAAAAACACCATTTTTCAGACGCCGAACAAAAAAAAGCACAAATAAATTTGTTATTTCAAATATAACCATCAACTTTATTTTTTTTTATTCGATTGGCTTTTGCTTCTTCCTGTTCTCTTTATTAGTTTCAAGTCAAACCAAAGGACACGTGCTCCCCGTATTTTCACACTTCATTAAGAAAAAGTAGACAAAATGTGCATAGCTAGCGATTTCGAAGTCCTTTCTCACCAATTAGACGATGCACCTGCTGTTTTGGGCTATATACAAGTTTATTGCTCGGCTGGACTTCGATTTATTATGTCTTTTGAAGATTCCCGTGTATCAAACGTCCAAATAAAAAGTTTCAGTTGCTAAACAATAAAGGGCGTATTTCGGGTCTGGTGGCTTCTTCTTTGGTGACTCCATTTACAGCATAAATATTCCGTCGAACGTTCGAATCAAAATTTTCAAAAAAAACTTATTTTGAAAAATGTCACGTGATATTACGGGGGAGGGGATCGAGCCAAATATCACGGAGTATCACCAGGAGGAGGGGGGTCAAAAAATCGTAACACAACGTAATTTATGGACGGACGCCCACTAGCCAGCCATCTTTTTTCACTGTAGATTAAATTTTTAGTTATTTAAATTTTAAATAAACTTCTAATTTAAATTTTTAATGAAATTTGGAATGAAGCCTAAACTGATTTTTTGCTTCAAAATGACGTATCCCACTTGTTTGTGAGACTTTTGGTTCGTTCTGTGAAAGTGGGTGACAGAAGACAGACGGACAGACAGACGGACGGACTGCACGATTATAAAACCTTCCACTTTTTACGTTATGAACGTAGTGTGGAAGCTAAAACGGACACATGTTGAAAAAGTCAAAGTAACACTTTTTCAACATGTGTCAAGGAAAAAAGGCAAGAAACTGCCTTTTTTCACTAATATTTTGTTTTGTGAAAAATATTGCACAAAAACTACACTAGCGTGATTGGCGATGAGTTTCTCATTTTAGAAACGCGGTCAAGTGACGAGGCAGACACCTAACATGGCACCCAACGCCTCCTGAGTGCAAATCGCCCTCAGCATCAGGACTGTTGACCACGACATCTTTAGCGTGCAGCAGTCCCAGACACAGGGCGCTATATTACTCAGAAAATTTAGAAATGGATACAAGGAATTTGAAAAGCGTATGTTAAATTAAAGGCGCAATAATATACCTTGCCGCGTGTTTTATTTTAGATTCCTCGTTTTAAAACAAAAAATTCCGAAGTCATGATATGTATGAATGATACGTCAGAAATACGATTCTGCACCAAGTATCAAAATTGGAAACAAAAAAAAGTCTAAAGGCGTCTTTTGTGTTATCGTACGGTCGTAGGCTCCCTAATACTGATCGTTAGAGCTGGTTTTTTAGATCCTTCATTTAAGCACTAATCTCATATGGTCATATATATGCGCCGGCGGGGATTATATACTGATGGATTAGCTTTCTGCCCAGCAAAATCAGTTTTAGGCGAGGACAGAACCTTTGAAGGTATCATCTGGGACAATGTAACGCCTTAATAGAGCTGCTTGCGCTCCGTTTTTACTAACAAAACCAAATCGAGTTTTACTCGGAAAATTAAAAACATTTCTAAAAGCACCTAATTAATGTGAAATTAAAGGCGTTTCTATACTCCTTGGCGCATGATTTTTAATTTCTTTAATTTTTTTTCACTCATTTGAAACCAAATGGCTGCAAAGCCTAAAATATATTTTGGCAATCGGTATCAAAATGGTATCCAAAGGTAAGGTTCATTGGAGCGCTTATGAGATCACATAAAGCGCCGTTGGACTTACCTGTTTACAATCTACTTCTTGGTGCATGAAGCCATATGGCGCCTCTATGAAAAGGGAGGGCGCCTTATTAAGATCTGTTTTTAATAATTGTCTTAATGTTCCATTTAAAATGTATAGTTAAAATTGATTCTAACGAGTGTGTTGAGGCGAAAAGCCATGATTGTTACCTTTGAAGGTTCTGTTTCGTCCAACCATCTCCTAAACGAATAACGTAAGTATATCCTACCAATAAATAATTCCATGTGTATGAAAATGTTCGTTACTAAAATAATCGTTTATTTAACCGGCTCGTCAGCGCCCAGTATGGAAGTGAAGGCGCCTTGTTAAGAATCGGCTTATAGTTATTAGCACCAAGACGGCACAAAATGACCCACTCCTTCCTCAAAAAAGTAAAAACACCTTGTTACACCGCCGTTTCATACGTCTAGTGGCCGCTGAACGTAGAGTTGGAAGCGCTTTGACCTCTAGCGATTCGACCTTTGGTTGGCGAGAATTTGGCGAGTGATATTGTAGCGCGGCGATTTTATTCATTGTTTAAAATCAACTAGATTATGGATGACGAAATTTTGATTGCTGCTTGTGTTTTACAATTAGAGAGCTTAGATAATTATCTAGAGGTAATTAGAAAAAAATATAAAAAACTTCGTCGAAGATGGTGGATGATGGTGATTTAACTGTTTATACCATCTTTAAGGGACATGACTGTTTGAAAAAACAAAAACAAAAAAAAAACAGGACATGACTGGTATCCTTGCTGCCGGTCCCTGCCCATTACTAATATTTTACGGGGAATTTTTTTTGTTTAAAAGTGTATAGGAAAGTGCATTTTTTTCTGGATTGTTTTTTTGATGACTGTCCTTTTCCGTACTTATATTTAAAACTTTTAATGCCGGAGTATTACTGATTAAAATCAGGTCAAATAAAAAAGTGTTTTCAGTATTGTCTGCCAAAAATTTAGAAATTATATGTATTAAAATAACTGATTAAGCTATTAACTCCAACCAGGTTTCAGTATTTTAATACAAAATCTTGTTTAAAAATTAATTGTATTGATTACGGGTAAGATATAAATGAGAGTTTCAATACTTTTATTAACATAGAAAGCATTTTATCATCAACATATTTTACAGTGTCAAATTTTGAATTTCATTCATTTATGTGATTGAATTTTATTTTATCAAAATATTGAATGCGTCCTGCTTTAAATAAAAAAAATTAAGAAAAACTCAATACAATTCAATTCGATGTTTTACATACTTTTTCGAAGGATCACTTAAAAAAGAGATAACACGCCAATATGTTTGCTATTTTCCTTATGGCAACCTTTCCTTTGATCTTGGCCAAAAAACCGACAAAAGTTGGGTTGGTGGCCTTGAGATCCAACTTCAGTGAGCTTTCGAATAAATACGTATAAAGCGGTTACCTTGAGATTCTCAAGGTAACCGCTAGAGCAAATTGCTAGACGTATGTAACGCCGGTATTACTGCTGAAGTTTTACGACCATCCAGTAGCCTATGCACCATGAAAGCGCGAACAACCAAGGAGAAGACGAATCTGGGGTTCAAAAACAAAGAGTCAATTTTTTTTTTTTTTTTTTTTTTTGAGAAGGGCGCACCGGCCTGCCGGCAGGCGGGCCGGCGGGCCAGCGGGCCAGTCCGGGCCTGGTTTTACTCCATAAAGGTAGATATATAAAAAAAACTAGATACTGCCATGAGTTTTATAAAGTAGCGTTACAACCAATTTGTACTGTGTATTCAAAATATCTTTGGTCCAACTACGATATATTTTGCCGCTCCGGAGGCTCAATCGTTAGGATGCTTGCCTTTGGAGCTGCTGGGGTCGGGTTCGAATCCCGGTCAGGCAGGGATGTTTGTAACCGTCAATAAATATTGTTATTTGTCTATGTGTTATTCCTTTCTTTGTGACTGTATAAATTCTTTCTGTGTCTGTCCCACTTGACGAAAGCTTTTAAGCGGTTCTCTGAACAAGCACACATGCTGGAATATATATGTGCCATACCATACGATATATTTTTTTAGTCTAATAATAAATATACAGTTTATATGATCGTTTCTTTCTATAATGCACCAGTTTTATGGAGTAATGCTACACTTAGATCTTTTACAGTGCATTAAAATACCTTTGTTCAAACTGCGATCCATTTTTTGGTCTAACACTATATACAATTAATCTGACCGTTGTTTTGTATTAAAAACAGATATATTTGAAAGCAAAGTTTATATTTACTCCAAAAACAAAACGAAAAAAAAAATCTTTTCAAAAAAATTCTAAAACAAAATCACATTCAAAATCTTCACAAACCCAGAACGAAACTAAAACAAGATCTCGAAAAAGATACACGGCAAAGATATCCCCCTTTCTTGAATAAAGAACAATGCCGTCTTAAGAACCGAAAGGGGGGCTTCGAAATTGCGTTCGTCTGTCCGTCCGTCCTAACACCCTCGCAAGAAGCATGTGTCACGCGGGATCATGTCGGCTTACGGGCCGAGAAAGAACGAACGTCGGATCTGGCAACCCTTTTTCGTTCGACTTTTGTAGGAAATGGGATGAGGCTGGTTATTTTCTTGGGGTTGTACAGAAACTACATTTATTCTGCTCAGTTTGGTTTGGTTTGTTTGAAATATCGTCGCATTGGAGCTACACGAGGACTATTGGCGACAGGCGGCCTATTTTAGAACCACAGTCAAGTGACGAGCCGTCACCTGAGTAGGCACCCACCGCAACCGTCAAGGACGACATCGTACGCAGCGTTGGGACTTCGTCGGACATTTTGGCTGCTTTGGCCGTTTATAGGTCGGCAGTTATTTTAGCGATGCCCGGAACAGAACCTGGGGCCTTCCGCATGTTTGGCGAATTCCTAACCGACTGGGCCCCCCAGCCCCATTCTGTTCAGTAAAAATAAGAACACCAATTCTACATTTATTCCTTCATTTATTTCAAGGTTTTCTGTTTAAAAAAAATACCAAGATTTAAAGTAAACAATTGCATCCCGTTCTGCTCAGCAGTTGCGGTAAAATATACAAGATGAAAAAGAAAAATTTATGTTTATTTAATTTTTTTATTGCGTCGTAACTGTAATTTAAAGTATGCTCTCGAAGCAAGTGCCACAGTTAGTTCCAATAGTTGCTGTAAAATACAAGATAAAAAAAAAGAAAAAGTTATGTTTATTTAATTATTTAATTTTTTGTAATGCTTCGTAATTGTAAATTAAAGTATGCTTTCGAAGCAAGTAGCACAAGTTAGTTCCGTCAACTTGTTTTTTTTTATAGATTTTATAGCACTTTCATTCTCTTTAAATATCATCTTATAGTTTTTCCGTACGTCCTTAAGTTTACTCTAAGTTTTGCTCAAAAGCAATACTTGGACGCTCCCTATTTTTAAGCTGACCCATTGACTTAGTTCCACAAAGAAAGAGATGCATTTTAAAGGCTTTTCTCAAAGAAAATGCTGCGTAAAATTTTAAAGATAAATGATACATTGTGAGGGGGATCCCAAAAGAAAAATCGATGCTTGTACACTCGTGATTCTGCAGTGGTGTTTAGATATTCTGGTCCACTTTGTATTTCCTTTTTATGCGTGTATTAAGAGCATAATTAAACAGCGCATTCATGGTACTCTGAGTCGATTCGAAAACGTGTAAAAACTTTTAGATAAATAATAAGGACTTATTTAAACCGCCCATTCATTTTACTCTGGATCGAGTTGAAAGCGTGTGAAAACTTGAAAAATAATAAATAATAACTGAAAAATAATAAATAAATATACAACTAAACGAATAAACTATATAAATGTATAGGGAGATAGTTTGGCACCCTGTTTGTTATGACTGAATCTCCGGTTGCCGTGAATGGATTACTATCTTTTTTTAATTGTTTCTCAAATGTGTGATGCTTGGGGTGGTGACTGCAAGATTCAATATACCAATGAATGGGCCCACTTGTTATATCAATTCATAACTATTAACTACGCGTCATGTGTCACGTATATGGTTACTCTATGACACTATGCATCATTTTGAGTTATCCTTAAGTACATCGAAGAAACGATGCAAACTTTTAATAAGTTAAGACTATCTGTGATGTACAGGGTGGTTATAAAATAAAGCTCCCTATTCGGAGTGGTCTGTAGCTTGAATGAATAATCCAAATGCATCAAACATTGAGACACTTACTAATCAAGAAGGGGGAGAAAGAATGGGATCATAAAAAAGACTGAATCCTAAAGAAAAATTATAAAAAAGAATAATCATTAAAAACAAACTCGTCTTTTGACCAGAATCTAAATTACGAGACGTCGTCAATTATAGCCAATTACTGCCAACACAGTTAATTACGCCTCGTAATTTAGAACCCTGGTCAAGAGACGAGTTTCCTTATTACGAAAAAGAAAGGAATTATAACACAGAAACTCGTCTCTTCACCAAGGTTATAATTACGAGTAGTAGCCAATTATGGCTAATTACGGCCAACACATCCAATTACGCCTCGTAATTTAGAACCCTGGTCAAATGACGAGTTCGTTTTTTATGATTCCATTCTTTTTCCCCCTTCTTGATTAGTAAGTGACTCTCAAAGTTTTTTACATTTGATTTTTTGCATTATTCATTTAAGCTACAGACCACTCCGAATAGGGAGCGTTATTTTATAACCACCCTGTACAATGGTAATTTTTTTTTGCAGTGTAGGAACAAAAAGTTTTATCTCTAAGAAAATATATCGCATTTGTAGTATCCCTTTCCTTCCTGGTAAGTGCAAGCATCAGCAAACGGAACTGTCTTAAGAGCCAAAATGAATCAAAGAGGAGATTCGGTGCTCTAAAATAAAGTATATACAAAGAAAATGAGATCCTAAGTAACTTCTGATGTTCCTTTTTTTTTAAGTTTATATTTAAACGCTTTGATTAAATTCTCTGGTTGATTCCTGACTGCTTTCAATAGTTTAACAAAGTTTTACAAATAAAATATTTATGCTTGCCATTCTTCAAAAAAGTAATTAAATATCTTATGTAAAGAGAATTACAGATACTTTTGAATTTCCCTTTTTTTTTCTTAATGAATAACTTGATTTATTTACAATTTTTAATGATTTAAAAAAGAATGTCTACGGATGTTATGTAATTGAATGGTTGTCCTTTTCTCCACCATTATAATTGGGTTGTAACCTGTTGTGTGTGTTTTTCTAAATAAATAAATATTTATTTATAGGCATCATAACAGATTTTACGTGAAACGTTAATTCTCAAATTACGTGTTCAATGGTCTTGTTTGCTGTTTTGCTTTTAAATCTTTGTCAAAAGATACATTTTTAATTTACTCGCTTTTGTTTAAAAATACTATTTTTAAATTAAGAGAAACATGCTTTTTGATTTTAATTTCACTTATGTTTTTTCGCATGTACACTCTTACAATGAACGAGCGATTTTAACTCAGTCTGGGTTAATTTCACTCTTCCAGTCTGGAAAATGCACTTCCCCGGAAGGAGTGGATCCTTTGTGTGTTAAGCCTCCGACAGAATCACTCCAAACGAGTAATTTTAACTCAGTCTGAGTTAATATTGAATCCTTTAAAGTGTCGAAAATGCACTTCTCCTATTGGAGTGGATTTCACTCTTTTGTTTTAACAGTGTAGTTCAACACAGCCAATATTGAGCTATATTTAAATATATGTGTGATATATTGCACAAATCTTCTTTTTTTTAGATTTGTGCAATATATCACATTTATTTCCTACTACATTTTACGCCAAGATTTCTGGGAATAGCCTTATTGGGAGAAATGCCTTATTTTGGAGAATAGAGCTGACTCTGCAGATCAAGTAGGATGCCGTCCAATCAACCGTTAACTTCAAAACATGTTACGAAATCCCATAAAGCACTGAAAACTCCTCTCATGTGCCAAAGCGACGGAGATCCTCGTTTGGGATGTTCAAGATTGCAACACATACTTCTCTTCACCTATTCATCTCGAAAAATGAAAACATCTTTTTAAAAAATTCGAAGTTGGATGGTTGGTAGACATATAGTTTTAGTTTTGTGTGCTTAGTCAGAGACCCGCTTATAAACCTTTGTCAAGTAGGACAAACACAACACATACATGACAGATGCTGCCATCTATCATCCCCTCCGCAATTTAGTCATGTCCCTAAGGAGAGGGAAATAGTCTCTAGGGACCTGAACCAGTGGGAAACTGCCAAATGACCGCCCACAGGACTTTCAGACCCAACAGATTTAACAAGCACGTACTCAATTCGCAGTTGTTCTGGTTCGTTTAATTAGACAATTCGAACTGGGCGAAAAGTGGTTAGTTTGTTAGAAGGCAATAACTGACGTAGCTATGACGTCAGCGTAGATGTGGCCTTTCCAGTTGTCCATTAAAAGTACTTCCTTGTTTTGATTTTTAAAAATAACTTTAAGTATGGTTACTTTTGAAATTTGGTAGCTGTTAATTGAAATTTCTTTTTGTGAATATATAAACTTGATAAGTGATTTGGCATATCAAAATGCAGCTGTGAAGTTCAAAGCTGCTGTGTTAAATAAAGAGCTTAACATCAAATAACAAAGCCTGCGCGATCTAATTGATTGGCTGAAAAACCCATTAAAATTCTTTGAAAGTCGGAATACTATAGACTTTGGTTTGAAATTCACCCTCTTTGAATTTTTGCAACTTGATTTCGTGTTAGGTGATTGATTTTGAGTGATCAGTCTCTAAAATCATCGGAATTTGCTAGGCCACAAAGATATTTTTATTAAAAAAAACATGAGAAAAATTTGTTTGAATTGTGAAATTGTGTAATTTGTTGTAGAAACTTAAAGCTTGCAACATTTAATAATATTTTTAAATTTTCAACTGTATAAGTACATTGTAATACTAAATTTACGTCCCTTATTTTATTGTCTTTATTAAATTGCAATTTTTTTATTCGTTTTATTTATTGCACTAATATTACTTTTGCATTATTAAATTTTTTTTCTCTAACATACTCTACCCATAGTATATTATTTTTTATTAATTTTATTGTATTAAACAATTTTTATTTAGATATTTTATATTCAATTTTAGATTATGTATTTTATCCTATTTAGCTTTATTTATTATTCTGATATACACTAAACGTGATGCATTGTTTTCATTTAAAAGTATTTATTTTATAGCAACAACTGCTAACAACTGTTCTTCCAAACCAATGCCTGCTCAACGTCCTTGTTCCTCGTAATAACCGATGCGGCGGAAGTAACGATGTTTCAGCCGACGTCGGTATTGATTCCATTTCTCGTAAATTTTCATTTGTTTGACAGGACTCAGCCCCCTCGACCGGAATTTACGAAAAAGTAGAGAATCTTACAAGACCCCTCTCCCTACTACTCTATCTAAAACATCCTGATATAAGCATTCCTAAGAAAAGAATTTCGCCAATTTTTTTCTCTCTTGAAAATGATGAAAGTTTTGTTGCGAAAGGAGTTCATTTAGAGTTTTTTTCTTGTTTTTTTGTGATGTAATGTTGCGTGGTTGATTTGGTTAGTTCTTGATATTTATTGGTATCATAAACTAGTTTGACACAATGATATTTTAAGACATTGCAGAAAAACTCAGTTATTTCGATTTAATTTAATACCCATCAAGGTACATGATTTTGTGTTTAAACATGAGATGAGCCGAACATAAAAGACCGGTGTCAAGTTCAACATTCTATCACTTAACCACGGTTCAAAATTATGAGTCCAGTCGCCAATAGCCCTCGTGTACCTCGAGTCCTATGTTAATTAAAATAAACTAAACAAACTTGCACTCCAGAAATGGAAAATTAAAAATAGACGAAATTTTCTTCATTTTTGACGAAACTGCTGACAGGAAAATGCTCCAAGTTTTCTCTCAATCAAACTAAGGGACTTTGATTCGTCATTTATTTTGAGGATACCAATTTCGCTAAATTTAAAGAAATATTTCGTCATTTTGGTTTTCTTAAAATGAAGAGAATCATTGTTTATTTGAGAGTTCAGTTTCTTTATTAAATAAATTATTTTTAAAAATCAAAATTTTTTGTTGTTTTGACGGTTCTAGTTTCGTCGTTTTAGGTTCGAGTTCGTCATTTTTAAAATATGCAATTTTAGTTTTGTTATTTATAGTTTCATCACCATTGCAACAACCTTCAAACCAAACTATTGAAACTACTCTACTCCTCTTTATTATGATAATACTCGCTTCAACACGAAACATTAGGATTTAAAAGGTTAAATTACGTTTCTGCAATTTACATTAACCATCATGCAGCTTCAAATCAACAATGTTTTTAATATGCGATACCAAAATATCTTGTTAGGTTTCATAAAGCAAAATTGTTTAAATGACTTTGGTTGAGTCCATCCCATTTTCGAGAAATATAGTTTAGATTCGCAAAATATATAAGTAGAAAATACGCTAATTGAATTAATGTTAACGATTAATTATTTAATCCATTTTCAATTAAATATCATAAAATTTTTAAATAAAAATTTTACTTTAATTTGAAATGAAAATACAATTATAAATTGTTTGCATAAAATAAACAATGTTTTCATGCAAATATAGAGATAAAACTGTCAGCTGGTGTACCATGAAAAAAATTACATAATGTGGTTTTTTCCTGTCAGTTCCTGTCAGATGACAGTTTTTTTTCTGCAAAATTAATACACCTTATTCCAGTGTATAACTTTTAAACTTTCTTCTCGATATTTTTACTTAAAAAACTCATAAATGTAATTGGTTGGATGTTACCCAATATTTATACATTTATTTCGATAACAATTCACATTCAATATTTATATTCACGAAGTATTGAATTTAACCATCTAATGCATACTGTTACCGTTTGGTGACAAATTACATAATCCACTTTATTCTATTAAAGTGGACCACCCTATCGATAAATTTGTGTTTTTCATCTATTACAGTCCATTTTGAAGTTTTAGTTAATAATAACCCTCATAAATGACAGTAGTAAAAGTGCATTCAAAATTAAAAAGTGAAGTTTCTAAAGGTTGCGAATTTGGCAGTATTCAAAGTAATAATATTAGTACAAAATACAAATTAATTGCTTTGAAAAAAATTATTATAGTTCAAGAGGATTATTTTAAACTATATTTAGTAGTGTTTTAATCATTCTTTTCAAAATTGGTAGTTTGTAGGTGGTTGTTACATGTGTTACCGTTTGGTAACATCATGCATTAAGCACAACTTTTGTTTGCTTATGTGTGTGTATCTCTATAAAGGATTCACAAGAGTTCAGTGTTTAAAATGCTCGGTACCACTTTGTTTTAAGAGTAAAAATAACTGTCTTATGTCGTATCACTCTGCCCTTAAAAAAATTATGTTTAAAAATGATTTTTTGTATATTTTTATTCATAAATACCTACTATTTGTACTAAACCTACTACTACCTACTATGTGTACATTAATTTTGTTTAAAAAGTGACTACTATTCATAATTATTTTTATAACTAATTTTTTTTGTTTAACAAAATCTAATTGTACTAAATATTGATCCTCTTTTTTGTTTGTCATAATGTTTTCATTAAAGATTTTATATCTAAAACTATGTGTCTGTGTGCCTCTGCAACTTCTTATACAATAATAAAATTATCAATAAGCTTTATTTTTAAATATAATTTATTAGAAATATAAAAAAAGTTCATTAGCTTTAGTAAAAAAGCCCATTAGTAAAAAATGTAATAATTTGAATAAAAATAAATATTAGTACCCCAAACTTTGAGCATCTATTCAGTGCTTAATGCATGGTGTCACCGTTTGGTAACAATTTAAAAAAACGAAATTATTTAAATTCCGATGCATTTAATTTTTTTCCGTATTTTTCCCGTAATGTATGAGCATAAGAGATACAAATATATTTTTTCGGGACGAAACAAAAAATTCATGCATTAGAGGGTTAAAGGGAAATAACTTTTACCCCCTAAATAAATATAAGTGTACGTTAAAAGTCTTGGGTGTGTTTTATTTGTGTGTATTTTTGTATGATAGACATCATATTTACAATATAATAATACTTCATTAAGAGAATTTGACAAGTCCTCATCGATTTTTATGAGGCAATTCAAAATTCAAATAAATTTTTGACTAAAACTCAAGTAAAAGTTTCAAATTAAGCAAATTTTAACAGATGATAGTAAAATAAGGTAGAGAATTCTGCAAGTTTTAATAGTAATGCTTTCATTAACAATGCAAATAATAGGGAAACGGACAGTAATTTTTTTGTTGCAAAATTTTTATATTTTACTCTATTACTTAACTTTTCATAACACCAAAATCTGCTCAAAGATATTTTTTAAAAAACATTTAAAACCCAACACATTGCAACACTTCAACCTTTTCACACCAGAACCAACAACACAAAAACAGCAAACAATCAACAACAGGAGACACAACAAACTTACCCCAACTCACATCCAGAAAAGCCCCTTGCTGGCGACAAGCCGCAATTTCACGGCTTTTTCTTTTTCTCCCGGTTCGCTCTTAGCTGCGACTGTAACGGGCGACCAAGTGTGCTCTTGCTGCTCTTCTCAGGATGCTCAGAGGATGGGGAAAACCACGTGACTCCCCGTTTGGCCAATGGGAGGAGTCCGCCCATTCATTCACGTTGCTATGGAGACGGAGTATTTACTACAGCGGGATTTAGAAGTGCTGCAGGATTTGTTGAATAGATGGTTTAAATAGTTGAAATGAATGTATGAAGTAAGTTTGAAATTTTTAACTGATATTGTTAACAGCGTTTTACAAATGATATTAAAAATATTCGTTTCTTGCATAATCACGCCTAGTGTTTATTTATGATTTTATTTTTAAAAGCATGAAAATAAAAAGTTGACTCTTTTTTTTGTCATACTTTGAATTAATTTTTCAATTTTTTCCCCTCTCCTTAATAGTATCCTGAGACCACGGTACGAAATTAATGGTTGCTAGTCTCTAAATGCTAACAAACCTTTCAATTTTGCAGCAACAAAATAAATTTAGTTGCAGGTTATATTGACTATTTTTCCTAAATCGTTAATAATAACCTTTTCTATCGTAGTTTCCAAAAAAAAATTATTTTGAAATTACAAATCTTCACCGAGTAAAATTCGTCAAACCATTGATCTGATAATATATACAAAAAAATTAGGCTATCCTAAAATCACACTTCTAAAGCGAGCTAAATTGAGAAATGGCGACTGAATTCGCAAATTCCCAAAATTGCGGCTATTGCTAAATATAGAAACTATGACGACCCAAAATTGAAAAAGCTCTGCCGATTGCAATAACCAGAAACCCCGGGTGCGATAAGTTGTGATTTCTTAAATTATTTAACCCCTGTTATCCTAAACATGCGAAACTTCTATATTCTTTGGATTCTATAAAATAGCGAATTTCCGATGATTCTATAAGGACGCCTCTCCTGCGATTTTAAAATCACAAAGTTAAGTGATTTTAAAGTCCCATGCAGAATGCAGAATTCTAGATCAAAGTTGGAAGAATTTTTTTAAAGGTACTTTTTTTAAATAATTAAAAAAAAGGCAATATGTATTTGCGCTGCGTTTTTTTTTTTTTTTAAAGTTAGTAGCACAGATTGCTCCTTAATTTCGGTGTCCATTTTTGAACCTGGCGATACATCGCCAAACCCGGCAACCCCGTCGGACGCCCGGGATGGAGACGGGGATTGTCAGAGGGTGATGATGATCCCCAGCTGCGGATGCGTTGCTCTCGCCCAATTATGAGGCCGCGAAAGATTGTTTATCCATCACGCGAAATGAGCTTTTGCGTAATGATATGGAATTTTCCGTAGTTCACTTGTTTAAACCATTTCGTGTATTTTTTTTTATCTTTGAGTGAAATGATAAGTGAGATAGAATCATTTTTGTGATGGTATGTATGTGAATTGAAAAAAGGGGAAAGTAAATTTTACTTAGAACCGCTTCCACATGCTATTTATTAATGTATCTTAGTAATGATATGGAATTTTCCGCAATTCACTCAATTAAAGGGAAATCGGTATGTTGTATATCGGTAATGTTAAATTGGCCAATTGCAATGTACCTTTTCACAATAACTACTAATCAGATCATCTTAAAATTTTCTTTGTGTGTTATACCAACCTTATATATTAATCTAAGGTTAAAAGTTTTTTTGTAAATAACTATTATACTTTTGTTTTAATAAAATAAGTTTTAAAGTATCCAAAATATCATGACATTTTTCACTTTTTTGCCCCATAAAATTTTTTTCACTTTAATTTTATTAAAATTTATAACCTCAGATTAATCTATACTATGTATTACATCATATAAAAAAGTTTACGAGAAAACATAGCATAGTTTTTGAGAAAAGGTACATCGAAGTTCAAAAAATCAAGTTCTGAGAAAAACGCGTTTAAAGTTTTTATTGTTAAATCATTTTCCTTACGAAGCCATGACATTAAACTGGCTTTTAATGTCAAAATTATTTTTCCAATCGTCTTGATACTTGTAACATTATTAATAAAGGTTGTAATAGTATTTTAAGCCAATAATTTTTGTTTTGATTTTTTCACCGATTTTGGGATACTGAACCCCCTTAAAAAACAATTTTTTTTTATCTTTAAGTGAAATGATAAGTGTGATAGAATCATTTTTGTGATGGCATGTATGGCAACCAATTCTTTCTGAAATTTTTTTATTAATATAAAGTACGTATTTTCGACTGCAAATTTCAAATTAAGTTAGGATAATATAAATTAAAAAAAAAAAAAAAGATTTGCACGAGTGTGTACTAAGGAAGTCATGGGGTTTATTACTCCGTAGACTAAGTATTATAAAGGAAAAACAAGTTTTACAGAGTTGACTTAATAAATAGCATGCGTTCTTCTAACTGCAGGCAGTGCATTATGTAGGAGAAACGTGTTTAAAATGGGATCCCTTGGGCTTTGGAAAATTGTATGTGACTATTAACAATCGTTTTTGATATTTAATTTATTTATCCTGTCACCATTACTTTTGTCTAATGGTTAAAATTCATGTCGAAATTTAAATACATGCTCAATTTTTTTTACTGTTCTCTCTGTACGAATGAAATGTTAATATTTATCACAGCTAAATCTTAAAAAAAATCTGGGTCTAAATTTAAAACAATTCTGACACTTATTTTATCTGGGGCATTCTCGACCCTTCTCAAAAAGGACGGTATTTTGAAAAAAATTATAAGTCTATGAACAGATTACATAATGTAAAGTTTTGGGTTTCGTAAAACAGTGCTAACCTTTTCATTTAACATGCAATTGTTTCCTTAGTGCAATGAATTTTCACAAAATTTTAGCTGCTAAAATAATTTATTAAGTTTGATTAAAAAAAACTGCATGAAAAATTTCAATTTGGTACAAACTAAATGGAAAAATTTATGCTGATTTGTGATGGGTTTTTATATTTCAGCAAGCTCCTAAAATCCAAACATTTGTTTACATCGCTAACATATTAGGTTATATATAATTCTTAATAATGACTTTTTAATTCAATACAATGTCCCAAAAGAGTTGTATCTATTTTTGATGAGGTGAACAAATAAAAAAGCATTATTCTGCTCTTTCATTTTTAATGGAAAAATGGATTACATAAACGAAACATTAAAATGAAGTCTTCATAACAAACTGGCATTAACAAATTATTTAATAATAGTTAAAATTGCGAGATACTAATACATCTCTCAAAATACATAAATTATTCGTTTATTTTTCCAAAACAATATATAAAAAATTCTGGCTCATGAACCTTATGTGATTTATATGTTTATTCCAGAAAAAAACAAAACTTTTGTTTCATCAACTTGGCCTAGCACTGCAGCTATTATTTACTAATAATACGTCGCCAAATCGAATTCCGTCGTTTCGTCCCATTGGGTAGTCCATAATGTTGGAATTTTTTGGCAAAATACCAACTGCTGTATCTGGGCTCCTTGCTAAGCACATGAGTAATAGTGTTTGATATTGGCATAGATATGAGAATGAAAATCAAGCAATTTCCCGCATTTCTGTAATAGTAATTTCGGTTTGTGATGTATTATTGCTCAATATTGTTTATGTTTCCGTTAAACTAATGGAATAATATTGTTTTTTAGACTATGAAGTATATAGATTAAAGTATTTAAATAAAATAACTAAGTTTAGCTGTTAATTTTTTTTAAATCAAGCAATAGCGCATTTCCGTAACAGTAATTTTAGTTTGTGATGAACTATTGCTCAATATTGTTTATGTGTCGGTTAAACTAATTGAATAATATTGTTTTTTTGGTATATGAAGTATATATATTAAAATATATAAATAAAATAACTAAGTTTAGCTGTTAATTTTTTTAATGTATGTATTATTTAAATTGTTTAAATATATCTATAATCCTCTGGGGGATACAGGCATATAAACACGTCACCTAGTTGCCAGGTTTTCCAGCAACACAATTTTTTTTTTAAATTATCTACTATTTAATAATTGATTTTAAAAATTTAAAGCATGGTAGCCATTTTATAACCATCTACTACATAAATATAATTTATAAAATTAAGGAAATTAAATTTTCAGTTATAAGTTTTATATTTAAATCTCACGAAATACAGACTAGTTTGTATTTCAGCCCATTTGCTTATCTCCCAGCGGATTAATATTTTCATATCTGGTTATATTTATGTATACTAGGCATGTTGTTACATTTCTCTTTTTAAATTTTTGCTTATTTATTTTTTTACCCATTATTCAATTATAAATGAAGTTTACCTCATTTAATGAAATTCTGAAAAATTGACGTTTATAAAGCTATTATACAACGGCCGGTCATTCATTGGCGACTTTTGTCGATCTGTAAAAATTAACGAATTGTTACAAACCTATCGAGATGGGTTTTTTTTAAATAATGGGGATGCAATATTGGCAGTCAAGCCTTTTCAGACTCGGCAAATCCCCCAGACCCGAGAGCCATGTTTCTGAAGCATCATCTAGGCGGACTCTCCCTTCCAATTTTGACGCGGAGATTACAATGAATCTGAGCTCTCTGTGGATGTTAAAGTTTGCCGAGATTTAATTTTGCCGAGAGAACCCAAGCCAAATGGGCCCTCCAGGGATCTTTTACATGCCACATAGTCAGATGACAAGCATGTCCAGTATTTTCCCATCCAGAAAATCCGGCGACTCAGCCGGGGCTCGAACCCGCGATCTTGGGCTTACGATGCGGGCACGTTAAACCTCTCAGCCACTGAGCCGCTATCGAGATGTATAAAATATGAATAGGAATGCTTTCCACATTTAAGCCTTTTCGTTGAATGGGAACGTCAATATCCAAATAGATATCGGGAATTATATTATAGATTCTTCAAGTACTAGCTTTATAAACCTTATGACCTGTTCCTTTTTGTACTTGTATTTCATTTGAGCTCTTTAATTACTTTAAAACGAAAAATGTCAATAAACTATAAGTTTACAACAATGCGCAGTGAAAATCACTTCCTTATAAATTACGCCCTCAGCACAATATAAATGATATCTTAAAATTTGTATAGGTAATTTGATATAGTTTGGCTGTCACTTCTTAGCGTCCCGTCCCAAATATTTTGATTGTGGAAGATTTCACTTTGAATTCAGGTTGAAAACCTAAAGGAGACAGAGTTGCCTATCCCATGGCGGTTGGCGAAGAGAGGGTATTATTGGGTCAGTGAGGTTGGAAATAATGTGTCACACTAAAACTTCGCATGGGTTATTTGTGAAAGAAGGATTCTAGTTTATTGCTGAGGATCTTCATCAATTGCACCCACATTTCTTTTCCCTCTTGACTTGATCTTCAATATATTTGTATCATCTGTCGCATGTATTATTTAACACATTCAGTATCACCTCAAAGTATAATTAAAAATATTGCTATGCAGTAATATTGAACCCGATGTTAGTATGAACTGCACCTTGAGAAACTATTTCTAGGCCTTAAAGAAATATGCGCCAGCAAAAGCAATAAATAGCTAAATATAATAGAAACTCTTGCCAAACCAAAATTTTTATTGTCCTCTTTCAAAGTAGACTGTTGCACAATCGAAATATTTGAGATGTTAAGAAGTGGTAGGCGGACTATACCTCCGATAGTTTTGGCTCTGGCAGAGGCAATATGTGAGTTAGTCAGTTAGCCGCTACACATGTGCAGTTGCTGATTGTCCTCGCAATTGCAATCCCCATTCAAGAGACGAGAGCCGATAGCAACCTAAGGAGAACAATGAGCCTCAGAGCATTTAATCCTTTAGTATTAGTTTAACGTTGCTCAAGTGGATGGATGTAACTGTGGTTTGCTTGTGGTATAGAAGACAATGCTTGGCGTAAACCCAGCGTCACTGCAGGCGAGTTAATGCAAGTTGAGGCAAATTAGCTGTAGTGCATCTCATTGTGGGGTTTAAGACAACGTTGGTTATAGATAGAACTTCACTGTGGGTTGGGGGAGGGGTAGATACATACATATTCCAACTTGTGTGCTTGATTTCAAAAAATACAAGTTGAACGCAAGTATTCTGTAAAAATTTCAACATTACAATCTTGCAAAATTGTGTTGTTTCAAAATGAGAATTGTGTTGATGATAATGCAAACAACAATTTAATGATAATACGAATGACCATCACGAGAGAGTCGATCATTATATCCATACACTATTGTCAAAAAACTATGAATCATATATAGGATGCTTTCTAAAATATGTATTACAACATTATAACATTCAATTGAAAGTACCGTAATATACATTTTTTAGCCTTGGTTGGTTGGTTGGTTGGTATATATCTTCAGGCTTGTGTGCTATATCTTCAGGCTTGTGTGCTTGGTCAGAGACCCGCTTATAAACCTTCGTCAAGTAAGATAGACACAACATCCACACATACGCGTCAGATGCTGCCATCTATCGCACGCCACCTCCACAATTTACACATGTCCCTGAAAGGGAGATTTTAGCTTCAAGTATGGCTATTTTTTTCTTTTTCTTTTTTTTTTTTTTTTCGAAATATTAAGGAGCAGACGTTTAACTACTTTTCGAGAGAGAAAAAGTTAGTTCTGTGCCTTTCGCACAATTTTTGTTCTAACCATGCATTATTATTTAGTCGCAACACATACATTTCTAATTGTTTTTACAATTTTCTTAATAATTGAATAAAATACAATTTGTTTGTATTGAAAGTCAACACAATTTTTTTTTTTTACTGAGTCGCAAAAACCCTTCAGTTTGAACCCACTTCTCTCCACATACTTTCCTTCTCAGACCATTACTCAGCCATCCTGTTGCCAAACCCGTCGAACAGAAAAGAGCAGCTAATTGTGATGAATACCATTTGCCCTTTCGTGCATCCTCCAGGGATCTGGCATGGATGGCAGTATTAGCATACGCCTCCTTGGAGGATCTTCGGGCGATATTGATATAAATGGAGTAACTTCTATTTGCGAAATGGCAACTGTCTGTGATAAATAATTCCCAGTTGTTTATTCCAAGAAGCGTAATGTTTATATCAACAATAGGGTTAAATGGAAGTAAACTTTGAAATTGGTGTTTTGAAAATTTGTTTTATTTTTATTTCATTCTATACTTTAAGAGGGATTGTCACTCCCATAGAACTGATGCAGTTTTTTTTTTAATCACAACTTCCGCATAGTATTGTTTCGTCATGTTATCCTTTTTTCCCAGATATTTAAATCAACTTAACATCGAAATTAAACAGATTTGGTACGAAAGTGCTATCTAGTTATTTAATTATATATTTTGAAAGTTTTAAAATGCCAAAAATATACAGCTTATGGCAATATTATTTTTAAACTTTATCAATTAATAATTCAATAACAGAATGTTATTTTTGTTTCAATTTTGTTTTAAATTTTTATTATGAAAATTCCCATACCTGGTGAAAATGGGATAACATGGCAAAGCGATTCTTTTGCAAAAGTTGTGATTTCAAACTAATACATTATCTCTATGGCACTGATAGTCCCTCTTAAAATATATACGTAAATTTATATTCCATTCATTAATTTGTATTATGTTACCTTGGAGTTATTACATAATCATATTTAGAGAAGTCCTTTAAAATATCATAAATTTTCGACAGAAAACAATGTAATATTTTGAATTAGCTTATTTAGAAGAAGAATTGTGTGGGCAAAGAACTTTACGTCGTATTCTTGTCAGAATTTCTCATCACTCTCAAACCGCCACATGTATCTCAAATAATTAATTTGATAATTTAAACACAGATTTTTAGGATATTTTCAAAGAAATACTTCATTTGTATTTAAACTGCCTCCTGCAATATTGCAAACTAATTTTATAGGAGTGTTGATGAGATTGAGTTTGTTTAAAATGTTTTTTTTTGGTGCAGGATCTATTTTTAGGTCCATCTTTAAAAAGTCGCTTTTTAAGATAATTTACATGCATACAAAAAGTTTCAGTTCACTTTGCCTTCGTGAAAACGGAATGTTAAATTACACAACATCAACTTTCTTGAAATATGTTTGAATAGTTTATTTATTATATATATATATATATATATATATATATATATATATATATATATATATATATATATATATATATATATATATATATATATTTTTTTTTTTACTTTACATCTTTCACAAAGAAAACGTTTTCTACTTCTAAGAGAGCAAAAATATATTTTTTTACTGAAGTACCTACTTACACATACCCCAAATGCAATATACTCTCTGTAAACTAAAAAATGTGCAAATTTGAATAAAATATAATCAAACAGTGATTATCAAAAAATAAGTACAAAGTAAACGTTTTCAGAACTGAAATAACCAAATGACTTGCTTTCATTTTCAGTAGGCTCAAAATTAAGCTTTCAAAGAATGGCAATGAGCTGCGGAAGTTCTAAATTTGAATATTTAATGAAAGCGAGTGGCAACAAGCCGTCGCGAGTCATTTACGTTATCCCTTATCTTTTATTTTCCATTCTTTTGAAACGTTGAGACAAGAAAAAAAGGAGATGTTTGGCAAGAAAAAAATTGAAGTCATCTAAAAATCGCCAAATCAATACAGTAGGCCCAAATAAACTGCGAAAAAATGAGGTTTCAATGACAAACATTTAACTCAATCTTAAAATTTAAAGGATAAGCAAATTAGTTGAAGTTTTAAATTTGTTTTCACTGCATGAGATTAAAATAAAAAATTTTGACTGAAAACTATATTTCGTTAATTTTTTTTTAAATTACAGAGTCTGAGTTTTAAATTGTAATAGTAGTATCATCTTTAATCGTTCGACAGTTGTGGTTGAAGGTGACGAATAAAGAATAATTCCACCTGACACCCCTACCCCACGATTTACCAACCTTGAAAGGTAGAATTTCACAGGATGTTGATTAAAAGCATTTTCTTTTGGATGTGTGCCGTATCACTAAAGACGCACACATTGAGCACTTATAGGAAAAACTACGTTAGTTTTCCATTAATTGCATGCATATTTTGTTATATTTAGTATACAATAAACTCCTGTAATATAACATTAAAACTCGGTGTATAACCTATAAATAAACAGCTCCTTTATAATTTGAGCTTTAAAATTTAGTAAATAATAAAATTTATAAATAGTTTTAAAAATATGTGAAATACAATGGGGTATACCAGGTTTATGCAGTTGTATCCTCCAAAGGGATAACCAAAATTTAAAATATGACTAATTGTGCAGTTCTGATTATGAGACGAATTGTACTAATGCATGGATTGAGCTTTGAAATTTATACAATATTTAGCATTTACATTTACATACATTGCTACATTCATATTCATGGATTGTCATCGCTTTATCTTTATTTAATTTAGCTTCCACACTTCATTAAGTGGAGGAAGTATTTTAACTGTGCTGTCCGTCTGTCTACCACCCACTTAACAGCACGAAATTTTAATTTCTTATACAAGTAGGATACGTCTGGTTTTGTTTTCACATTTAAAGAAGCAATTTTAATTATGGTTAAACTCAGTTGCCTTGAACAGAAGCCACGACCATGGACACAGCTATAAAACGCGAACTAAATGCTGTGTTTGGAGAGGTTTTTTTTTTTTCTGGTGGTGTGGAAGGTATAGTTAAGCAACAGTTGCTTATACAAACCTATTTAAAATTATTTGCAACAGAGCACCAAATAATTAGATGAGCGTCTTAAGGGGGAATGGGCGTGCAGGACCGGGGGTCTCCGAACTCAAGTGCCTCAATGTTAATCCAATGGGAAAAAATTATTTTCTTTGCCACATTTCTCCGGCTGTATTGAATATTTTTACAAGCGGATTTTTTTATGTGATAAATGTAGCTGACTTACAGGTCTCTATCTTCCCACTTTATGAAATTGCTTCGAATATTTTGTGTAAAATAATTTATTGAATATTAAAAAAAAATATTCGTACTAATTTCAAAAAGTGGGAAGATAGAGACCTGTAAGTCAGCTATATTTATCACATAAAAAATCCGCTTGTAAAAATATTCAATACAGCCGGAGAAATGTGGCAGCGAAAATAAATTTTTCCCATTGGATTAACATTGAGGCACTTGAGTTTGGAGACCCCCAGTCCTGCACGCCCATTCCCCCTTAATTGGAAGCGATAAATGGCTTCACTTAACAATTGCTTTTTGTATTGGGATTTCAACCAGGTAGTTCCTTTGTCTTATTCAAACCTCTTTCCTTGAAATATGTTCTTTTGTTTCGGTATGTTGACTCTTGGAATGTGCTTTCATATTCCATTTGCATATGTTTATCGTAATGGCCGAAAGATAGATTTTCGCATTTATTTCAGCAGTGCTCTTATAATGAAAGTGCGTGAGTGAATATATTTATTGAAATGAATTGAAATTGTTGTGAATATTTTTATGAGATTACATTTTAATGCAAATAGTTTCAGATTGACTTTTGTTTCTATTTCTAATGCGATAAATTACTTTTCTTAGTAGTAACTAAGCATAATAAAATATAAGTAATATTTCTGACTGTAAAAGTAAAAAGTTCAAAACTTTACTTCTTCCAATTTCAACTATCTCAGGCCTCTAATAAGAAAAAAAACCTAAGTCATCAATTTTATCTATTTGATCTTGTTATTAAAATTTCTGAAACCAATTGACCTTTTGCCCTTTAACGAATTATTTGTGTATTAAAATCGCTTTCTTTTCAAGAAAATATTATAATTTAAGAAAGTAGTTTCCAAAATTCTTGCTCTATTTTTTTAAATTAAAACTAACATTTACTTTAGTTGAAAATGATGTACTTTGCTCAAAAGTAACAATTAAAATATGCAATATTAACGTTTGTAAGGGCCATAATTGATTTTTTCGCATTTGAAAACTGAATTATCGAAAGTATTAACTACGAAATTGCAATTGAATGGGTCAGGTATTTCTCACAAAGATGTATTTGTTTAAACGCCACTTATTTAAAAATTTTAAACTTCTCTTAAATGTTGCTAAAATATTTATTAAATGATATTATTATGATATTTATTACTTATAATATAACTATATATTTTTAATAATGTTATTTATTAAATGATATTATCATGATATTTATTACTTATAATATCACTTTATATTTATTTACTACTTCTTATACTTTTCTATTTATATAACAAAACAAATTTTTAAGGGCATTCAGTTTTACAATAATAGCTATTTTCTCCCTATGTTAAAGTTATTCAGTTTCGTGCTAATGGCTTACCAAATAGAAGAAAAATTATCCCACTATATCCTACTTCCATACGTGGCAGTACATTACCATTTTTCATACCATTACGTTCCTGAAGTCAGAACATAAAGAATCATCCATTCTCAGCAAAAGATCTTAGCGAGCCAAACACAAAAGTTATCTATACATAAAACTGCGGATAAATATTTCTATACTTGGGTATGAAAAAGCCGTAACCTCCAATTTTATCAAAAAATAGGTTCTATGTCTGTAATCTCAAGATATACCTATTGTGTATTATCCCTAACTGCGTATTTTGATTGCCTCTCTATTGATGTTTGGAAAAGGCTTAGATAAAATACTATGTCCAATTATTTATCTTCAACTTAAGAACTTTTTCATATGATATGAAAAATATAAATACAAACGAAGGGTGTGCAACACTACAAGACTTTCAGTTACCACTCAATATATCCATAGATTTTTTATGACTTATGACTTTCTTGTTGGGGGACAAGATCACCAAGCACTGCGCGACTTTAAGTCTATTGTACTAAGCCCCAGAAATGACACAAGCACAATAAGAGACACACAAAGAAAGAGACGACACAAACACATAGACAAATAACAAAATTTATTGACGGTCACAAACATCCATGCCTGACCGGGATTCGAACCCGACCCCAGTAGCTCCAAAGGCCAGAATCCTAACGAGTGTGCCACCGGGGCGGCATCCATATATTTAAAAAAGAAGCGTTTTTTTACCCCCCCCCCCCCCCCCCTACATTTCAAATTCACTATCTTTTAAACCAAAAAGTTATATGGCGGCTACCCATTGCGCATCCTCGATTTTATCAATTACCTTATTAATAGGTCCGACAGGTACTGGGAACTCGTGTACGAAATTTAAGTTAAAGGATAGTTAATTGAGTTCGTTGGCTACATAATTCCGAGCAAAATTTTCCTTTCAGTAGTGTAAATCACGTGTGTAAAAAGTGATTTTCACTATAAATTTAACATTAAAGAAAAAATAATGTAATAGCTGATATACACTTGTTAAAACCAAAAAATGTGACTTGCTTTACTTAAATTGAAAAAAAAAATCTTTTAATTTCCTCTTAAAATTGTTAATTACACAACAGTTACATGGGGAAAAAAGGCTAGCTAAGGCCTTTAGCTATTTTAGTTTGAGCTTTAGTAGTTTGAGCTGATCATAACAAGCAGACCAATGTTGAAAAATCCCTTTTTCGGAATCAGCACCCTTCAAAAGGAGAAAAGACAAATAAGTAGAAAACACAAAATCTTTATTTCGGAATTTCGACCTCATTACGATAATTTTATTACCTTATAATTTCATGTTAGGAAATACAAATTGAAAATTAGAGGGAAAATATGTTATGGTTGGAAAATTAACCATGTTTGAAGGGTTTTTTTATTTATTTTAATTATTGACAAATGGTAAAAAAATATGAACTCCCATACAAAAACTTTTTTTGACATTATCAATTAATTACTAAATGAACGGATGATATTTCCCCCTTCAAGTTTGCTTTATTTTGTTGTTATTTCTATTTGGATACCTAATATAAAAAAGTACCTGCCCACCATTAAAAACTAATACATTCCCAACAAGTTAGTATTCCAAAACTATTACGACTATGGGAGCAGTAGTCAATGTCTCCAAATCGAAGTATTTTGTCTGTTTTAATATAAGGGGGGGGGGGGGGATCGCTATGGATGTATTGAATATTTTTACAAATGTTCTGTAATTATACTTTTTGAAATATGTTCGAGTTTATTGTTGCAAAATTGTTAATTGAAAGTTTTAAAAGGAATATCAACCCATTTCAAAACGTGGGATTACAGCGCCATGTAAACCAACTGCATTCATTATATATATATAAAAAAAACATTAGTAAAAATATTCAATACAGCCGGAGTACATTTGGTTAAGGGGGTTCAGTACCCCAAAATCGATGAAAAATAAAAATAAAAATTAATTGCTTAAAATACTATTACAACCTTTATTATTAATGTCACAAAGTATCAAGACGATTGGAAAAATATTTTTGACATTAAAAGCCATTTTATTTAACCCTTTCCTTACTGAAACGAGTTAACAATAAAAACTTTAAACGCATTTTTCTCAGAACTTGATTTTTTAACTTCGATGAACCTTTTCTCAAACACTATGCTATTTTTTCTCGTAAACTTTTTTTATAAGATGTAATACATAATATAGATTAGTCTGAGGTTATCAATTTTAATAAAATTAAAGTGAAAAAAATTTCATGGGGCAATAAAGTGAAAAATTTCATGATATTTTGGGTACTTTAAAACTTATTTTTATTTAAAAAATCTAACAGTTATTTAAAAAAAGAAACTTTTAACCTCAGATCAATATATAAGGTTGGTATAACACACACAGAACATTTTAAGATGATCTGATCAGTAGTTATTGTGAAAAGGTACATTGCAATTGGCCAATTTAACATCACCGATATACAACATACCGAACCATCTTAAGAAAATTATTGTTCCTATTGGATTGACATAGTGAGACTACTTCGGTTTGTAGGCCCGACTACCATTGCCTCTTATGGGGAAATGGGTGCGCTGGATCGTTGGTCTCCAAAGCAAAGTGCATCAGTATTAATCCATATGAGAAATATTTTATCTGCCACATTTCTCCGGCTATATTGAATATTTTTACAAACGGATTTTTTGTTATAAATGTAGCTGATCTCAACAATCCCACTTTTCAAATTGGTTTGAATTTTTTTTTTCAAATTTTAAACAAATAATTTTACAAAAAGTATTCGAAGCAATTTAAAAAAGTGGGATTATAGAGATCTCTAGGTTATCTGCTTTTATTATTCAAGTAAAAAACAGCTGGAAAAATACAGCCGGAGAAATGTGGCAGATAAAATATATTTTGTTCCCATGGTATTAACGGGGCTGGGGAGCCCAGTCGGTTAAGCACTCGCTTAGCATGCGGAAGGTCCCAGGTTCGGGTCCGGGCATCGCCAAAATAGCTGCCGACCTACAAACGGCCCGTGCAGCCAAAAATGTCCGACGAATAATACCCCGTGTAAGGGAGTGCACATTAAATATCCTTCAAAGTCCTAAAGCTGCGTACGATGTCGCCCTTAACGGTTGCGTTGGGTGCCTATTTAGGTGTGGCTCGTCACCTGACTGTGGTTCTAAAATACGACGCCCGTCGCCAATAGCCCTCGTGTAGCTCTAGTGCGACGATAATTTAAACCAAACCAAACCAAACCCATGGTATTAACATTGAGGAACTTGAGTTTGGAGACCCCTGGTCCAGCGCGCCCATTTCTAGACACGTACGTGTAAGTCTTCTCTTTGATAAGCGCACGAGATTGTGTTCCATTGTATTAAGCAAACTTACAAACGTAAATTTGTTTTCACATCCTAAGTCTTAAATAAAAGAATTTTGATACAATAATAATTTGTCATTATTAATTTTATGTAAATGTATTACTGGAATTAACGTTTTAAAGTATTCCTCAAAATTTAAAATTTCATATAAAATATTTTATGTATTTTTAAAAAATAAATCTTATGTACTATCTATGTCTAAAAACTAAAAGTTTTCTAGACTCGTGCAAATCTATGGGTCAAAGTCAGTACATTTGTCTGTTGCCTGTTTTCGATTTGGCTGCAATGCTTCACACGAACAAAGTTATTATACTTTTATGAAAAAAATCAGGAGTTATGTATATACAGGGTGAGGCAAACAAAATCGGCCCCGAGGTGGAGATAAGAATACGACAGAAACGTTGCCAAGTCTAAAACTAATACAAAAACAGGTTTACTTACTGAAGCTATTGATCGCTTCAATATTAAGCCCAAACATACGCTTGGCGACTACGCTACGGCAACTACGCTACGAAAGTTAGAAGAAATTGAATGTAAACAAGGTTTGTAGAGCTGATGCGAGAAAAGTTCCCACTAGTGATTATTTGATTGTTTCGGTCGTTATTTATCCTAGAGAATCAGACCTTTTTGTTTTTGGTAATACAAAACATTCTAAATTGATTTCAAGACACACAATTTGCATTATGGGATGTCTTCACACAATACGAACTAAGATCTGAACTCGCCACTAGTCTATGAGTAGCTCTAATGGGAAGCTAATCCGATCCAACCAATGAAAAAACAATTTTCAAGTGGCTTCAAGAGTTTTTCTCGCCAAGCATTTTAACGTATTCCCATCTCTAGATCGGGACCGGTTTTGTTTGCCTCACCCTGTATATGCATGTTTCATTTAGTTCAGGGCTCGAAAAAACTCTTCAAAAAATTTTACCCGTCCCAGAGGAAGAATTGTCTAACAATGTACCCGTCTTCCTTTGAAACTGAATCGTCAAACTCAAATTATCTAATTAGCTCCGAAATCTTTTTCAATTATCTTATTAAAAAGATTTCTATAAATTGCGCTATTAATTAGTAGTTACTACCATTACATTATTCAGTAATGAATTATATACTAGATTACTAACGGTAATACCTAGTATTTCTTTTAAGTAATAATAAAAAATGTATCAGGAATATTAACGGGACAATGACCGTCCACTAAGACGTCGAATGCGAGAAATTTTTTGTATTCGGGGAATTTGTGACCACCGAGGAAGTAGGGATAGGCGGTTTTTCGAGCCCTTATTTCTTTTATTTATATGTATTTTCTCAAAACACGTTTCCAATTTAAGTTACAAGCATGTCAGACTTGTCAAATCTTTTCGAAAAGTAAGAACATTACTTACAGAGATTCAAACGATAAATCCTCCTTTTATACCTACTTTTTCCATCTAGTAAATGTGTCACGAAAACCCAACGTATCTAAATTTATAGGATTCGAATTCCGCTTACTTGGGTTGCTCAGTTCGTGTGACAATTCAGATTCTTTACGGATGATGAATATAACACAAATCAGCGTTTACTCCTATCTATTTATTTTCAGAATTTACATTAATGTTAAATATTTACAAGCCGAAAAAGTCCAGAAATCAAAAGTTCAACATTTCGAAAAGATATTTTCTCAATCAGTCCAAATCTGGTCCAGGCCAGTTCAATCCGGTTCCAAGTCGAGTTGAGTGGTTTCGCTGCTGTACGCCACACTCCCACCTTTTGAGTTTCTTCCTTCAATAAACTCAAAACTCTTCTCATCTTCTACAGCATTTAAAGATCTTAATCTTTTATCGGACTGTCCACTAAATGTTTCTTGCTGGATCCACAACATAAAACGACTTTCCGCATTTCTTATTTCTTCCAAGGAAAGGGTTTTTGATGTGTCAACAGAGACTTTTCTGGTATTGTTGCAAAATCTCTGTACCCAAGCGATCATACGTATATTCTTCAGATGGGAAGAGAATGCTCGGTAATACCAGTCACTATCTTCTTTGGCGCTGTTATGAGCTGACAAAATAGTTTTTCTCTTCTCACTGTTGACAGCGTCTTCATTAACCCTTTCTTTACTCTGTGGCCAATTTTCTGTCATTCCATACAGCCATTCTGGCCCCTCCCACCATTTTAAGTTGACTAGTTGTTCTGCTATGCCCCCTCTGGAAGGCAGGTCAGCCGGATTTATAAGGCCCGGAACATGCCTCCATTGGTCTGCTTCGGAAAGGCTTCGTATCTCCTTCACACGGTTCCATACGAATGTTCCCCACTGCGCCTCTCTTTTAATCCAGCATAAAGCCGTCATGGAGTCACTCCAATAAAATACATCTAGATTCGCCAACTGTAAATCTTTCACCACACTTGCCACTAATCTGGCACCTATGCAACAAGACAACAGTTCAAGACGTGCAATGGTCACGTTTTTCAAAGGTGACACTCTTGCTCTGGAATGAACAAATTGAACGAAAACTTGGTGATCAACTTCAACACGCAAAAAAATCACAGTTGCATATGCTTTGGCGCTAGCATCACAAAACACATGAAGACTCACATTTTCACCACTGTCTTGCTCAATTCTTATCCATCGAGGAATTCTGACATTTGACAACATCTGCAACTTCTCCAGCCACTTTACAAACTGCTTGGTCAAATCTTCCGGTAGCTCTTCATCCCACTTGAGTCCACGACTCCATGTTTCCTGAAGGATGAACTTAGGAGTAATAGTAACTGGAGAAGCAATACCCAATGGGTCAAATATGCTTTGTGCCAATGAACGTAACCCTCTTCTAGTTGTAACCTTCTCTTCTAAGGGACTAAAAATCTTGCAAGACAAAGTATATTCTTTGGTATTCCAGTTTAGACCCAACAATGGTACAACTTCTTCATCCGGTTGCTCAATGGCATCAAAAACCGGTCTAATCTTTGTCGTAGCACTACTCTCCGAACTCTCTTTAAACACTGGTCTGTGCGGAAGGTAATGAACATTTTTGTCACCTTCAGTCTTCACTTCTTCTATAACTCCAGCTGAAACCCATTGTTCGAATACTTCCTGATGGGATTCAACCTTTTTCGAGTCGACTAGTCTCTTGTAGGTGGAAGCTAGTCGCCTTTCAGCCATTTCTCTGAGGTCTGGGAGACGAGAAGGTTCTAAAACCCACGGCAACGCAACTTCATACCTCTTGTCTTCATCAACAGTTACTGTGCTTCGAACATATTCTAAAGTAGCTTGCTGAATTTCTTCCTTTTTCTTGGACTCCCAAGGATCATTGATACCAATAGCTTCAAGCTTCCATAAATCACTAATAGGGAATTCTTTAATAAGCAAATTAGTTACAGTCATACATTCGGATTTTTGTGTAACTTCTTCATTCACAGGGGATTTTCCCATAAGTGTCCATCCAAGAGAAGTTTCTATAGCTGTCAGGCCACAAGTCAAGTTGATAATGTTCCCAGTCATCAGTTTACCTGCCACATCAGCACCTATTAGTAGATGAATGGTTGGTGTTGAACAATGTTGGTAGTATTCTTTATCAGAGAGAAGAATTCCCTTATCTTTCAATTCTTGTGAACAGAATGACGTTTTTGTCTGGGGAATTTCTGAGCAGATTCTTTCTTGGTCCAGTACGTTGAAAGTGCAATAATATTTCTTCTGAACGTCACTCACAAAAATCTTGTGTTCAAAATGCTTCTGTTGGCATTGCATCCCTCCAAAGAGAACATGATTCAGAGTCGTCTCTTTCACAACGGGATATTTCATTCTGTCAACAGCTTCCTTTGATATGTAGGATTTTTGGCTTCCTGTGTCAATTATTGCCCTCATAACAAATTCTTTGTTTTCTCCTCGCAGCAAGACGACCAAGGTTTGAAGGAAAACATTGGCAGAACAAGTAGGATTAGCCAGAGAATTCAAATGTTCCTCGTTTCTTTCGAGAGGTGGTTCTCTAGAACTTGCAGGAGGTGGATTATCTTGAACATCTGGACACATAATCCGTACATGTCGTCTACCACAGTGCTCACAGCTGACCCTAACGTTACATTTCTTTGACATATGTCCAGGCCTAAGACACCTAAAACAGCTACCCCACTTCTTAAGGCGTGATATTCGTTCATTTAAATCTAGATTGCGTGCAGAATGACAGTCTTTTGTATCATGACTTGTTTCTTCACAAAATGCACACTTTTTCGGTATTCCCTCTCTATTTCCGGCAAACAGTCCAGCTGCAGTTGGCAGCTTCCTTTTTGGACTGACATTCTTTGTATTTTCCTTAAGCGAGAAACCTTGCATAGCAAGCTCTATTCGGCTCTCACTTTCCACTTCATTTTTTAAGAATTTCATTAAGCTGTCTAGTTTTGATTCGCCTTCTTTACTGGGTAAGGACCTACCGTTTCTTTGCCAGGTTCTTAAGACTTCTTCTGACAAGCAGGATTCGACGAGTGGGAAGAGCATGGACGCATATTTTTCGGTCGTTACGCCAAGAGTGTCTAAGGACCTCAACTGAGTTTCAATTCGATCATAAATAGTCGACAGCTTCTCATGATTAGACTGCATGTTGAAAGCCAAAGTAAGTTTCAAAAGTTCTCGCACATAGTATTCTACCAAAAGATCATCTTGTCCAAACCTTGATTTCAGACATTCTACTGCTTTGTAATAGTTACCAGATGATTGTGGAAAACTTTCAATCAATTCCCAGGCTCTTGAATTGGGTACAGTACATTGCGCCAAGTACTGGAACTTGTCAGTTTCATCTAAGTCTGGGTCTTCATGGATTTTAGTAAATTGTCCCCAAAACGGCAACCAGTCTTTAATTTCTCCACCAAACTTCTTCAATTCTAAAGGTGGCAATTTAAATTTCCGTTTGGCGACACTAATCGTAGATTGAGAATCAACATCAAGTGGACTGTCATTTCGTTTACACAACAAACTCATTTTCTTAAATTTATGGACATAACTATCGGCTTTCTCTGTCTCAGATTCAATATCTTCATATTTTACGTTATTCACATTCAATAAAGAAGATAATATCGCTTCGTTCAAATTCAAAAGCTCATCATGCTTTTCACTAAGCATCTGCAAAGTCGCCAAACAGTCAACATCTTCGGACACATTCACGACTTTCTTATCTAAAGCTTCGTTTAATTCGTTAAATAGACGAGTGAACGCCGATCTCACTGCTTTTCGTTTTTGTTTCAATGCATCCATGATGAAGGAAAAATAAAGCAGCTTACTTTAGTGTTTCAATGCTTCAAATCATCCATCCTGTCGCGGACGCCATGTCACGAAAACCCAACGTATCTAAATTTATAGGATTCGAATTCCGCTTACTTGGGTTGCTCAGTTCGTGTGACAAATCAGATTCTTTACGGATGATGAATATAACACAAATCAGCGTTTACTCCTATCTATTTATTTTCAGAATTTACATTTATGTTTAAAATATTTACAAGCCGAAAAGTCCAGAAATCACACAGTTCAACATTTCGAAAAGATATTTTCTCAATCAGTCCAAATCTGGTCCAGGCCAGTTCAATCCGGTTCCAAGTCGAGTTGAGTGGTTTCGCTGCTGTACGCCACAAAATGAATCAATGGCTTTTTACCTTAAGGTAAACATTTTATGGAACATAGATACGAATGGATTACTAGCTAAATAAGGATTTTTATGATCATAAAAGCATTATGAAACATACCGTAAATGTTTGCTTGGATAAGTTAGTTGTGCAATTGAAGTGAACAAAAGTATTATCGAAAGTTCAGTCAATGGAAATGTATTAAAACTTAATATGGTGCTTAATTTTCATATATATACTCCATACTAGCCTTAATAATTTTAAGATTTAGTTTTAAAAAGTGTGATAAATGTTACAAAGAAATAACAAAATATAAAAATTTAAAAGATATAATTAAGAGCCCTAATGCGAACTTTAACTTAAACAGTTTCAAGAAACAGGATTACTCAATGAATTGTGTGTTCAACTTTCTAGTCATTCTCTTTTTTTATGTATCTTCAAACACGCTAAGATAGGCAATGTAATATATTTCAAGTTGAAAAGTAGTGATTAGGAGAAAGGAACCTTCGTATTTGGCGTATAGACCTGTCACCTGACTGCCAGATTTCCCAGTAACAATCATAACTTTTAAAAAATTAACAATTTTAGGATTTTACTAAATTTTAAAATTTGAAGTACCGGGTAATCATTAATAATCCTCTGCTAACATATATTTTTAAAAATTAAAAAAAAAAAAAATTATTTACAAATGTAAATTTTGATCTCATGCAGTGCAAACAAGTTTACGCTTTAGCCAATTCGCTTAACCCTCAGAGAGGCAAATAAAAACAATTTAGTTTAATAAACACAAAAATAATACACAATTCCCTTTAACATGTAGCATGACCGTATCGTCGTCAAAAGCAATATAAAATTTAAACGCTTCAAAGATGAAAGTACCTATTTCGCCTTTCATCTCTTTACACTGAGTTAACTTATTTTTTGTCAAAACCAAACTAAAAGTAACAGACACCAAGAAAATATCCATTAAAATCAGTCACGAAAGAAAAGTTAAAGTCCGGAGGCAAAGAGATACAAGAAGCCAAACTTGGCGATTCTAAGGCTGCAAGGGTTGTCGAAACTAACAATTTACGTCGCCAATGAATGGTAATAATGATGGTCGCCTGAATTATAAGATAATGAAATTATTTTTAATGTGATGGGGTCGAACATCCGAAATGGATATATTTTGGTTTTCTGCGCGTTTTGGCGATTGCTGATGTAAAAAAAAAAATGGTTTTCTAATATTGGTCTGTCTAAAACCTGCTACATAGTTGGAATAAAAGGTTAAAAACTTCGAATTTGATACACAATTTTTTAGTTAATGTCGGATATCATAAAGTTGTTAAAAAGCTCCGCATTTCAAAGAATAGCTGTCATAGCACCGTTTGGGTTTTAAAGGTATTTTTGAAAACTAAAAAAAAGGATACAGTCGTTGGTATAAGCGTTCCCAGTACCTCTTTACACATCATAATAAGGTTTGTGAAAAAAAATAAGCAAATGGTAGCTGCCATGGAATTTTTTTTCGTTTTTAAGTTATTTTAGTTGCCTTGTAGGGTTTGTACTGTTAAATGTTCTGATTTATTCAATGCTAATTGAAAGTCATGTAGCGTTACCCACCTCTAGTATCGATTCGGAATATGTCAGATGCCTGGACTTTTCACCCTAGTTCGGGGTTTTTTTTTCGTTGTTACCATTCTGTCGCTTAGCACGTTCTTTCACTAAGCTTCCCAATTATTTTCAAACATATTTCAAAGGCAGAAAAATTACCACTATGCCAAAAAAAAAACGAAACAATTTTAATTTAATCTCACAGACACCAAATCAACAACACCTCTCTAAATCTGGTAACCCTCTTCCAACAAATACCCTGAAATAAACAAAAGGCAATGTCGAGGTTCATTCTACCAGTCAGGTTCCTGAATGACGCTAACGCCCTCTGGTGGAAAAGAACATTTCCGCGTCGTTGACAACACACTCCCGCCCTGTTCAATGAATTCGGAGACAGAGTGGTAGGACAAACACTGTTTGGAGAGGGCCAATCGAACAACATGTGGCCAAACAGTGTTCGCAAACACTTCTACTTCGACTTTTGTTATTTTTTTTTATTTTATCTATTTTGCTTTGTGTGGATGTTTGCAGTGACAATATTTTGTGAGTGTTAGGTAGAGGGTTTATTTATTGAGAGACAACGGAAATTTAGAATTTAAAGCATTAAAATGGTTTTACTTTTTAATGTTTGTATAATAAGTTGGGGAATAAACTAAGAACTTTAGTTTATATATTACACTATTAGATAAACTTTAATGTAATGCATCTAAAAACAATTTTCAATATTTTCTACTCAATAAGAGTTAGAAATATGTTTTAAATTATAAAACGCCGAAATGGCTTTACAAATAGACAAACTTTGGTATATAAATGAAGGAAACCGTTGGTATTTCATTTATTTTATAAAAAGTTACATTTAAATTGAAAAGCTTAGTTTAAGAACATGCTAAGTGACACAAAGATCAAAACGCAAAAATGACTTTTAAAGTTTTAGTTTGCACTCAGATCTATTGAAAACAGGAACTTAAAAACCGTGAAAAAAAGTGTACTAAACTCAAAGTTTATGTGAACATTTTGCTATCGCTAAAGAAGTTAGTTATGTATTCATTAACACAAAAATCTAAATTTGTTTTTCAAATATGTCACCTAGCACGTTCTTCCACTAAGCTCTTCAATTGTGTAACACATAAATTTAATAAAACTTTAATAATACCAAAATTTTATAAAAACTTCAAAATTATTTTCCTTCTATTAAAAAAAGTCCACGAATGACTATTATTGTTCAATAGGTATTGTTCAATAGAACTCAATTACTTAGAATTTTCCGAATAGCTGATTATCAATTTAATTATTAATTGCTGGTTAATTATTAAACTCCAGAAAAAAAATTACACTCGGTCCATCTGTTACCAATCGTCTTTGGTGGAAGTCATGGCTAGTATTTTTTTCTTTGATTTATCAAAAAAAAAAAAAAATACTAGGTAAATATTTCCAACAAAATCGAACCCCTGATTTAAAAAAAAAAACAAAAACTGGCCCAAGTATTGTATAGTGTGAGAGAGTATTGTGGACTCCTTTTTCTCAACTTTTCAGTGTGAAGTATATGAGCGACTCGGCTGCCCTAAAATCCATGCTCAACAGGTAAAAATGTTGAATTTTCATTTTAATAACAGCTTTCTTTCTTAATAGTTTTTTCTCCCATTTTTAACATACATGTAGTTGTAGGTGCACAATTCATCACACGGAAATGATTAAAATCACTTTGACATAATTATATTACGTGACAACTCGACTTGATTGGAAAAGTATACTAAAAATATTTGCAAATAACAAGTACTATAACAGTAACATAATTATCTTTATTAACAGCCTTACAATAACATATATTTTT
Organism: Hylyphantes graminicola; assembly: GCA_023701765.1. Lineage (NCBI taxonomy): Eukaryota > Metazoa > Arthropoda > Arachnida > Araneae > Linyphiidae > Hylyphantes > Hylyphantes graminicola. The sequence goes on from CM043117.1 coordinate 66,320,223, forward strand.
TTAAAAAAAGTCAGAATCTGAATACAACTTAAATTTAATAAATAAAAAAAAACCATAACTCAAACTGCCAAACGGCATTTTACTCATTCCCTTCTAGTTGATTGGTTGGTTGATATACATATATTTTCAGGCTTGTGTGCTTGCTCGGAGAGCCGCTTATAAACCTTCGTCAAGTAAGACAGATTCCCTTTTATTGATAACGTCCAAAATTTGAACCCACAGCTCAGAAAAACAAATTGATTAAAATATACGCTTTTCCGAAACACTAAAATTATCCCAATTCCTAATTATCCGAATGGCATGGTATGGTACATATACATTCCAGCTTATGTGCTTGATCAGAGAACCGCTTATAAGCTGTCGTCAAGTGGGACGAACACAGAAAGAATATTAACAGTCACAAAGAAAGGAATAACACATAGACAAATAACAATATTTATTAACGGTCAAACATCCATGCCTGGCCGGTATTCGAACCCGACCCCAGCAGCTCCAAAGGCTAGTGCCCTAACGACTGCGCCACCGGGGCGGCCTCCGAATGGTTTTAAGTTGCAATTGCTTCGGATAATTGGAGTTCTTACTGAACTGAGCAATTAATAACCTATATTGGTTCTCGTAATTTGTGATTGCTGTCTCTTATCACAGCAATGAAATAGAACACACGGAAAACTATTTTTAAGATATGAAATACGAAAGGTCACATAAAGTATTTTTTCGGATAAATTCGGATCTGTTAATTAAACCGAAACAGGTTCTCGCTTGCTATGCGTTATAATTACCACATGTACCTTCTCATTACACCCAAATTTGTTAGAATATATTTAAAAATTATATTTTTGATAAAAATTAGACTGAGTAACACGCAAAACAAAATATCTCGTTTTTAAAAACAAAATAAAAAATAAGCAAATGTTTTTGCGCCAATTTTTATTCCAATAAGAAAAAAACTTCCAAATGGTCTTATTTCCATTTTAAGGACATTTTTAGTTACTTCCACACATCACACTTTATCTTTTACTGATCGCCACGCCCCCTAGTGGCTTATCTTGCCAAGAACGATTTGAATAATTTGCTCTTTAATGGATACAAATTTCTTTCAGCGAAATTCGAATTTATTATCTTTTTTTTTTTTCGTTTTTTTTTTGTCTGTTATCTTTTTACATTTAGAACTTGTCCCATCTTTTTATTTCGCACTTTTAAAGTTCAAACGATAATGAGTTGCTTCCAATTACGGGGAACCAAATGTAATGCAAATTCTGTTTTGCCTTTCTAATCGACCGCTTTAAAAGTAAATGTAGGATTAGGAAACTTTTTATCTTAAATTCGAATTATCATTTATACATCTATTTTATTTCATAACATTGAAATGAACAATAAATAACATGGTTATTTTCTCCATTCATAATCAAAATTTAATTTTAAATTCACACCATGAGGAGAAAATATTTTTATTTTTATTTTTATTTGTAATATCAAAAGTAGTTCATAATGAATGAGGTTGTTTCACGGAGTATCTGGCAATAGCTCCATGGTCTTATTTTCAATTCTCTCGAATTACATTTGTTTCAGTTAAGTTGGTTGGTTGGTAGACCTATATTCAGCTTAGTTTTCTAGGTCGGCATACAAACCTAATTATCTCAACCAACCAACAAAAACAAAAGTAATTCGAGAGAAAGGAAAACAAGGCCATGAAGCTATTGCCAGATTCTCTGTATAACAACCCCATTAGTTATAATCACATCATTTAAATGGAAACTTCTGAAACTATTTATTATAAATTCGAATTATTATTTATACATATATTTTATATTCCTATGATAGAACAGAACAATAAATAACATGGTCATTTTTCTCTATTCGTAATAGAAATTTATTTTTTTATATATAATATTTTTGGAATGGATTTTTAAACATAATATTTTTGCTCAAAATTTTTATTTGAAGTTAAAGTTAATATAAAAAGTAGTTCATAACGAAATAGAAATAATCATATTATTTAAAAAAAAAAGAACCATTTAAATACAATTTCACTATGTAACACTTTTCTCCGATGTTGTAAAATTGGGCAACCGCTTTCTTCCAATAAAAAACTCAGATTTATTGGTTAAATCTAAAATAATAAAAATTCGATTTTTCATCTCTTAGACAGATTCACAAATTCAAAATATCCCAAATACAGCAGTGTTTCTTTTTTTTTATTCCATTCCTAATTCAAATATTTTCGGTTATTACATTTTGAGGAAAAATTCGAATTCCGTTATGGAATGAGAAATGTCAAACAATTCTCACATTTTTTTTTCTGAATAGAAAGTTATTATTTTTTGATTTGGTATGGAGAAATCAAACAATAAGGCAAAGGCGATGGAAAGATTGAAAATTATTGTTTTTGAAACAGTTAAAATAAAAGGAATAGATAAATAAAAAGAAGGAATTCAATTTATAAGATTGTTAAATGCATGCTATGTTTTTAAAAATCAGTGTTAAATATTTGTTCTCGTTATGTTTTTTTTTTGTGTAGGAAAATGTCGGTAATAACATTTTTAGAAACGTTATTTCTATTAAATTGAAATTTTTAACGAAATTGAATTGTGAAATTTTATCTGTATTTAATTGAATATTTCATGAAATCTCATTCACAATTTGAAATTGAAGAAATTTTTGTAACAGACTTCATCAATATTTGCTTAATTTATATAAAAATTATAGAACCTTTTGATTGATAATCTCAATGTTGACAAACTTTTCAATTATGTCATTTAAAAGAAATAGTTGCTTTAAGTTCATTAACAGTAAGTAAGTAAACATTCAAATTCCAAGTTAAACACAGTTATCATTTTATTTAAAATACATTTTATACAAAAAATATTGTATAAAATATTATCGTATCATAAATAATATATACCTGATGTTTTAAAACGTTAGGAGTGTTTCAGAGGGTGTAACACCTTTGTTTTCATTTTTCTCCGTACTGCGACTTCATTGGTTGCATGTGCTTCACTCTCAAATTGGAGTTTTTTTTCTAAAAAAAGAAGCTTGTCTTTCTATGCATGCTTTCTTTAGCAAATGTTTGAAAAACCAACAGCTCCCAACAGTCCATAAATCGTCCACAGCACCATTTAATAAGTTAATTATTCTTAGAAAACTCATTTTCGAATAGCATAACAAAAGTTATCCCAGGCAACAAATAAAAACAAACCGTTGGAGCTGCTGTCATTTACGACGTGAAACAACCCCATACCGCTTAAATTCTTTGGACAAAATCCATCTACCCGAATGAAATATTTCCAATTCAGAAGTACATTGAAATTCTCTTCGATATTGAATAAAATTGGGAATCAAACCCTACATAATAGGGGTGGGGGGTTTATTATATCTAGCAGCTCCCTGAAGATATAAATGGTCATTTGATCTCAGGAAGAATCCATTTCTCATTTCGTAGGATGAGGCGATTTTAACGGTAATAGCCACCATGTTGAATTCATCCCTTGGGAGACATTCAATGAATATAATTAATGGGATTTTGCTAAGTAGTCTGGCTTGCTAAAGTAGATAGGATTCATTTAAAAGGCACGTGTAATTTACAGGGTAGTAAGATTGATTTAAGTTGATATTTAAATGTATTGCGAAATTATAATGATTGTAAGCGGATATTTAAATAATGCATATATTAAATTGAATTATGTTTGCTGTTTTGTAGGAAAAATGAGTGGTTTGTATTTTTGTACTTGATTGTAGAATGAAATAGAATTGGGATGTCTTTTTAATTTTTAGCTCCTACACTGCATTTATAACGTAAAAAGTTAATTTCTTTAAAACGTTTTTAATCTCGGTTTTTTTTTCTAAACCAAACTGCACATTCTACAATCAAATGCGATTCCTCAAAATATTCAATCGAAGTCACAGAAATTCTTAGCAGAAATTCTAATTCAAAGTTAATAAATTATTTAAAAAAAACTGCAAATTTTAATACCAATTCAAAAATCATAATGCCATTTTCTAATTCTTTTAAATATTTATTGCTTCACAATCAACAAACACGAATCTTTATTGATTTAAATAAACAGAAAATTACTTTTTGTAAACTAAGCCGGGTTTTCAATGACGTCATATTGTGTATTTAAAAAGGATTCTTAGATGGTAAAATTATTTTCATTGCATTATTTGTTTAGAAAGAGACATATGGCATTTTATTTTGTTTTATATAAAAAGCAAACATAACTTTTTATTTACATTCAAGCTTTTGTTAATTTTCTAATGTCGTTTTCTTGCTTTTTATTTTGGAAATTTTATTTAAAAATAATTCAGTGCAGTTAAGTTTTGAGGGTGATATATTGATTTAATGCTATTGATGTTAAGTGTTTTTATTCTATGAAAAAAACAAGGAATACTACTATTTGCTTTACGAAATCTAAATAAGCAAACAAAAAAAAAGAAAATTACTTGAATTTTCGGAAGAAAATGATTAAATAAATTCCTGTAATCTTTTTTTTTTCATTAAATTTGGCGAAATTTTACAGGGTAATATTTATCGTGGCTTTCCGGACCAAATTTCAAAATGTACTTTAAAAACGATTAAAAATTCACCAAAAGGGAAATAAAAAATATGCGAATTTTTAAAAATTTCACGTAATATTATGAGGTTTTTAAAAATTTCACGTAATATTATGAGGTTTTTAAAAATTTCACGTAATATTATGAGGGGGAAGGGCCAAATATCACGAAGTATCACTAAAGGGAGGGGTAAAAATATCGTCAACACATCATCACGTGGTTAATGGACGCCCCTAAAGGTCCTAATACAGTATTTTTCAATAACGTAAAGTTTTACTTTAATTTATTGTTAATTATAAGTGGTATAATATAAAATGTTAAAATGTTAAGTTTCAAAAACTGTTCTGAATAATAAGTGCAGAATATCTGGAAGCACATAATATAATTATATAAATAAATATTATGAATTCCCTTTGATTAAATTTATTTTATTTTTCTACACACTTGCATAAATAGTTATCTATTTAAAACGACAATGTGAGTAATTATGGTTTAAAAAACTATAAAAATAACAACAAAAAACTTTTAGTTCTTAGGAAATACATTTGAGATATGTTTAATGTGTTGATGCTTCTAGAGAAAATAGTTAAAGAAATTTTATGCGTTGCTTAAAATAGCTATAACAGCGTTCTCTTTGTGTTGTAAGAAAAGTACAAATATATAGCAAAAAAATTCTAGGCTGGTCTAGCAAAAAAAATCACGATAATCTCTATGACCCTTTTAAAATATCTGGTAAAAAAATTAATTATAATATGAGTCATCAAATAAGTTTCGCGACATCCTTTATGAGCAATGAAGCGCAATTCCATGAACTATTGGTCGTGTTTGTTTTTTTCGCTGCAGTAAGACAATTACAAAGATAAAACACGTTTTACAGAGCGGAATACGTTCATTCTGAGTTTTTCTTTATGATCTCTCGGTATATTATTTATTTATTTATTTATTTATTTATTTATTTATTTATTTATTTATTTATTTATTTATTTATTTATTTATTTATTTATTTATTTATTTATTTATTTATTTATTTTTAATAAATTTCAAAATATAAAATATTGATCGGTCCCGTAAAGCCAATCATCACACAAACCTACTTTTAAAGTTTTAAAAATTAACTTCGGAGCTTAAAATTTAAATTTAACTCATGTGCACTGAAGCTAATTCAACACAACAAATGTAGCAGATAATGAAGCACTAGCCGCCCCGGTGGCTGAATGGTTAGTGTACTAGCCTTTGGAGCTGCTGGGGTCGGGTTCGAATCCCGGTCAGGCATGGATGTTTGTGACAGTCAATAAATGTTGTTATTTGTCTATGTGTTTATTCATTTCTTTGTGACTGTAAAAATTCTTTCTGTGTCTGTCCCACTTGACGAAAGCTTATAAGCGGTTCTTTGAACAAGCACACAAGCTGGAATATATATGTATCATACCATACCATACCATGAAGCACTCAATGTAGAAGATAACTTCCCCCTCAGAGGATGAATGAAATTAAACTTATTAAAAATTTCTGTGAAAAAAAATACCAATTGGCGTAACTTTCACATTACTGTATTAATAAAAAAAATAATCTCTGTTTTGAGAAACAATTAGGTTTTTAACGTAATCTGTCGCTTAGTCAGCTTCCACCAACATTTGTGTTCGGAAAAGGGCGCCAAACAAAATGTAATTCTATATTAAACATTTACTCGCTAAGTTCTGCTAGTTTCATACAGTAATTTGGTTTTACTAAATTAATTTAGATTTTAAAGAATAAATAAGTAATGTTCCTCGCTTTTAAATAGAAGCAAATCATTTCATATTAAGATACAATAAATGAATCTCTTTGTGAAATGTGTATGACTTCGTTTCAAATTAATTTCTGTTTTAAAAATAAATTTCTTTTAATTTGTTATTTTAAATAAATAAAGTTTTCTAAATGATTGTTGTAAATGACAATGGAGATTTAATTCCAATAAAAATAGCTTCTTGTTCTTTATAAATGAGCGTTCAGTTTTATAGTTTTTTTTAATAATTGAAATACTACGAAATCTCGATTTCTTTTCCATTATTTTCAGTGTCTTCTAATTTTGTTGCGCTTGAGTTTTGGACGTATGACACTTACCTGTAGCATTTGTAGTTTGGGCTATGAAAGTGGGTGACGGAATAAAAGATTACAATATAGTATCTTCCACTTTTTGCGTAATAAGACTAGTGTGGAAGCTAAAAATGCATAACCATGTAAGAATATCCTTGTAAAAACCACACAGTATGCTAGTTAAGAAGCGAAACTCCTTCTGTAAAACTGGTTTCACCTTTCTAGAACATCGATCACTAAAAAGACAACTATTACAAAAAAATTCTTCCATGAAAGTATTAACTTTCTTATTATTTGAACTATAAAAAACGTGTGAAATTTACCGAACATCATTTTTCATTCACACACACCCACACATACATACACATTACTACATATCATAATAGCCCCATAAAGCTTTGAATGTACAGGGTGGTCCCGAATTCATGGTACAAACTTTAATGGTAGGTACAGGACATTGTAACAATGATTTATTGTATAAACAAAGTATAGCCGCAAGTGAAACGGTGAGGCATAAACAGGGGAAATAAAAGGAAAGAGAAATGGAGTGATTGGTTGGTATCATTGCCGGTAGTCGCGACTCAGTGGCGAAAGCTATCTTATTTTTCTACAAGAAGTGTTACCATAACTGCTGCATGTTGTTCCTATCGCCATTCGTAACCGCGTGTGGTTTCAGCACGATGAGGCGCCAGCACACTTCAGCATTGATGTACGGAACTACCTGGATGAATGCCACGTTTGGTACTCGATGGATTGGGCCTGGTGGACCAGTCCCTTGGCCAGCCCGATCTCCCGATTTATCGAGCCTTGATTACTTTTTATGGGGACATCTAATGCATCTTGTTTATGAGACTCCAGTTGACTCAGGTGAGGATCTCGTCGCTCGCATGTCTGTAGCTGCTGCAGGTGTGCGTGACATACCAGGCATCTTCGAACGTGTACGCCAATCGCTCCACCGACGCTGTCGAGCATGTATCACTACTGTTGGACGCAATTTTGAACAGTTACTGTAAACATGACACTTGTCAACAAGGCTTTCAATACAATCTTTGTTTTTCCTTTCGGCCGTTATTTCCCCTGTTTACGCCTCACCGCGTCACTTGCGACTATACATTCCTATACAATAAATCATTGTTACAATGTACTGTACCTACCATTAAAGTTTGTACCATGAACTCGGGACCACCCTGTATTTATTTATGCATTTTTAACGACATAATTTGAAGTTTTTTCCTTACAGATGCGAAATAAAATTTTGTGAATTCTTACTCATTATTTGTTCGGTTATTTGAGTAAAATAGCAAAACAGGTAATCAAGCAAATATCAAATCTTTAGTACGTTTAGTTCTTTTACATAAGATATTGCATTGAAATTCAATACATAAAACAATTTATGTTCAATATTCCTTAAGTCCTAGAAGGCTTTATATATTTTCATCTTCACAATAAAATAGAAATATTTACGAGTAGTTCATTTTAAAAACAAGCACAATTCACATTTCAAATTGTTCATTTCTATTCTCATGATTTCACAAAACACCAAAAAAAACGAAACGGTCCTCTGTATCTATATTCTACTTAGTCGAGTAGAGTTTAGTTGTCTACTTCCTGCAGCGATTCTTCCCAATGCCATTCTGGAATTCCATAAAACCCGTTCGCTGTCTTTTTCGCAACCGACGAAATGTCGTTTGCCTTCCAAAATAAAACGCCGAGTCACCATCAAAATAGAATAAAAAAAGATGGCGTTCAGGAAATTGAAAACGGCAAAGCACTATTGGGTATAAATTTATATGGCGAATTCTTCGTTTTGAATTCCCTTATTTTTGAAAGGCCCCCTAAGGTTGGCTTCTGATTAATGCCAGGAATTCGAGGCGCCATTTTGAAGAAATATTCGAATTCTGTTGGGATTTCGTGATGATAAAAATTGGTTTCTCGCCTGTGGGGTAAATATGTAATTTTTCCTACCTATTTCGGGTGATCTAGTTACCACTCCATTTAAATTCGCGTTTTTTTGCAAAGCGATTGCGAGATTGCATGTCGAATTTTATTAAGAAATAAATTGAAAACTTTTTATTATACCGTTTTATAGTTTTATTGCTTCACAACATTATTATTTTATTCAGCCTTAGTACTTTGTTGAAAAAGTTACGATCGTCTATCAAATTTGTATGCGTGCATTATCAAACTCAATTTTTAAATCATTCGTATTATGAAAGGTAAAATGTCAAAAAAAAAAGAAATCAAAATTCTTAATAAATTGTTTTCTTTAGCTTCACTTGCTTATAGGTTACTAAAGTGTTTTAGTTTGGCCTTTAGGAGTTTATTATATTAAAATATGTAATACAATGTATTTTTAACTTTAAACATATTGAATTTTTTTTTTAAGTAATTTCAATTAAATCTCCTGACATTGCTAAAAAAATCTAAAACCACACTTTCAGATATTTATTCTTTCTCGCAATTCTTCTGTTTATTTTTTCCTTTTACAAAATATACAGGAAATATTGGCAAGTAAGCTGCATAATAAAAGGGAAAAAAATTATGAACTTCAATTAAGTGAGAAATAAATATCTAAGAGTCGTCTATATTGATTAGAAAATTGGCAAGTTTACGTTCAAAGGTAGCATAATTATTAATGTTTATTAAATCGATGGGAAGTCTATTGTATAATTTGGTAGCAAGGTAAAAGAAATGTTTACGAAATATATATTTATGGAAATTTGGGATTTGGAAAACATCATTTGATCTAGTGCTATGGAGATAAACTTTAAAACTGCAAAGAGATTTATTGAGATAAAGTATAATACGAAAAAAGGCGTTGTAACGAATAGGCAAAATTTTAAGAATTCTAAAATTAAGAGGATAGTGTTCTCTATTTATGAGTTTTAAACATTTGTTTTGTATAGAAATTAATGGTAAGCAAGAAAAAACTAAATTGAAATCGTACAATCCTTCAGAAAAGAATTGCTGGTGTATAAAAGTTGAAATACTATTAACTATTCTGATACTTGTATTTGTAGCTTAAACATGAAAACATGATTCTTTTAATTTACTTCCTTTTTAAAAAATATCTGAATCAGAATAAATAATAAACGTGAGATAATATTTTAACTTGTGTTTTTTTCTAGATTTGAGTATCTTAATTCAGTGTGGAAACTAGTGGACTAAAAAAATGCTTCAACCAACAGTTAAAATTAAGATTTATTTTTATTTTTACTTAGATTAACTTTGAAAAAAAAAAAAAGTATTATCTCAGATTTTACTTTCGACCTCTTAAAAACTTCCTTCAATATCATATCAAAACTTTCCCTTTTAAATTTTAAACTTAGATAGAATTGTATCAGTTCAGTGAAACTACATATTGCTTACACTGTTAAAAATTTCAGTTCAACGTTGAACCAAATATTGGTGAAAAATTAAGTACTTATGGCAGATACACCATAAAATGGTTCACAAATATCACATTCTGGAAATAGACCTGCTTTCACGAAAAATTGGTTCGACTACTTACGAAAGTTCGTTTCAACTTCTACTAACTGCAACCGACAATTTAACTGTTTACGGAGGCGCCATGAGTAGTACTGATTCTGTTTGAGAATCGGCCCGTCCGTGGCCGAGTGGATATGACATCGGCCAAGAGATTGAACAATCTCAGGAGAGCGGGGGTTCAAATCCCACCTACTGCCTGTCATCCTATAAATCGGATATCTTTACTGGAAATAGTAGAAAAATCCTCAATGCATCACGGATGGGCCCAAGTACACTAGGACAGTCGTGCTCGTTAATTCTGTGGGGTCCAAAGTCTCGAAGGCGTTAGCTTACGATGTACGAAATACCTTTTTTACCTTTCTCTATTGTTATGCATTGGGAGAAACTTTTTATGGTTCAACCTTTTACCATAATTACGCAATTTAAAATTCCGTTTTATGGTTCTACAGTCTACCAAATTATGGTTGCAGCAAATTTGAACCATATTTTGGTTCAACCTTGAACTATTATTTTTAACAGTGTAGAGATGCGTGATCCAAAATATTAGTCCTGCATTTAAATAAAATTTAGTGAGCCTAGGTACACAGTGCGTGAATCGAGTGCGTGAATCGACCCCCAAGTGCGTGAATCGCCCTTATATCTATGAAATTATTGTACGTTTTAATAATGAGTTCAATTTTATAGAAATTCTCTTCAATTTGTGTGCAAGCTTTTATAAGCTGCCATTCATTGCAATGTTATTTAGTTGCCCTATCTATCGTAAGCCCTATCCCACAGTTACACAATTCTTGTTCCATGAAATATTTCAACACACAAATTGCCTAACTAATTAGGACTGTTAAACAATTAATTCTAAAGATATTTCATAATTTCTCAATTCAAGCATTAAATATACCTGAATAATTCAAATTCAATATTCCACCTAGTATTATCGTCTGTTCAATTTCACTCATTCCCTAAGGAATATTTACACAATTAAACTCTACTCATTCAAACCGTCCAGCAAGCTACAACTAAACTCGGCCTTATCTCTGGAATACGCGACCAGATAACACTTCATAGGGGTTGCCATTTCGGAGTAATTATTTCCACATCTAGAATTTTAAAACCCTTTTATCTTTGTTTGGGTAGAGAAAGAAATGAGGGTTCCATTAGTTTTGGGTTCCGGAGAACACAGAACGACACATCTCGCATTCCTAGTTTGACAAAACTTCAGTTGCCGTGTGTTATTGGACAGTGTTTTATGTTTTACTAGCAGTATGGTCCCGCCTTACTGGGAACCCGTTAACTTCGCATTGCTTCCTTTTAGACGCACGCTTACGTGTGAAAATACACTCAAAATCAAAACAAAATTAAATTCGTGTTGGCGCATGCGCACTTAAAAAAGCAAACACTAATAGAGGATGAAGCAGCCTCAGGGCGAGCGCATATCTCAACCAAACTCAATCAATCTGTCGTATTCTTATCTCCACCTCGGGGCCGGTTTTGTTTGCCTCACCCTGTATAAAGATCTTCGAGAAAATTTGCAGGCGCAAGTGGTAGCTTCCATAGAAAGCTTTTGATTTTAAAGATAGCACTGAAAAACGAAAAGAGAAACCCTTTCCAAATTTGGTACACGATTTCCTAATAACTATCGGACGTCGTAATGTTGTTGTTTCACCGAGGATCTGGCAATAGCTTCACGGTCTTGTTTTCCTTTCTCTCGAATTACTTTTGCTTTGGTTAAGTTGGTTGGTTGGTAGACCTATACTCAGGTTAGTGTGCTTGGGCAGCACTCAAACCTGATTATCTCTACCAACCAACCAAAACAAAAGTAATTCAAGAGAAAGGAAAACAAGTTCGTGAAGCTATTTCCAGATCCTCCGTGAAACAACCCCATAAAGTTTCCAAGAAAATGACGCATGTGCAAATGGTTGCTCCCTTAAAACATTAAAGATTTAAAAGAAATTCAAATTGCCATATAAAGGTATTTACCATTAAATGTATTGATTCATTGAGCGGTAATTGAATGTTGCGTATTGTTACACACAACTAGTTTTCATTTGCAAATAAAATCGTGTTTTTTTGCAATGTACAGGGAGGTTATAAAATAACGCTTGCTATTCGAAGTGGTCTGTAGCTTGAATGAATAATCCAAATGCTTCAAAAATTGAGACACTTACTAATCAAGATGGGGGGAAAAGAATGAAATCATAAAAAACATAGAATCTTAAAAATGAATCATAAAAAGAATAATCATAAAAAACAAACTCGTCTCTTGACCAGGGTTCGAAGTTACGAGGCATCGTCAATTGTGGCCAATTCCAGCCAACACAGCTAATTACGCCTCGTAATTTACAAATTTCTTTCAGCGAAATTCGAATTTATTATCTTTTTTTTTTGTTTTTTTTTTTTGTCTGTTATCTTTTTACATTTAGAACTTGTCCCATCTTTTTATTTCGCACTTTTAAAGTTCAAACGATAATGAGTTGCTTCCAATTACGGAGAACCAAATTTAATGCAAATTCTGTTTTGCCTTTCTAATCGACCGCTTTAAAAGTAAACGTAGGATTAGGAAACTTTTTATCGTAAATTCGAATTATTATTTATACATCTATTTTATTTCATAAGATTGAAATGAACAATAAATAACATGGTTATTTTCTGAATTCATAATCAAATTTTAAATTCACACCATTAGTAGATAATATTTTTGTCTGTATTTTTATTTGTAGTTAAAGCTAATATGAAAAGTAGTTCATAATGAATGGGGTTGTTTCACGGAGTATCTGGCAATAGCTCCAAGGTCTTATTTTCATTTCTCTCGAATTACATTTGTTTCAGTTAAGTTGGTTGGTTTGTAGACCTATATTCAGCTTAGTTTTCTAGGTCGGCATACAAACCTAATTATCTCAACCAACCAACAAAAACAAAAGTACCTAATTCGAGAGAAAGGAAAAAAAGTCCATGAAGCTATTGCCAGATTCTCTGTATAACAACCCCATTAGTTATAATCACATCATTTAAATGGAAACTTCTGAAACTATTTATTATAAATTCGAATTATTATTTATACATATACTTTATATTCCTATGATAGAACAGAACAATAAATAACATGGTCATTTTTCTCTATTCGTAATAGAAATTTATTTTTTTATATATAATATTTTTGGAAAGGATTTTTAAACATAATATTTTTGCTCAAAATTTTTATTTGAAGTTAAAGTTAATATAAAAAGTAGTTCATAACAAAATAGAAATAATCATATTATTTAAAAAAGAACCAATTAAATACAATTTCACTATGTAACACTTTTCTCCGATGTTGTAAAATTGGGCAACCGCTTTCTTCCAATAAAAAACTCAGATTTATTGGTTAAATCTAAAATAATAAAAATTCGATTTTTCATCTCTTAGACAGATTCACAAATTCAAAATATCCAAAATACAGCAATGTTTCTATTTTTTTTTATTCCATTCCTAATTCAAATATTTTCGGTTATTACATTTTGAGGAAAAATTCGAATTCCGTTATGGAATGAGAAATGTCAAACAATTCTCACATTTTTTTTTTCTGAATAGAAAGTTATTATTTTTTGATTTGGTATGGAGAAATCAAACAATAAAGCAAAGGCGATGGAAAGATTGAAAATTATTGTTTTTGAAACAGTTAAAATAAATGGAATAGATAAATAAAAAGAAGGAATTCAATTTATAAGATTGTTAAATGCATGCTATGTTTTAAAAAATCAGTGTTAAATATTTGTTCTCGTTATGTTTCTTTTTTGTAGGAAAATGTCGGTAGTAACATTTTAGAAACGTTATTTCTATTAAATTGAAATTTTTAACGAAATTGAATTGTGAAATTTTATCTGTATTTAATTGAATATTTCATGAAATCTCATTCACAATATGAAATTGAAGAAATTTTTGTAAAAGACTTCATCAATATTTGCTTAATTTATATAAAAAATTATAGAACCTTTTGATTGATAATCTCAATGTTGACAAACTTTTCAATTATGTCATTTAAAAGAAATAGTTGCTTTAAGTTCATTAACAGTAAGTAAGTAAACATTTAAATTCCTAGTTAAACACGGTTATCATTTTATTTAAAATACATTTTATACAAAAAACATTGTATAAAATATTATCGTATCATAAATAATATATACCTGATGTTTTAAAACGTTAGGGATGTGTCAGATGGTGTAAACACCTTTGTGTTCATTTATCTCCGTACTGCGACTTCATTGGTTGCATGTGCTTCACGCTCAAAATGGAGTTTTTTCTAAAAAAAGAAGCTTGTCTTTCTATGCATGCTTTCTTTAGCAGATGTTTGAACAACCAACAGCTCCCAACAGTCCATAAATCGTCCACAGAACCATTTAATAAGTTAATTATTCTTAGAAAGCTCATTTTCGAATAGCATAACAAAAGTAATCCCAGACAACAAATAAAAACAAACCGTTGGAGCTGCTGTCATTTACGACGTGAAACAACCCCATACCGCTTAAATTCTTTGGACAAAATCCATCTACCCGAATGAAATATTTCCAATTCAGAAGTACATTGAAATTCTCTTCGATATTGAATAAAATTGGGAATCAAACCCTACATAATAGGGGTGGGTGGTTTATTATATCTAGCAGCTCCCTGAAGATATAAATGGTCATTTGATCTCAGGAAGAATCCATTTCTCATTTCGTAGGATGAGGCGATTTTAACGGTAATAGCTACCATGTTGAATTCATCCCTTGGGAGACATTCAATGAATATAATTAATGGGATTTTGCTTAGTAGTCTGGCTTGCTAAAGTAGATAGGATTCATTTAAAAGGTACGTGTAATTTACAGGGTAGTAAGATTGATTTAAGTTGATATTTAAATGTATTGCGAAATTATAATGATTGTAAGTGGATATTTAAATAATGCATATATTAAATTGAATTATGTTTGCTGTTTTGTAGGAAAAATGAGTGGTTTGTATTTTTGTACTTGATTGTAGAATGAAATAGAATTGGGATGTCTTTTTAATTTTTAGCTCCTACACTGCATTTATAACGTAAAAAGTTAATTTCTTTAAAACGTTTTTAATCTCGGTTTTTTTTCTAAACCAAACTGCACATTCTACAATCAAATGCGATTCCTCAAAATATTCAATCGAAGTCACAGAAATTCTTAGCAGAAATTCTAATTCAAAGTTAATAAATTATTTAAAAAAACTGCAAATTTTAATACCAATTCAAAAATCATAATGCCATTTTCTAATTCTTTTAAATATTTATTGCTTCACAATCAACAAACACGAATCTTTATTGATTTAAATAAACAGAAAATTACTTTTTGTAAACTAAGCCGGGTTTTCAATGACGTCATATTGTGTATTTAAAAAGGATTCTTAGATGGTAAAATTATTTTCATTGCATTATTTGTTTAGAAAGAGACATATGGCATTTTATTTTGTTTTATATAAAAAGCAAACATAACTTTTTATTTACATTCAAGCTTTTGTTAATTTTCTAATGTCGTTTTCTTGCTTTTTATTTTGGAAATTTTATTTAAAAATAATTCAGTGCAGTTAAGTTTTGAGGGTGATATATTGATTTAATGCTATTGATGTTAAGTGTTTTTATTCTATGAAAAAAACAAGGAATACTACTATTTGCTTTACGAAATCTAAATAAGCAAACAAAAAAAAGAAAATTACTTGAATTTTCGGAAGAAAATGATTAAATAAATTCCTGTAATCTTTTTTTTTTCATTAAATTTGGCGAAATTTTACAGGATAATATTTATCGTGGCTTTCCGGACCAAATTTCAAAATGTACTTTAAAAACGATTAAAAATTCACCAAAAGGGAAATAAAAAATATGCGAATTTTTAAAAATTTCACGTAATATTATGAGGTTTTTAAAAATTTCACGTAATATTATGAGGTTTTTAAAAATTTCACGTAATATTATGAGGGGGAAGGGCCAAATATCCGAAGTATCACTAAAGGGAGGGGGTAAAAATATCGTCAACACATCATCACGTGGTTAATGGACGCCCCTAAAGGTCCTAATACAGTATTTTTCAATAACGTAAAGTTTTACTTTAATTTATTGTTAATTATAAGTGGTATAATATAAAATGTTAAAATGTTAAGTTTCAAAAACTGTTCTGAATAATAAGTGCAGAATATCTGGAAGCACATAATATAATTATATAAATAAATATTATGAATTCCCTTTGATTAAATTTATTTTATTTTTCTACACACTTGCATAAATAGTTATCTATTTAAAACGACAATGTGAGTAATTATGGTTTAAAAAACTATAAAAATAACAACAAAAAACTTTTAGTTCTTAGGAAATACATTTGAGATATGTTTAATGTGTTGATGCTTCTAGAGAAAATAGTTAAAGAAATTTTATGCGTTGCTTAAAATAGCTATAACAGCGTTCTCTTTGTGTTGTAAGAAAAGTACAAATATATAGCAAAAAAATTCTAGGCTGGTCTAGCAAAAAAAAAATCACGATAATCTCTATGACCCTTTTAAAATATCTGGTAAAAAAATTAATTGTAATATGAGTCATCAAATAAGTTTCGCGACATCCTTTATGAGCAATGAAGCGCAATTCCATGAACTATTGGTCGTGTTTGTTTTTTTCGCTGCAGTAAGACAATTACAAAGATAAAACACGTTTTACAGAGCGGAATACGTTCATTCTGAGTTTTTCTTTATGATCTCTCGGTATATTATTTTATTTATTTATTTATTTATTTATTTATTTATTTATTTATTTATTTATTTATTTATTTATTTATTTATTTATTTATTTATTTATTTATTTATTTATTTATTTATTTATTTATTTATTTATTTATTTATTTATTTATTTATTTATTTATTTATTTATTTATTTATTTATTTATTTATTTATTTATTTATTTATTTATTTATTTTTAATAAATTTCAAAATATAAAATATTGATCGGTCCCGTAAAGCCAATCATCACACAAACCTACTTTTAAAGTTTTAAAAATTAACTTCGGAGCTTAAAATTTAAATTTAACTCATGTGCACTGAAGCTAATTCAACACAACAAATGTAGCAGATAATGAAGCACTAGCCGCCCCGGTGGCTGAATGGTTAGTGTACTAGCCTTTGGAGCTGCTGGGGTCGGGTTCGAATCCCGGTCAGGCATGGATGTTTGTGACAGTCAATAAATGTTGTTATTTGTCTATGTGTTTATTCATTTCTTTGTGACTGTAAAAATTCTTTCTGTGTCTGTCCCACTTGACGAAAGCTTATAAGCGGTTCTTTGAACAAGCACACAAGCTGGAATATATATGTATCATACCATACCATACCATGAAGCACTCAATGTAGAAGATAACTTCCCCCTCAGAGGATGAATGAAATTAAACTTATTAAAAATTTCTGTGAAAAAAATACCAATTGGCGTAACTTTCACATTACTGTATTAATAAAAAAAATAATCTCTGTTTTGAGAAACAATTAGGTTTTTAACGTAATCTGTCGCTTAGTCAGCTTAAACCAACATTTGTGTTCGGAAAAGGGCGCCAAACAAAATGTAATTCTATATTAAACATTTACTCGCTAAGTTTTGCTAGTTTCATACAGTAATTTGGTTTTACTAAATTAATTTAGATTTTAAAGAATAAATAAGTAATGTTCCTCGCTTTTAAATAGAAGCAAATCATTTCATATTAAGATACAATAAATGAATCTCTTTGTGAAATGTGTATGACTTCGTTTCAAATTTTTTCTGTTTTAAAAATAAATTTATTTTAATTTGTTATTTTAAATAAATAAAGTTTTTTTTAATGATTGTTGTAAATGACAATGGGGATTTAATTCCAATAAAAATAGCTTCTTATTCTTTATAAATGAGCGTTCAGTTTTATAGTTTTTTTTAATAATTGAAATACTACGAAATCCGATTTCTTTTCCATGATTTTCAGTGTCTTCTGATTTTGTTGCGCTTGAGTTTTTGACGTATCACACTTGCCTGCAGCATTTGTAGTTTGGGCTATGAAAGTGGGTGACGGAATAAAAGATTACAATATAGTACCTTCCACTTTTTACGTTATAAGAGTAGTGTGGAAGCTAAAAATACAGAACTATGTAAGAATATCCTTGCAATAACCACACAGTAGCAATGCTAGTTAAGAAGCGAAACTCTTCTGTAAAACTGGTTTCACCTTTCTAGAACATCGATCACTAAAAAGACAACTATTACAAAAACATTCTTCCATGAAAGTATTAACTTTCTTATTATTTGAACTGTAAAAAACGTGTGAAATTTACCGAACATCATTTTTCATTCACGCACACACACACAAATACACATTACTACATATCATAATAGCCCCATAGAGCTTTTAATGTACAGGGTGGTCCTGAATTCATGGTAAAAACTTTAATGGTAGGTACAAGACATTGTAACAATGATTTATTGTATAAGAAAGTATAGTCGCAAGTGACACGGTGAGGCATAAACAGGGGAAATAAAAGGAAAGAGAAATGGAGTGATCGGTTGGTATCATTGCCGGTAGTCGCTACTCAGTGGCGAAAGCTATCTTATTTTTCTGCAAGAAGTGTTACCATAACTGCTGCATGTTGTTCCTATCGCCATTCGTAACCGCGTGTGGTTTCAGCACGATGGGGCGCCAGCACACTTCAGCATTGATGTACGGAACTACCGATGAATGCTACGTTTGGTGCTCGATGGATTGGGTCTGGTGGACCAGTCCCTTGGCCAGCCCGATCTCCCGATTTAGCGAGCCTTGATTACTTTTTATTTGGACATCTAATGCATCTTGTTTATGAGAATCCAGTTGACTCAGATGAGGATCTCGTCGCTCGCATGTATGTAGCTTCTGCAGGTGTGCGTGACATACCAGGCATCTTCGAACGTGTACTCCAATCGCTCCACCGACGCTGTCGAGCATGTATCGCTACTGTTGGACGCAATTTTGAACAGTTACTGTAAACATGACACTTGTCAACAAGGCTTTCAATAAAATCTTTGTTTTTCCTTTCGGCCGTTATTTCCCCTGTTTACGCCTCACCGCGTCACTTGCGACTATACATTCCTATACAATAAATCATTGTTACAATGTACTGTACCTACCATTAAAGCTTGTACTATGAATTCGAGACCACCTTGTATTTATTTATGCATTTTTAACGTCATAATTTGAAGTTTTTTCCTTACAGATGCGAAATAAAATTTTGTGAATTCTTGCTCATTATTTGTTCAGTTGTTTGATTAAAATAGCAAAACAGGTAATCAAGCAAATATCAAATCTTTAGTAGAGACGTTTAGTTCTTTTACATTAGATATTGCATTGAAATTCAATACATAAACAATTTATGCTCAATATTCCTTAAGTCCTAGAAGTCTTTAGATATTTTCATCTTCACAATAAAATAGAAATATTTACGAGTAGTTCATTTTAAAAACAAGCACAATTCACATTTCAAATTGTTATTTCTATTCTCATGATTTCACAAAACACCAAAAAAAAAAAAACGAAACGGTCCTCTGTATCTATATTCTACTTAGTCGAGTAGAGTTTAGTTGTCTACTTCCTGCAGCGATTCTTCCCAATGCCATTCTGGAATTCCATAAAACCCGTTCGCTGTCTTTTTCGCAACCAACGAAATGTCGTTTGCCTTCCAAAATAAAACGCCGAGTCACCATCAAAATAGAATAAAAAAAGATGGCGTTCAGGAAATTGAAAACGGCAAAGCACTATTGGGTATAAATTTATATGGCGAATTCTTCGTTTTGAATTCCCTTATTTTTGAAAGGCCCCCTAAGGTTGGCTTCTGATTAATGCCAGGAATTCGAGGCGCCATTTTGAAGAAATATTCGAGTTCTGTAGGGATTTCGTGATGATAAAAATTGGTTTCTCGCCTGCGGGGTAAATATGTAATTTTTCCTACCTATTTCGGGTGATCTAGTTACCACTCCATTTAAATTCGCGTTTTTTTGCAAAGCGATTGCGAGATTGCATGTCGAATTTTATTAAGAAATAAATTGAAAACTTTTTATTATACCGTTTTATAGTTTTATTGCTTTACAACAATATTATTTTATTCCGCCTTAGTACTTTCTTGAAAAAGTTACGATCGTCTATCAAATTTGTATGCTTGCATTATCAAACTCAATTTCTAAATCATTCGTATTATGAAAGGTAAAAAGTAAAAAAAAATCAAAATCCTTAATAAGGTAATTTCTTTAGCTTCACTTGCTTATAGGTTACTAAAGTGTTTTAGTTTGGCCTTTAGGAGTTTGTTATATTAAAATATGTAATACAATGTATTTTTAACTTTAAACACATTGAAAATTTTTTTTGAAGCAATTTCAATTAAATGACCTGACATTGCTAAAAAAAATCTAAACCCACTCTTTCAGATATTTATTCTTTCTCGCAATTCTTCTGCCTAATTTTTCCTTTTACAAAATATACAGGAAATATTGGCAAGTAAGCTGCATAACAAAAGAAAAAAAATTGTGAACTTCAATGAAGTGAGAAATAAATATCTAAGTCGTCTATATTGATTAGAAAATTTGAAAGTTTACGTTTAAAGGTAGCATAATTATTATAGTTTATTAAATCGATGGGAAGTCTATTGTATAATTTAGTAGCAAGGTAGAAGAAATGTTTACAAAATATATCTTTATGGAAATTTGGGATTTGGAAAACATCATTTGATCTAGTGCTATGGAGATAAACTTTAAAACTGCAAAGAGATTTATTGCGATAAAGTATAATACAAAAGAAGGCGTTGTAACGAATTGGCAAAATTTTAAGAATTCCAAAATTAAGAGGATAGTGTTCTCTATTTATGAGTTTTAAACATCTGTTTTGTATAGAAATTAATGGTAAGCAAGAAAAAACTAAATTGAAATCGTACAATCCTTCAGAAAAGAATTGCTGGTGTATAAAAGTTGAAATACTATATTCTGATACTTGTATTTGTAGCTTAAACATGAAAACATGATTCTTTTAATTTACTTCCTTTTTTTTTAAATATCTGTATCAGAATAAATAATAAACGTGAGACAATATTTTAACTTGTGTTTTTTTTCTAGATTTGAGTATCTTAATTCAGTGTGGAAACTAGTGGACTAAAAAAAATGCTTCAACCAACAGTTAAAATTAAGATTTATTTTTATTTTTACTTGGATTAACTTTGAAAATAAAAAAAGTATTATCTCAGATTTTACTTTCGACCTCTTAAAAACTTCCTTCACTATCATATCAAAGGTTTCCGTTTTAAATTTTAAACTTAGATAGAATTGCATCAATTCAGTGAAACTACATATTGCTTACACTGTTAAAAATTTCAGTTCAACGTTGAACCAAATATTGGTGAAAAATTAAGTACTTATGGCAGATACACCATAAAAGGGTTCAACCAAATATCACATTCTGGAAATAGACCTGCTTTCACTAAAAATTTTTTCGACTACTTACGAAAGTTCGGTTCAACTTCTACTAACTGCAACCGACAATTTAACTGTTTACGGAGGCGCCATGAGTAGTACTGATTCTGTTTGAGAATCGGCATTTTCGTGGCCGAGTGGATATGACATCGGCCAAGAGATTGAAAAATCTCAGGAGAGCGGGGGTTCGAATCCCACCTACTGCCTGTCATCCTATAAATCGGATATCTTTACTGGAAATAGTAGAAAAATCCTCAATGCATCACGGATGGGCCCAAGTACACTAGGACAGACGTGCTCGTTAATTCTGTGGGGCCCAAAGTCTCGAAGGCGTTAGCTTACGATGTACGAAATACCGTTTTTTTTTTAAATTTCTCTATTGTTATGCATTGGGAGAATCTTTTTATGGTTTAACCTCTTACATAGTTACGCAATTTAAAATTTCCGTTTTATGGTTCTACAGTCTACCAAATTATGGTTGCAGCAAATTTGAACCATATTTTGGTTCAACCTTGAACTGTTATTTTTAACAGTGTCGAGATGCGTGGTCCAAAATATTAGTTGCAGTCAAAAATGTCCGACGAATAATACACCGTGTACGGGAGTGCACGTTAAATATCCTTCAAAGTCCTGACGCTGCGTACGATGTCGAGCTTAACGGTTGCGTTGGGTGCCTATTCAGGTGCTGGCTCGTCACCTGACTGTGGTTCTAAAATACGACGCCCGTCGCCAATAGCCCTCGTGTAGCTCTAGTGCGACGATAATTCAAACCTAATACCTAACCAAAATATTAGTCCTGCATTTGAATAAAATTTAGTGAGCCTAGGTACACAGTGCGTGAATCGAGTGCGTGAATCGACCCCCAAGTGCGTGAATCGCCCTTATATCTATGTATTATACATTTTAATAATGAGTTCCATTTTATAGAAATTCTCTTCAATTTGTGTGCAAGCTTTTATAAGCTGCCATTCATTGCCATGTTATTTAGTTGCCCTATCTATCGTAAGCCCTATCCCACAGTTACACAATTCTTGTTCCATGAAATATTTCAACACACAAATTACATAACTAATTAGGACTGTTAAACAATTAATTCCAAAGATATTTCATAATTTCTCAATTCAAGCATTAAATATACCAGAATAATTCAAATTCAATATTCCACCTAGTATTATCGTCTGCTCAATTCCACTCATTCCCAAAGGAACATTTACACAATTAAACTCTACTCATTCAAACCGTCCAGCAAGCTACAACTAAACTCGGCCTTATCTCTGGAATACGCTACCAGATAACACTTCATAGGGGTTGCCATTTCGGAGTAATTATTTCCACATCTAGAATTTTAAAACCCTTTTATCTTTGTTTGGGTAGAGAAAGAAATGAGGGTTCCATTAGTGTTGGGTTCCGGAGAACACAGGACGACACATCTCGCATACCTAGTTTGACAAAACTTCAGTTGCAGTGTGTTATTGGACAGTGTTTCATGTTTTACTAGCAGTGTGGTCCCGCCTTACTGGGAACCCGTTAACTTCGCCTTGCTTCCTTTTAGAGCCATGCTTACTTGTGAAAATGCACTCAAAATCAAAACAAAATTAAATTCGTGTTGGCGCATGCGCACTTAAAAAAGCAAACACTAATAGAGGATGAAGCAGCTTAGGGCGAGCGCATATCTCAACCAAACTCAATCAATCAAACTAATAGAGGATGGCGTCAAGCCCCCGTTTCGGCCCGGTCCATGTAGTTTCAAGCCCTGTTATGGTCCCGCAAACCCACGTGGATGACGATTTTTTGAAACTAATTATATTAATTAAAAATTACAATCAAATATGAAAAAACTAAGCCTCAGGTGCACACGTAGGTATTAAACGGAATCGATATTAAAATTTTCGAATTTCTTAGAGCAGTCTAAGTAGGTCTTTTGCGATCCACAGACATACACACAGACATACTCTTTCTTTTATTATTATAGATTAACAACAGGGCCTGTTCTAGGAAATCTCAGACAATAGGCACAGCCTATTTTGGGGGCCCCTTTACAAAAAAATGCTATGCATGATTTCCAGTAATGATGGTACGATATGACCTATGTATAAAATTTGTGCTACAATTTTATAGGCTTCCTTATAAACATTGATCAAAACAATCACGTTAGGTCAATTATTCAGTAAAAATTGAGCAAAAAACAAAGTGGAGTATCAAAACTTTTTCCTGTCTACCGATATTTTGGCGATTTACAACATTTAGCATAATAGAATCTGAAATTTAGAGGGCCCTAGGCCCGCGCCTTGAGGAAGAACAAGCCCTGTAAGCCATGAGCGTATATGAAAAAATGAGCGTATATGCAAGATGTGCCTAAAAGCAATTTCATTATGTATTTCTAAGTCAATGCTGTAATAAAATTGAAGAGCTAGTGGAAGAACTTGCTAAGTGACATTTTTGAAAAATTGAGATTTTCGTTCCCAATGAACATATTATTCCCTCCACTAAAGGTAACCAATTCCCCCTTTTTTATAAAGTTTAAGTTAAAAAATATTTTTACCATTTGAAAGTGCCTTTTTCAAAGTACAGGGTGGTTATAAAATAACGCTCCCTATTCGGAGTGGTCTGTATCTTGAATGAATAATCCAAATGCATCAAAAATTGAGACACTTGCTATTCAAGAAGGGGGGAAAAGAATGGAATCATAAAAAAGACAGAATCCTTAAGAATAATCATAAAAAACAAACTCGTCCTTTGACCAGAATCTAAATTACGAGGCGTCGTCAATTATGGCCGATTACTGCCAACGCAGCTAATTGTGCCTCGTAATTTAGAACCCTGGGCAAGAGACGAGTTTCTTTATTACGAAAAAGAATGGAATTATAACACAGAAACTCGTTTCTTGACTAAGGTTATAATTACTAGGAGTAGCCAATTATGGCTAATTACGGCCAACACATCCAATTACGCTTCGTAATTTAGAACCCTGGTCAAGAGACGAGTTTGTTTTTTATGATTCCATTCTTTTTCCCCCTTCTTTATTAGTAAGTGTCTCAAAGTTTTTTGCATTTGGATTATTCATTCAAGCTACAGACCACTCCGAATAGGGAGCGTTATTTTATACCTACCCTGTATATAAACGCAAACGAAAAACTTTAAAGTTACTTTTCTCGTGTTTAACTTTTTGTCACTTATCAAGTTCTTCCACTAAGCTCTTCAATCGTGACGCTTGCGTCGAAGTAGACGAAAAACTTCTACTGTGTGATAGAAAACTCCTTATTCTTACATATTGCACCCTAAAGTAATTAGTTCTAATTCGAAGTTATTATAAAAGTGTGACTATTGTTTCCAAGTAGAAAAACCCTACCGATTTTGATACAGAAGCTTCATTTCTCAATTACTCTTAGATATTGGTTCGATTCCGTGCTTAGAGCGGACAGTGCTCAGAGCGGACAGTCGTAGAAAAAGTAATTTGTCACCAAATTGTTTTAACTTAGAATTGCTTAGCCACGCCTTTTCTCTCCCATAATGATAGTCTCGGTTGGCCATGCTTGGTCACAAGTAATTTGAATTACTGAATGCAGAAAGGACTTCGTTCACTTTTTGGTCTCTGTAATACGAAGCAGTTTTTGTCCCAAATTTCTTTATTTGGCAACTACAAAATTTTCGCCTCTATTTCCCCAACTTTAAGCAGTAACTAAAACAAAATCTTAAACTCTATGTAACTTATTCTAATAAATATAGAAAGTGCCAAAGATTAAATTACATAGCAGTTCAGTGACCAAAGATGGCCGCATTTGGTCTGACTTATACGAATGAGTTCCACAGGCACAGCTACTTCAAATTGTTATGCGTAGAAATGCTATGTCTCCTCCCGACACACCTATTTCAAAATAGTGTCCGCTCTGAGCACCAAAATGCAGTAAAATGAGTGTCCGCAAAATCTAAATGTCCGCTCTAAGCGCGGCACCATTGGTTCAATATGGTTCTTATGAGTTGGTGTTATCAGGAACGTGAGTGTAACATCATCTTTTTTAGCCCTGATTCTGCAAACTATAGATAGATATTATTGTGGTCAGTCCTGCCTGTCAAAAAAGTGACTGGGGGTCCAATTCCCTGCATGGGAAAAGCAGTATTTTTTTGTCTTTACAATTTGATGCCTGGCTAATTCTATTCGTGACAGACATGACATAAGACAACTTTCTTGGCTCTTTAAAAGTACAAATGTTAATTGACTGTTAAAAAATTACCATGGGGTGATGCAAATAAAGGTCTTGATTATAAAAAAACGCTGAAATTTTCATTCAAGAGAAATGCTTAATATTAATTGGGTTAAAACATGCCGTGACTGACATTACAAAATTGAGACACAGGTTTTGAGTGACCTTATATTATTACCATTTGCTCTTAACTGGTATGCATTTCAAGTCTAATTTTTTTTTTGGAATCAATATAAGAATCTGATGTGCCAACCAGAAAGAAAAAATTTAAGAAATTTATTAATAGTAAAATATTATAAATATTTATTAGCGTGACTGAAATGGCAAATGTGAAAGACATGACAAAGTTTTGATGTTCTATATTTTCAAACTCAAATTTTAAATTTGATGTTCGAATTTTTTACGAACTGTTTATTTTGATGTATAAACAGAGAAAATTAAGTGTCAAGAATTTTTGCTGAGTGGATTTTATTTAGAATAAAACAGTTGAAATTTAAAAAAGGATGTCCATGGCGCATTTTCGTGGAATGAACCTGCTAAGAAACAGCAGGAGGGTAGTCGGTGGTAATTGCAATTCTGATGGTTGCTGGGTCGGCGTTTGTATTCGTCTAAAGACCGCCGTGCTGTTTATGGTGGCTGAGAAATTCTTAATATGTCGTGGTCACAAAGTCCTAAATGTTCCCATACCAAATTAATACCTCTTTAGGTACCAGATCAGGGAGTTATCGGCCTTTGATCTGGTATCCGGACAAAACCGCGAAAGGACAAAACCGCGCGGACAGGACCGCGCGGTCAAAACCGCGAAAGGACAGAACCGCGAGCGGACAAAACCGCGAACGGACAGAACCGCGAAAGGGCGAAACAGAGAATGCAAATGAAAGCTTGAGAAATATTAGAACTTGATAATGCAGCAGTAGCTGCATTTTGCGATCAGTGGTAAATTGAATCAATCTCTTAATTTTATCTTGTTTTTGTTCTATAAAATTTATTAACTTTTTACATTAAAACCACCGCTTTATTGAATTTTTTAAGTCTTTTTAACGGTTCAAAAATACTGCTAACTTTTTGTTCACCGCGGATAAATATTTTTTTAAGTTATAGTTTATTTTTAATCCCGCTGTCCTATAAATGTGAATTTGCCTGTGATACTGGATAAAATGGGTAAATCAAAGTGTGGAAAATCGGTTATCATAGAGATTTGCGAAGGGTGAATAATTGTAATCAAATTAGCATTTTGGTGCTGACAGCACTGAATAACTATATGTGCCTACTTAATTTGATACTCTGTCAATTTTATTTGCTGTGCTTTTTGGAAAGGTGTCCGTAAGGGCATTATCAAGCAGTTTTTAGTGCAGAAACACGAATTTCTAAAGAACCAGCCAAAATGTAACTAAATTGGATCCCCAACAAAATTAGAATTTTCGCAGTTAACTTGATGCAGGCACTTAAAGTAATTAGAGAAATCCTGTAAAATTATTATTCTGAACCGAACAGAAAACGAAAACATTAGCAAAAATACAGTAGAGAGACCAAACTTATCAGTGGTTCAACTAAGAAGTTTTTAAGATATTTATATATTTTCATCATACAGTCCTCAAGAAATTCAATTCTAAACCCTCAAAAGCGATGAAGATAAGTGTAATGAAGTTTTCACACACTTGCAAAATCTTTATAACACCATGGAATGACGTGTACAAAGCAGAAACTTTGCTAGTTTTATGTAAATTTATGCTTTAGACTTACAGAAATGCAATTGTTATTATAATTTGGTCCAATTTCGCTGTATGTCAAAATTTATAACGCATTTTAAATTATGAATATCATATATATTTGTAATTTTTTTTA
This sequence comes from Hylyphantes graminicola, assembly GCA_023701765.1. Lineage (NCBI taxonomy): Eukaryota > Metazoa > Arthropoda > Arachnida > Araneae > Linyphiidae > Hylyphantes > Hylyphantes graminicola. The sequence continues at coordinate 66,347,842 of CM043117.1, forward strand.
TTTAAAGTGCTTAGTTTACTATTGGGCAACACACATAAAATTTGCATAATTCAAACTTGATTTGTCGAAAATATCCAGTTTTTTTTTTCCATTGTCCTTATAATTCTGACCACAACTGCATGGGATCTAGTCATTCCACGATTTGGAAAATCATGAAAAATTCAAAAATCAGCAAAATGTGACAGAAGTAAATCTGGTGCATTACGGAAGAGGGGATAACAAATTCCAAAAAAAAAAAAGGAAAAAAAAGTATATGCAAGGGTTTACTAAGTCGGTATTTCATTTAGTTGCTAACTACGACTCGAGATACTGATTTTAAAATATAATGAATCTGCTTGTTATAAATTCCGGTGGTATTGTATTTTCATTTGAAACGCTGATTTGCAATAAACATTGATTTGCATAGAAACTGCAAGGTTATTTTTTTTAAATAAACGAAGATCATAAAGATATAAACTTTAAGGTTATTTAAAACAATTTAATTTGCATCAGATTTTGGACAAAAAATTCAACAATAGTTGTAAATTTTGGTGAATGTAAGTTCTTTAACTGTTTGAAAAAATAATGTTAAATTTTGATCAAAGCTTTGCAATAATCACAGCAAAACAACTGAAACTAAAGCACCCAGATTTAGTGTTACGCTCCTAATATAAATGTTGCTATTAGTTTAAATTGACAACATATTTTTTACATTAAAATGAGAGTTATTAGTATCCACATTCTTTTTATAACGTAAACTAGTTTTGTAACAAAACATTTCACTTAGTACCGATTCCACACAAAATCCCCACATGTGACTGAAAAAAGCGCTAAACACAGCATTTAATTATTTATTAAACTTTAAATTATATATTAAACTAAAAAAAATGAAATAAAACATTTTTTTTAAATAAAATTTATAAAAGTTATTAAAAAATAGTAATTTCTTGTACTTAAATTAAAAAATTATTTTCTCGTTGAAATTAATAGAAATCCAAAATTTTGTTGTTTTTTAGTTTTGTTTCCCAATTTAGATTCGTAAGGAAGGAGTTATTTAAAAGAAACATGAAACAATAACCTAACAATAACAATAACAACCTAAGTTGCTTTACTCTTCATCCGTATTTTTCAGTCGAAAAAATCCTAAAAACCAAAACAGATTAATTAGATTCCAGTCGCCAGCTGACCACACCTGTTTCTCATATTATGACAATATTTTATGTAATTTGTCAAACCGAACCTGGTAGCCTCTTATAAAAAGTCAAAATACTTCTTGCAATTCAAGGTCAATTCTTTTCGGGATAACAAATGAGACACTACGGCCGTAAGGACGATGTGACCCCTTTCCCACCTCATGGCAGTCCTATTGTTAAGATTGGAACACATGTACCAGAAGAAGGGAGGTAGGGACGACAATGTACCCCTTTCCATTCCAGCATTCTTCGTTTCTAACACAAAGGAGTAAGAAATACCTTTACCCTCCCCCCTAGCCCCCTGTCCGAACCTGTTAGTCAACTTTCAGTCCTTGTTTCAAATTTACCAAATTTTGGTTTCTACCTGACCTTGGTATAAAATTTACTGAGTTTTTACTTACACATTCTCTTAAGATGTTATTTATACCTCACAGTTTTTTCAATCAATACTCAATAATACACGTGACTTTTCAGGGTTTGAGTCACCACTTTTCCATTGAACCATCTTCTTAAACTGACACAAAAAATAATATTCAGAATCCATTTTGCAGAGTTTGTTACAACCTTGCTACTTAATTTTTTTCTTAAATACCAAACACACACACACACTATACACGGCCAGAAAAATAACTTCAGCAAAATAGAAGGAAACAAAGAAACATGAATTGAAGGGTAATGGGACAAAATATCGCGGCCGAAATATCGCGGGCCCAAAATATCGCCGTAAAGTAAAAATGGAGTGGATTTTATGGTGTTTGGCAGTGAGAGGGAGTTCGATGGTAAAATGGTATTACTTATCTAGTACATTGTGATGAAGTCCGGTTTTACCTATTCGAGCCAGGATTTTTATAAAATTGTATTTTAAGTCATTCATTTTTATGCATTTTTTTGTTATGACCATTTAGTCACGACACGAGGGGGGTATAATGGGTAAGGTTTTAAATTTGAACTTGGTTTTTACCTCGATCTTTTTGGCCGCGATATTTTGTCCCCAAACCGAATTGAAGTAACAGTAAAAAGGATTCAGTTCATTAAAAATTACATTCCAAACTAACCTAAAGGTTTGAAATACCAAAATGGTATCATTTCTATAAATGCGCATTTAAATAAATTTAGGGGTAAGTGGTGTACCTTGGACATATGTGTACCTCGAACCTATGCTGATTTTAGCTCGATTTGCTTAGATATTGAAACACCACCACATGCAGTCAAAGTATTTGCTACCAGGGGTCTCAGTAAAGTTCTATATGTTTGTTTAAAAGGTCAATTTATTAAAGAGGTTTCGAAAAACTATATTCACAGTTCAAAAGTAAATTTTTGTCAGATACTTTAGTGTGTTTTTATACTCAAAGATGTAGTGTTTATTCAGAAACGATGGTTATGCAATATAAAGCAAAGTTTTAGCTATAAAACAGTGCGCTTGAAATTAAGTTAAGTCTAACCTTAACATGGTGATGAACTATTTTGTTTTTAATATCCAAGTGGTGTACCTCGAACCTAATACAAGTGGTGTACCTTGGACTGGTCCAAGGTACACTACTAAAGGTCTTATGTGCTTCAGATTGTTGAAAACCCTTTATAAAATTCAAGTAAATTTTTTCCTTTGAAAAATTAAGTATTTTAAGCTATCAATATGCAACCCTGATTTGTAAAATTATGTAGAATAGAAATTTGTAAGAAATTTTTATATGGTGTGATAAATAATTTCTCTGTAGTTAATTATTTAGATTTATGGTAGGCCTATAAAATTTGAACCATATTGATATAATATAGTAAATAATTATTGCTTGCACATCTAAAAATATGTTTTTTATAATAAATATCTAAGCAGAACATCCTTTTTACGTTTAGGCCTAGTTGTATAAACATAGGGGAAAATATTTTAGTTGTTTTTTCAATTTTATGACAGAAAGATAGCCAATTGTTTTTCTATGGCATGAAATGACAGTTTAATTTTATGCTGCATTTTAACGGATACACCTGAGAAAGATCGCATTGCAGCCGAAAAAGCCAAAGGGCACTAAAAAAAAACTAAGGCAATAAAACCCCTTACTAAGCCAATTGACCTAACATAACAATTACTACAATCTTGGCTAGAAATAAGAGTAGGTTGTAAAATGTATTTTTGAATTTTATGTGGCTAAAAATATTGGTTTTCGGACTGTAAATCGAGTCTCTCTACCTGTTAATAATTGGTCCAAGGTACACTACCGGTTGGACCAAGGTACACCGCCGGTGGTGTACCTTGGTCCTAATAACATTGTTCTGTATTTATTTTTTTAATAGTTGAAATCATTTGAATAACATGTTAAAATAAATATATGTCGTATATAACAACATAAAGTATTTATTAAAAATATTTTTATTCACTTTTTGCAAGTAATTAAGAAATTAAAAATTGAAAAGTCAAAATAGGTCCAAGGGAACCCACCTTCCCCTACATTTATGCTTTTTCGAATTCAATAGCCAGCATATATATAATAAAAACATTTTGCACCCTCGTCTAGTAAAGCCCATATTATTGTGTCGATTACATACATCTTAGTACAAACCTATTACTATACATTAAAACATAAAATCAAAACTGTATATTACCAAGGGTTTCATGTGCAGGTATTACTCCTAATAATCGGGCCATATATATAATATATATGAAGTAATTTAATTCCCAATATTTCCCATTCGCGGTTTTGTCCGTTCGCGGTTCTGTCCCTTCGCGGTTCTGTCCGTTCGCGGTTTTGACCGTCGCGGTTTTGTCCTTCGCGGTTCTGTCCGTCGCGGTTTTGACGGGGAATCCTTTGATCTGGATCAAAATTCCGATATGTGAATGGATGTGTGAAAGGGACCTTCCTGTAAAACGGATGCGTCATGCTGACGAGAAAAAGTCGGACTTCCTCCCTTGTGGCGCTCAATAAAAATGGAAGTCTCCAAACTTCGCTTTAAAATCAGGTATTTCTCTACTCCGGGCACGAGTGGCATTAGAAACAACGACAGCATATTTTATTTGTAAATTGTACGGCATTTTTCTGGTACATCAGCTGACAGTTTCAACTTTGAAATATCAAATATGAATGTAATGAAAGTAATGTGATGGGGTCGAAAACCTGAAACGGATATTTGTAATTTCTACTCGTTTTGGAGGATGCTGATACATAAAAAGAGGTATACGAACATTGGTTCTTCTGTCTGTCTGAAACTACTATGCAGCTCAAACTATAAGAGCTACGAACTTCAAATTTGATACTCGAGTTCATAGTACGTTCATCGGATGTCATATTAAGGTTTTCGAGAAAATGTCGCATGCGGCAAGTGGTAGCTGCCACAGAAAGCTTTTAATTTTAAAGATAGTACTGAAAAACGAAAGAGAAATCCTTTCCAAATTAGGTTTCCTAATACCTATCGGACGTCGTAATGCTGTTGTTTCACCGAGGATCTGGCAATAGCTTCACGGTCTTTTTTTCCTTTCTCTCGAATTACTTTTGTTTTAATTAAGTTGGTTGGTTGGTAGACCTTTACTTAGGTTAGTGTGCTTGGGCAGCACTCAAACCTGATTATCTGTACCAACCAACCAAAACAAAAGCAATTCAAGAGAAAGGAAAACCAGGCCGTGAATCTATTTCCAGATCCTCCGTGAAACAACTCCATAAAGTTTCCAAGAAAATGACGCATGTGCAAGTGGTAGCTCCTTTAAGGGGTCATAGGAGTCTTAAAAATGTGCAAAGAAGGTACTACAATGCATAGTTTGATCTTTCATGTAATTTTTTAACTACTGAATATACAAGTATAATTTTTTATATGTAATTCTACAAGATTTATTTATTTTAAAACAAATTTTAAAATTTATGAAACTTTAGCCAAAACTAAAATAAATGATATTAAACATAAAGCTTTTTGAACACATTGTGATTAGGCTTGCGCGGCAAATTGTGAGGTCAAAATTGAAACAATGACTTTATATTGTAAAAATATGCACAAACAAAGACTTATACCTAAATTCTCAGCTCAATTTCAATTAGAAATTATTTTAAGAACTTTTTTCTAAAAAAATTATTAAAAATTTTAAAATTTTGATTTAAAATATTTTTTAAAATAATTTCTAATTAAAATTGAGATGAGAATTTAGGTATAAGTCTTTGTTTGTACATATTTGTACAATACATTTTCATGGTCATTTTTTCAATTTTGACCTCACAATTTGCCGCGCAAGCCTAATCACAAAGTGTTCAAATAGCTTCATGTTTAATATCATTTATTTTAGTTTTGGCTAAAGTTTCATAAATTTTAAAATTTGTTTTATATTAAATAAATCTTATAGAATTTCATATAAAAAAATTATACTTGTATATTGAGTAGTTAAAAAATTACATGAGAGATCACACTATACTTTGCAGTACCTTCTTTGCACATTTTTAAGACTCCTATGACCCCTTAAAACATTAAAGATTTAAAAGAAATTCAAATCACCATATAAAGGTAATTACCATTAAATGTATTGATTCATTGAGCGGTAATTGAATGTTGCGTAGTGTTACACACAACTAGTTTTCATTTGCAAAAAAAATGTGTGGTTTTTTTTGCAGTGTACAGGGTGGTTATAAAATAACGCTCGCTATTCGAAGTGGTCTGTAGCTTGAATGAATAATCCAAATGCTTCAAAAATTGAGACACTTACTAATCAAGATGGGGGAAAAAGAATGAAATCATAAAAAAAAACATAGAATCTTAAAGAAGAATCATAAAAAGAATAATCATAAAAAACAAACTCGTCTCTTGACCAGGGTTCTAAGTTACGAGGCATCGTCAATTGTGGTCAATTACGGCCAACACAGCTAATTACGCCTCGTAATTTAGGACCCTGGTCAAGAGACGAGTTTATTTTTTTCGAAAAACAATGGAGTCATAAAACGAAACTCGTATCTTGACCAAGGTTCTAAATTACGAGGCGTAGCCAATTATGGCTTATTACGGCCAACACATCCAATAACACCTCGTAATTTAGAACCCTGGTCAAGAGACGAGTTTGTCTTTTATGATTCCATTCTTCCTCCCCCTTCTTGATTATAAAGTGTCTCAAAGTTTTTTGCATTTGGATTATTCATTAAAGCTACAGACCACTCCGAATAGCGAGCGTTATTTTATAACCACCCTGCAGTTACAGCCCTTACGAACCATACACGATTTGGCGGTGATCAGATAGCTTCGGAACTGGATCGTCCTTCTTCGGTGGCTTATCTCTCTGGCTAGATTTATTTTTTACCCCTTTTTTTTCTCGCATGACCTCATTATTACTTGGAAACTCACTGCAAAGGTTGGTCTTTTTATCTACATTTGGCGAAAAATTTTGAGACGAAATATAATATGCGTAAGAGCTAGAGTCGCTATGGATATTGGCTCTTCTAAAATTGCCAGTCTTCTGAACCTTAGTTGAATGCAACTCGTGATCATCAGGGTCATTAACCCTTTCAGTCCCAGTGATGCCATTTGGCATCATCACTTTCAATATTTTTTTCAAAATGTTTATGTCCCGTTATGACATCCAAACACACATCATTCGATTCTTCACACTTTGTTCTATTAGACAATATTTTACATTAATCTCAATAGAAGTCGGAACTACTATTTTTTTTTATTCAGAAAATAGCCAGCAAGCGTTCCACCTGATTTTTGATAAGTTCACTTCAGTTCCACATATTTAAAACACAATTTAAACTATTTCGGTTAAAATAATTACTAATTTTTTTTTAATAATGTGGTCAGATACCTTAAAATATATAACTCCAAGTATTTTTAGGTAATATTTATTTTTTTATTTTCCACAGTTAAAAAATTTTGGCATTATTTCAAAAACCATATAAAAAAATTAGAATGATTTTTTTTTCTTATGGAACTCGTATATTTGACCTAAAATAAGCTTATTTTGTGAATATCAGAAGTTACTGTAGTGTAGTAAATTTTTGGGACTGAAAGGGTTAAACTAGTGAAGGCATGGATAATCATTACTAGAATTAACGGCACTGAACTGGCACAAAATTGCCTCGGATGGTATAAAAAAGGGTTTAAAAACTGTACACAACTCTTCTTTATTTATAACTACAAGTCTATTGTGAAGACTCTAGTCTATACTAAAGGTGAAAAATATTTACCTGGAGTATAAAAAAAATACTTTTGGAAAAATGGGACAATCGAAACCAAACAGGACTGGGGAGCCCAGTCGGTTAAGCACTCGCTTAGCATGCGGAAGGTTCCAGGTTTGGGCCCGGGCATAGCCAAAATAGCTGCCGACCTATAAACGGCCCGTGCAGCCAAAAATGTCCGGCGAATAATACCCCGTGTAAGGGAGGGCACGTTAAATATCCTTCAAAGTCCTAACGCTGCGTACGATGTCGCCATTAACGGTTGCGTTGAGTGCCTATTCAGGTGTTGTCTCGTCACCTGACTGTGGTTCTAAAATACGACGACCGTCGCCAATAGCCCTCGCATAGCTCTAGTGCGGCGATAATTCAAACCTAACCTAACGAAACCAAACAACGAAGAGCATTCTTATTTCCTCTGTTTCCTATGCTTTCCTCCCTGATACTTTACACGCCCTCTACACGCCCTCAAAGGTTAGACATTTAAATTTTTTCACAAGAGGAAAAATGACTTCTCAGCTTATAGATATAGAAAGTGACCGCTTATGATTTCAAAGTTGAGAATTTTGGGACCCAGCTGGGTGTTGGTCAATCTCAGGAAAAGAAAACCCTCATGTCATGTGATTTGATTGTGTTTAAAATATCCCTTAAATATCTATTTGGCTTGTAAACTTTTCGGCAAAATTAAATATCTCAGCACACCTTATATATAATATCAACAGAGGGATTAGATTCATTGTAATTTTAGCGTCAGAATCGGCAAAGAAGGAAGCCTAGTAGGTTCCACAAAAAACATTCTCAGTTTCTGAAAATATGCCGAGTCTGCAAAAGCCTGAAGCGCCAAAATGCAGCACCGTTAAACAAAATTAATTTGAAATTTGTTCGCCAAAATTAGTGATACAAGCTTAGTGTGGCACACTTCCACTGCAATCAAAGTTTTCTGTCGTCTTTGCAGCACTATTTGCGGTCGTCCTACTTTCGGCCGTGTTTCACTTCACTTCATCTGTTGACATCTGCCAGACGATCAGGGAGCACATTCCACTCCATTAATCTCTTTATTCCGAAAGAAAAGAATCTAAGCCTTAAACCCTTTCCCTCTAATGGCTCTTCCGTGCACTTTAAAAAATATATATTTGTGTAATGCTGCAAGACTTTCAATTTCCCCTCAATAATTTAACACATATTTAAAGATAATCATACCTTTAAATGTGTTCATAAAACAGTGTGAATTATTTTTGCAAACTAAAAAGTTCAACTCACAGGGTTGCCAAACTATTTAGTACAAATCAAGGACTATTTAAGGACTTTTCAAGGATATATTTCTCTATTTTCACGGAATGTATATTCGAAAATGCACCTAAACTCCACGAAAGTTTTTAAAAATTCATTTAGAAAAAAATAAGAGCTTTAACTTTCAAATGAACTTAAATATGTGTTTCAAATAACCATTTAGCTACCGAAAAGGTCTGTGAAAAACGGCGTGAGGTGTGATGGAAAATTAACGAAATTGTTCGCCACTTCGTTACCAATAAAAGTAACTGAATTACAATAACAGTTACTTTCCGAAAAATCTAACAGCGTTACTTGGCATTACTGATAAATACGTAGGCTCAAAAAGTTGAGTTTTCAAGGTTGATAGTGTTTTTCAAGGTATTCAAGGACCGTGGCAACATAATATGTATGTACCTACCCCTACTCCCACAATATAAAACCTAAATATACTTATAGCCCCTTAAAAAAAGTACATATATCAAAAACTTAGTTTAAAAAAAAAGCATAGCTTATCTGCTCACCATATTAGTTCATCTACATATAAATAAGGTCATTAAAAAAGAGTAATGTAGATATTTAAAATTGCACTATCTTCTTCTTTTTCCAGTTTTTATATGGAAATTTTCAGGAGTTAAAAACCGTTTAACGCCAAGTCATTTACATGTAATTAATAATAGATTTATGTGTTGGATTATGCGTATGGGTGTGGTTAGTGCATTAAAACCAACTGGGGACGAAGAATATGGTCAAAAGAGAAAGCTAGTTTTCACTGAATAAGATTTAAATCTATATTTTGTATGGATTGTTTTATTATTTGGATAATATGTTGTAATTTCTTTCTATATTAACCTCATAAGACCCGAGCAAAATCCAACACTTATATTCTTAATCTAAACATATTTTTTTATACAAATATAGGCTCAAAAAAGTATGTTTTGCAAAGTAATTTTTTAAAAAAAAAATTATGTTTAACAGTTACAGAGAGACACGCCTTAAGCTCTGAAAATACACATTTTTGTGCGATAAATGCCTGGAAAAAGCTGTATCACTTATTTGTGGCTATCAATTTATTTTTACATTGTTTTTTAATGCAAAATGCTTTTAAAAATAACTACTAAAAGAACTTTTTAAAAAGTTTGAAAAAAACCTTGAAATAACTTTTTTAAGAACTCAAATACATCGTATTCACCCTCGTTCAACTTAACTTTTTTTTAGAATTAAATTACTGATACCTGTAATCAAAAGCTTAAAACTGATACTTGGATCTTCTACTATCGTGTAGGTCAATTTCGGAACTAATTAACGTGTTAATTGTTTGTGGGGAGGTTTTAAAAAATGTCCGAAAATGGAGACGCTAGGTAGCAAAAGGTAAAAAGGTTTTTTATAATTTTAAGAAAACTTTGAAAAAAATAGTTATTGAATAGAAAAGGGAAACGGAGCATAATATTTAAACATTTAATCTATTTTTTTTTAATTATATTTGTGTAGCAGATGGCTGAAGGGGCTCCACAGTATTTTTTAATTTTTAAATTATTTGAAAGTGATAAAATACAATGTGCAATATAGTGCGTTGTGTTCAGTTTTGGTCTCCCACTGAAAAGATATAGAGTTGCTTGAAAAAGTTCAGCATATGGCTACAAAAATGATTAAGGGTCTATCTGGGTGACGATCACGTCGTTTATACAAAACAGATTAAGATCTTTAAACATATATTCCCTGGAAAATAGGAGAGCTAGGGGTGATTTAATTCAGTAACTCAAGTTCATAAAACAGGGAGACATGGAGAGGTTAGGTTTTACCTTAAATAGCCGGACCAGAGGACATGATCAATAATTGGATAAATCATGTTTTAAAAGAGATATAAGAAAACATTATTTTTATAAAGAGTTGTCAATGAGTGAAATGTTTTTACAGATTGTGCATTAGTCAAGAGCAAAATATTTTAAGAAGAATCTTGATAGTCCTTTAAAATAGGTTAGGTATTAGATATATTTTGGACCAACCTTGCTGGGCCTCTGGCCTGTTGTTGGTCGACAATGTTTTTATTTGTATTTGTATTAGTCGAAATTGAAAGTCTGATTTCAGGCATAAACACTGTGAAAATGTACGTTTAGCTCGATTATTGCGTGTCACACGTTACACAAATTTTAGAGTATGTCAACTGAACTCAAATTGTATTCGGATCCTTCCACGAAAAAAAGGTAGAAGCTCCCACCGGTCCTCAGCTAATGTTAATCATAAATGTTATGAAATTAAACAGTTTTTCAAAATATACGGCGATTATTTCAAACTACAGTTGAGTTGTTAGCTAAAAGTGACGTTTTTGTAAACGATTTATTTCCAAGTCGAGTCTCACCATGTGGCAATACTATTTGGGGTTTAAAACTGTTGGAATAAAGCAAAAAAAATTATAGAAGTTGAAAACCTTTATATTTTTGTTGTTTCACTCAAGAAATTTTATTTCCACACAATATTGGAGACATTAATGCTTCGCCATTCGTTTTATTGAAATATACCTTACTACTTTTTTGGGTGATAGCCAACTCAATATTTTATTATGAAAACTTACATAAGGCATTTCTAAGGGGGTCCGGTATTTATCCGGGATTTTTTAAGGGGGTCCAGTAACGAATTTTTTTTTTATTTATGCACGGATTTATCCCAATTTTTTTACTGATTGAATACCAATTTCACATGCTTCTCCAATGTTTTTATATTGAAAATTAAAAACATTGGAGATTTTGGATTTTTAAAAACAATTAAAAAACCAACAAAAATTTGAAGAAATTGGTGTTTACAATTTTTGATATAAGTCACTAAATATATAATTATTATCAAGGTAAACACTTTATGTGATACACAAACGTATATATAAGAGATTGTCTTTACAGAATTTTGATAAATCAAATACAAAAATTTAAAAAAGTATCAAAGTTAAAAATTTTAATTTTTAGTATTTTTTTACGTAGTTGTAAGGATAAAAATTATATTTTCCAAACAAATACTTTTTTGAAAAATTACTTTTATTATTATATGTAGTATACAATGTATAAATTTCTAAGGTGTACAATGAATGGTTCATAAGATATATCAATTTGAAGTTGGAATATTCTTGAAAATAAGAACAGCTTCAAAAAGGCGCTTAAAGAATTGAAACTGCATATGGTGTTGAAGTAGCTAGATTTAGTACTATCAGTATTAATATGGTTAGAAAAAAAAGGTACCATTGTATTAAGAATTTTCCGAACTATTTAATAAAATATTAAAAGAAAATCGGTATCGGACCCCCTTAATCCATACATGTTACCACAACAATTTTATTATGCAAAGTTACATTACACCAGACGTTTTACAGTGCATATTTATGCATCTCCTAGATGAGTGTGTTCAAGTTAAAGCAACACTTCTGACGTATTTACCTATCACCACATTCCTTTACCAGGCACTGGTAACACATCATGTGATATACGATCCCATAAACACACGTACCCCGCACTATAAAGCCTAATTGCGCCCGATTACTGGCGCCTCGCGACAGATTTAATCTGCACAATCCTTTACCCATAATGGCTGCAATTTGCATGTAAAACAGTTTAGCCTCCTGTTTAAAATTACCCTTTTAGCTCAGATTTTGCGATGTCATTATATTAAGCGTTTTTTAGCAGGAAAAATTTTCTAGGGAATAGCGGTGTTACTATTTTAAGTCAGTGTGATTCGCTTGATGAATATAGGGTGGCCAAATATATTCATTATTAGGCGCGTTTGATGGCGAAATTAATATATTTAAGTTTTTTTTTTTAAGTACAATTGTATGTAATATATGGTGAAATAATCTATACATTCTTTGCGATTTTTGATAAATTATCTCAATAAATTTCCATTAAATGTTGTTCATAAAGAATAATAACTTTCCATTAGAAGATTGAGTTTAAAAGAATTTTTTAATTTTAATTGTAAGCAATCAAACTCTTAACTCATAGTTAAAATTTTAAAATAATGGAACTATTTTTAGTTTTTTTTTTTTTACATAAAGAGGACAAATAATAATTCAATTAATGCATCTCTGTAAACCAAAAGTATAAATAAATATTAAAAGTATCAACCTTTAATAGACGAATGTATAAATTCTAAATTCTGAATTAAAGAGTAAATGTTTCTGATTATAATTATTTAATTCCTTAAATAGAGCCTATTACCAATCACCTTAATTTTCTAAATTAAAAACTAAGTTGGAATTTAAACAATTAATTAGTATTTTGAATAATGGAAAGCTCAGTTTAGAGACAAGTGGCTTTTTATCTTAAATTTAACCGTATGTAGTCAGAAAAGAATCTCGCAGAAGCCTTTATCTTACTTGCTCAAAGTTTTAGCTAATTTACATTTCAAATTTGTTGAATTTAAATAAATTTACTTTCAATAAATGTTTTAGAGTTCACTTAGATTTTCGCTAATCAATATTCGTTTAAAAAAAGCCTAGCGTTTCCTATCATGCGTTTAAAAATTCGTGCTAATTTTCAGAATTAAATTAAAAGTATAAAGAGTTTTAAAAAGATGAATTATGTTTCTGTTAGTTTTTCTTTGGGCATGGTAAACGAAACAGTTGAACATAAACCATCATTTATTGGTCGAAAATTTCTCACAATTTCATGTTTGGACTCAGAAATTCCTCACATCCCAAATAGAGAGGTGTTCAAAAGTTTATATATATTTTTCTAAGGTTCTAATTACTATCGCTTGACCATCTCTAGCAGCTACTTCGATTATCGACTGGTATCCGTGCTGAAATTTTTTTAAAAAGGGGTAGCTGTAAAAAAAGAGCGTCAAGTCCCTGAAAGGTTTCCGTATACATTTCGTCTTTCAATAAAATATTGAAAGACAGATAGCGTAGTGGAAAATCTCTACTAAATTTGACTCCTTTTGCATTTACGTTTCATATCAGAAGTGGGAAAATTTTGAATTATTACTAAAGTTACGTTTTTAAGTCTCCTATCATGCGCTTCAGTATATTAATTTTACTACAAATCATCATGGGGTTATTATTAAACTAGTTATTATTAAACTATTTTTACGCAAATAACTTTTTGTATTGTAGTTCCATTCACCATATTCAACTTTGTCATCTATAGCAAAAACGTTAACAGTTTGAGAGAGCCGTGGGTAGACTTGTGGTCAAAGTCTATGTCTCGGAATCGGAAGGTCCTGCGATTGAGTCCCCGTGAATGGCAACAGCTCCAAGGGTTTGCTGTCATTTGTTGCCTTACTTTTGATTTGGCACTCGAAAATGGGTTTTCTAAGTATATTTTACTTATTAAATTTTCTAAATACCAACTTCTTGCTGTGATGTTGGTTGTTCTAAACGTGTTAATTGCATAGAAAGAAAAAAATCTTTTTAACTATATCTGTCATTTTTAGAGTGAAACCAAGGCAACCAATGAAATCCAGTACGGATAAAAATTAAAACATGAGCGTTTCGTCATCTGAAACATTCCCAATCACTGATTTCATAATCACGTTAAAAACACATTAAGAAAAGTAATCGGTTTCATTTTTGAAGCACGTATTATGCAGGCTTTTTTATGAACTGAAAAAACTATGAGGCCCAGTGGCTTAGAGGTGTACTTAGCTCTGCCACGCCACAGGTCCGGGGATCGAATCTTGGATTGAGCGAGGTTGGCCCATCCTTTCATCCCTTGAGTGGGTAGATAAACAGGAACCACCAAACAAGCTTGGGAACTAAACACTGGGGGCTCAACGTGAGGCTGACCACCTTGCCGGGACATATGCCTAGCTAGCTTCCCACAGACGTAGGTCACGAAAGCTGAAATGGGCACGCACAGCATTCCTTGGCCCAGTAATGGGCTGTTGCGCCGAGGAGTTTAGTAGAAAAACTGTAATTCAAAAAGTTAATAGAGTAAAAATAGTTTTATTTTTATAGCATATTAGACGTTGAATATAAGAACGTAATAAAATACATCAATTTTCTGTAAAACTTTCTTTTTTACCTATTAAGCATATTACACACTCTGATAATAACAACTCATTTTATTTTTAAAAACTGGTTAGACTTTTAATTTTATTATGAAAACTAGTGCGAATTTTTAAATGCATGATATTAAGCCTTTAATGTATCTTTAAAAAACAATTTAATTTCTTTCCGCCTCTCCATTTGAACCAATTTTCAGGATAAAATTAAAAGTGAAACCGGTTTTAAAAAATAGGTTAGGTTAGGTTAGGTTTACATTATCGTCGCACTCGAGCGACACGAGGGCTATTGGCGACGGACGTCGTATTTTAACGCCACAGTCAAGGGACGAGTCGGCACCTGAATGGGCACCCAACGCAACTGTTAAGGACGACATCGTACGCAGCGTTAGGACTTTGAAGGATGTTTAACGAGCACTCCCTTACAAGGGGTATTATTCGTTGGAAATTTTTTGGGCTGCACGGGCCGTTTATAGGTCGGCAGTTATTTTGGCGATGCCTGGACCCTAACCTGGGACCTTTCTCATGTTAGGCGATTGCCTAATCGACTGGGCTTCCCAGCCCCTTGGTTTTAAAAAATAAAATGTGTTACTGTTAGTTGTTTTCAGTGTGTGTAATGTGCATAAAAGGTAAAACTAGTTTTACAGAATATTGATGGGATATAGTTATGTCATTTTTCAGTGTGTGTAATGTGCATAAAAGGTAAAACTAGTTTTACAGAATATTGATGGGATATAGTTATGTCATTTTTCAGTGGTACAATATGCATCAACAATGAAACTAATTTTACTCAAATAACTTTTTGTTTTGTAGTTTCCTTAGCTCATATCGTTTGACAAATGACAAAACCAAGAGTAAATTCTACGGATTGGCGATTTTTGATATCGTTTTGTCTTAGAGGATATTTTTATTTTTTTTTCTTAAATGGAAATTTATTAAATTTGATTTGCATGCAATGTTTTCGACTAAAACTTATTTTCATTGGTGCTAAGTATTTGTTAAACATCACATTATAGTATTCAAAATAAAAAAAAAACACGTAAACCAAACTTATAATTATTCCAGCAATACTAGCATTTATATGAAAGGTCCACAGGTTGATTTTTTTTTCCAAATGGGGCTGCAACATTGGCGATCAAGCCTTTGCAGACTCGGCATATTCCCCAGAAATGAGAGTCATTTTTTCGTGGCACCATCTAGGTGACTCTCGCTACCAATTTTTGACGCCCATATTCAATGTTCAATGAATCTGAGCTCTCTGCGGATGTAAAGTATGCCGAGATTTAATTTTTGCCGAGAGAACCCAAGCCAAATGGATCCTCCAGGGATCTTTTACAAGCCCCATAATCATATGTCATGCGTGCCCGAGATTTTCCCATCCAGAATATCTGATGACTCAGCCGGGGCTCAAACCCGCGATCTTGGGCTTACGAGGCGGACCTCTCCGAGGCTTTAACCTATCCGCCACTGTCAGGTTGATTTTTTTGTTCCCCCTAAAGAGCAGATATAAAATTTCGACTACATTTTTCTTCTTTGTAACAAACAATTACATTGAAGTAAAGGTTAGGTTTGAATTATCGTCGCACTAGAGCTACACGAGGGCTATTTGCGAAGGGCGTCGTATTTCTGAACCACAGTCAGGTGACGAGCCATCACCTGAATAGGCACCCAACGCCACCCTTAAGGGCGACATCGTACGCAGCGTTAGGACTTTGAAGGATATTTAACGTGCACTCCCTTACACGGGGAATTATTCGTCGGACATTTTTGGCTGCACGCGTCGTTTATAGGTCAGCAGCTATTTTGGCGATGCCCGGACCCGAACCTGGGACCTTCCGCATGCTAAGCGAGTGCTTAACCGACTGGGCTCCCCAGCCCACATTAAAGTAACAGTTATACGGACTCTCATTCAGAGAGATAATGCGTTGTTAAGCCAACCACATCCTATATAGACAGATATTTGGTAGCAAACGAAAAAGGATTTAATTACGGTGTTCCCCGAGTACACTGGAACATACATGCTCGTAATCGCTGGAGTCCAAAGTCCTGACAGCGTTCATTGCTCGAAGTCCAGTTAAGGTGGCAGTTCAGGTGTCGTCCTCGTCACTCGCCCGTGGATCTAAACTACGAGGCGTAATTGGCTGAGTTCAATCTTCTAAAGGACGCCAGAATAGACAGCCGGAAATTTCCAAATTATCAATCAATTATATCTACACAAGGGCTGTAGGGAGCCTAGTGGTCCAGATCTCGGTCTCGAGATCGGAAGGTTGAGAGATCGAGTCCCGGTGCCACTGAAGACCTACCGAGTATATGCGGAGTACGTGCTCGTTAAATCTGTTGGGTCCGAAAGTCCTGTGGTCGGTCATTGCGCAGTTTACCATGGGTACAGGTTCCTGGAGAAAATTTCCCTCCCCTTCAGGGACATGTCTAAATTGTGGAGGTGGCGCGTGATAGATGGCAGCATCTGTCATGTATATGTGTGCATGTGAGTGTGTGTTGTGACTGTCTTACTAGACGAAGGTTTATAAGCGGCTCTCTGAGCAAGCACACAAGCCTGAAAAAATATGTATATCAACCAACCAACCATATCCACACAAAAAAAAATAAACCTCTTCCAACTCCCCAAGAAAAATGAGACTCCAAACAGTCAGGTCTTAAAGCTCAAGTCTCCATGCCCTAACGATGAGAATTGATTTTCATCCGTATGACCCACTGGAGACCAATGAAACAGGAAATATTATCTACCCGGGGCGCCGAGGAGATTTCTAGTAATAGGAAACTTAAGCCCCGGGATTTTATGGGTACGAGCAT
This sequence comes from Hylyphantes graminicola, assembly GCA_023701765.1. Lineage (NCBI taxonomy): Eukaryota > Metazoa > Arthropoda > Arachnida > Araneae > Linyphiidae > Hylyphantes > Hylyphantes graminicola. Next base: position 66,365,210 of record CM043117.1, read on the forward strand.
TATTTGCGGCCCAAGTAGAGATACGTTTGGTCGCATCGAAAGCAAAGAGTTCTATAGTAGGGTAGAGACTGAACCTACACTCTAAAAAATGAATGCTCAAAAACGACGAAATTTCCCTTAATTTTGACGATTCCATTACTGGCAAATGCTCCGAGTTTTAGTTTCCTCAAAGTGAGGAAATTTGAATCGTCATTTTTATGAGGATTTGAATGTCGCAAGAAATATTTCGTCATTTTTGAGCATGTGAGTACAACAATGAGATTCTGTTTCCTCAAAATCAAGATACAGAATCGTCAAATCACGATCGTAAAAGTGAGGATTCACTTTTACTCAAAAGTCACGCGATAGTTTAACGAAACAATCCTCAAAATAAACGAAATGAGGCATGAGGATTCATGAATCGACAAAAATGAGTTATTTCTGAGAGTGCACCAACCGCACCATGAACCAACGCGGAGACAATATAGGGTGGCATGTGGGAACAGATGGAAGAGTGGTTTGGATCGCAGGCCATAGCGCTAGCAGTCCGCGCGCTGTAACGGGTGCGAGTTCAATTCCCGCCTTAGCCTTGGGTGTACTTCCTTTCTCAGTATCAAAATTATAGGTTAGGTTTATAGGATTTTTGAATTGTCGTCGCACTAGAGCTACACGAGAGTTATTATCAAAATTATAAATTAATTAGCTATTTTGCCGCTCTATTCGGGCTCCAAAGTGATCCATGGCTGCCGATGACTGCTCAGTACGAGTCGTTATCTACCCTCCTATAGAACTCTTTGATCTAAAGTCCAGCACAAGGATTACGTAAAAAGCATTACAAAGTTCTTTTTTTTTTAAGTCCTGGATTGGGCGAGGTTGGTTCATACTTTAATCCTTTCAGTGGGTTGATAAAATGAGGATCAATTATGATTGGGAACTAAACACTATGGTTTCCGCGTGAGGTTGACCACCTAACCGGGACATATGCCTAACACCCAGAGTTAAAAAAAAAAATAATAGAGCTGCCTAGAAACGCACAAAAGAAGCAGGCTAGAGGGGTGCATCTTGGGATGCCTCAGTGCCAGTTTCCATACACTCTTAAACCGAACGAGCGATTTTAACTCGGTCTGAGTTAATTTCACTCCTCCCGTCTGAAAAATGCAATTCTCCGAAAGGAGTGGATACTTTGTGTGTTAAACCTCCGACAGGATCACTCCAAACGAGTGATTTTAATTCAGTCTGAGTTAATATTCACTCCTTTCCAGTGTCGAAAATGCACTTCGCCAATTGGAGTAGATTTCACTCTTTTGTTTTAAGAGTGTAGTTTTGGCTACTATCTTAAGCGCAGTAGCTCAAATAACGACTAGAGCGGTGCATCTTGGGATACCTCAGTGCCTGTTTGTTATGCGCAGCAGCTAGAAAAACCTGACAGCCCTGCTTCAAGATATTTGAACTGATAGACACATCTACTCCTCCTTCCTAACTATTCTAACACCCAGAGCTCTTTGGTCAAGTAAGCTGAAAGGGGCACGGCTGGCCTTAGCCCAAAAACGGGCAGTTGCTCTAGGGAAGGTTGTTGTTTTTTAAATCTTTTTCGCCTACATTCTTAAAACAAAAGAGTGAAATCCATTCCAGTAGGAGAAGTGCATTTTCGACCCTGGAAAGGAGTGAATATTAACTCGGACTGAGCTAAAATCACTCGTTTGGAGTGATCCTGTCGGAGTTTAACACACAAAGGATCCACTCCTTTCGGGGAAGTGCATTTTCTAGAGTGGAGGAGTGAAAATTAACTCAGACTGAGCTAAAATCGCTCGTTCATTTCAAGAGTGTAAACTGGAGTGAAGAAAACATTTTTGTCTTGGTATTTTTCACGCTTTGCATCGGTTTACTATACCTCTCTGATCAAAACCCATGCCAGACACCAGTCTGGTTCCTGAACAGCGGAAGAAGAAACAAGGGAGAACTTGGTTTCCAATACTCACAAGCGGACACATCTCAATACGGGCAGATTCCCAATCTTTTTTACGAACTCCCCTTTTGAACTTTTCAATAATTCTTTTAATGCTAAATATCTTTTAAATGCTGAACAAGTTTTTACAACTTTTTAAGAAACGAAAGTGTAACCAGTTTTAACAAGAAGTTCTAAAATAGCCTACTTTACTGTTCATTAGATACTTTCTAAAATTCTTATCTTGAAAATACTGGGTTCGTTACAGTAAGTGATATCAACAACCGGTTCTACATTAAATTTAGATACATTAGAATAAATTTCACTAAACACAGCATCCAGCTATACTTTCAACTTCATAAAGCCAAATAAATTATTTTCATTAATTTTCTATTGCCAATAAAATAAATATTATTTATCGTCCGCATGTTTTATTTGCAGTTATGAATAAATATTTAACTATTCGTAGAACAAAACCTATAAAACTACTCCAAAATGCACTTATATAGGAAATGTAAATTAACAAGTAGGTTTGTAACAGAATCTGTCACTTAACCCGCTTCCTAACAACAGTTGTGTTTAACAGGTAAAAAGGCGCCAAACACAGCTTTAATTCTGTATTAAACATTTACTCGATAAATTCGGCTAGTTTCATTATTACTTAAATCGTTTGCAAAAATTTATATTTCCAAGAAAAAATATTTAATATTTCTTGCTTTTAACTAGAATGAAAACATTTCATACCAACATACAAAGAATCTCGTAGTGAAATATATTTGATGTCATTTTAAACTTATCGATGTCGCAAAAATTAATTTATTGTCTAAAAGAATTAAAGTTTCTCGAGCGATTGTTTGGATGGCAATGGTGATTTAAGTCTAATAAAAATGGCATCCTATGCTTTTTAAATGAGCATTAAATTTGAAGTTTTTTTAAATAATTGAAGTACTTAGAATTCGAATTCTTTTCTGAAATTTTCAATGTAATCTCATTTCGTTACGCTGAATTTTTTGACGTGTCTCACTTGTCCGTAGCATTTAACGATTCAATATTTCTTTTGTTGCTGAATATTTTTTAAATGCATAATATTTGTAAGAAATTTCAAGAAACAATCAAAAGTGAAACCGGGTTAAAAATTATTTATTAATAAATTTATTTTTACAACTAAGTTTCAAAAAATATTTTACTTTGTGGACAGAAAGTTGCAATTTTACCCAGATTTTATTTCAAATATCTAAAGTCATACCTCCTCACTTAATTTTATATATTCAGTTTGAAAATAAAATTTATATTAAGTTATTGTTTGTGGATAATCATTTCTTCTGGATCCTTCTGCAATCCAACCTTTTCTGCTTTGGAGATGAATGACCCGAAGAACTCAAATTATCCTCAATTGCAGGAGATAGTTATGACAGATCTGGAACATACATAAAATAATTTATTACAAAAAATAGCATAGCACCAGGGCATACACTATTTTGTGGTCCGCTGCTATACAAGGTAAAATATTACAATTTTCAATAAGCAAAAAATAATTTAGCTTCGGAGATCCCATTATGTTCAAGGTGCTGTCAAGGACGCCATGTGTCACTTATCTACCAAATTTCTAGACAATTCGTTTTGTAAATAAATTGTATTCGTTTTCAAAAACAATTATTTGTAAAAAAGTTTGTTCCTCAATTGTGGCATCCTGTTCTGTTAGTTTTTGAGAATTCATATTAAATATGGCTAAAGCTTAAAAAGCAACCATTTTAGTTTGTTCGTTTAATTAAGATAATGTATCCTATTTTCGTAAATTTTATCCTTACTGCTAGATAACATAAGTCTATGTTTATTAGTGTGTTTTAAGAACAGCTTACCTTTAAGTGAGAGGAAAGCAAATTTACTGGCTTCCGTATTTTGATAAGAATATTGGAATATTTTGATAAGAATATTGTGTTTACATATAAAAAGACTCGTAAGGGCTAATAAAGAAAAATCTCACCTTTCATGTTTCACAAATTTAAGCGAACATCCAATACTTTGTCATCGTTTTTGTCATGATTTGGAGGCGAAATGTTTGCAGCCTATTAAAAAAAACAGATGTGGTTTGAGTTATATTTTCAATTTTGTAAAACAGAAATTTAACTTTTACAGCAGGGTCAAGTTAGCTTTATGCATCTTTTTCAGATATTTATTGAGTTACGTTTTCTTGAAAAGAGCTTAATAATTTTCATTTCATGACCAATCATTCTTTCTATCATAATAATAATCGTTCTTTCATTTCACAACCAAGTATGTAATACATAAGTTCTGCCGTTCAGTTTTGGTCTCCCCTCATCAGAAAAGATACTGATTTGGTTGAAAAAGATAAGAATAGAGCTACAAAATTCTTAGAGCTAAGAGCTTCTTAGTAAGGGTTTATCAGGTATCGATTATGATAATAGATAGCTATCTTTGAACATTAACAATATAATAAAGGAAAATAGAAGAATTAATTAAAATTTGCTGGACCTCTGGCCTGTTGTTAGCTGACAATTAATTTTTATTTCTTTGTAAAAATTTAACCTAGATGTCTTTTAATATGCCATTAGGTGGTTAAATTGTTACTTAAACTGAAAAACTTAATTAGCATTTTACATAAATTCAACAAGTTAAAAAAATGAACCTACTTCAATGGTACTCTGGCCGATAAAACGCGGATGCCCACTCTGTAAATATTTGTTGATCATCCGAATGGCACATCGAGCCTTAAAGGCTCTATGTATTTTGTAGTTCTGCAAAAGAAAAATACATATAGTAAGTATTATAAACATGAAATCCAATTATTACTGAAGCGTTTAAAAAAATTACAAAGAAAATTTTAAAATTCCAAATTGCCCTATTTGAAAATATAATTTTAGCAACATGCAAGTTACTTACACTATTCTTCATTTTGTCCAGTTCATCATGGACAATCCAGGGCAGGATCAAAACAAGTTGTCTGCCACCTTAAAGATATAAATAAAATATATTTAAAATCCTACATAAAACTTAGAAAAATATATGTACCCACATTAATTTCTAAATCAAAAGTACAGGGGGGTGATCAGTACTAAAACATCCCCACTTTGAGCCCTCTATACAGCAAACTACTCAGAGTAAAGACTTGTAATTTGGTAAGCATACAAACCCGATAAAGGGTACATCAGAAACTATGCTGAAAAGAGACAAAATACACACTGGTAACTATTGTTTGCATAATCTGTTTTTCCATGTCTTAAATAGCATGCTCAACAAATTTTGAGTATTTACTCTGAGTAGTTCACCAAATAGATAGAGGGCTCAGAGTAAAGGTGTTTCAATGCCAATCAACCCGTTTGTTATTTTAAAATTTAATTTTAGTCATTTGGACATCAGGTACAAAAAAGAAACTGAAGATAAGTTAAAATTCTAAAGGTAATTTTTAGTAATTTTTATTATCCTAAATTTAGAATACAGGGCATCGAGGTTTGACTGACCAACTTGTCAACTGTAAAAATAACGCACATCAACTGGGATTTCTCCAAAAATAATAAAAAATTGTCAGGCATCACAAAAAATTGCGATATTTGGTTGACCGATCCTTCCTGAAAAGCTTTTTATTGTCTATAACATTGCTGAACTTGCAGGAGAATATTCTAAAGTAGCAGTTGTAATACCATCAACGGTTTCAATTAAACAGGGTTTGAGCATTTCAATAAAAGCAATTTCTCTGATTATGAATTCCTTGTAGCTGCTGTAACAGACAAGCCACAAGAAACACATACCTCTGAAAATCTGTCTTTTTATGTTACTAAACCCCCAAGGAATGGCACAGCTAAAACTGACCTTATTAACCCTCAGTCTAGCAGTTCAAATTTATCAACGCTCTTTGCTCATCTGAGGCTGTAACGTGAATATGTAATGGCCTAAGGATACATTTATTATTTTATTAAATGTTATAATAACTGTTACTTACTTGGTAAGAATGAATGATGAGATTATTTCTGTAAGAAAAAATATTCTTTAAGTTTGGAAATGTAGATTTGTAAAAAGGTATGCTTTTATAAAGATTATTCATATTAAGTAACTGTAACCTTAACAGAGTTACTTTTTTAAAGTACCATTCTAATCCCTGGATTTATTACAGTTAAAAAATTTATTTTTTTCCAAAATGAAATAGGTTCAGATAGGGAGGTCAGTTTTAAAACAAAATTCCTTAAAAAAAAAAATCGAGGTAATTTTTCTTTTACTGATGCCAGTTTTATATTATATTGCTACTGTTTATCAACCTGCATGCAAAACTAACTGCAAATTCTACTGTGTAGTTACAGCCTTTCCCTATTCCATGCTTTTCTTTGTGAAATTTTAAATCCTTGCAGTAGTAAACTTTTGTCTTTGAAATTATTTATAATTAATTTTTTTTAATATATGTTTGAAAAACATGTTTATGAGAGGATTAGAGATTTTCTGGAAATAAAAGTCTTTTGAAACCCACCTTCGGTTGAGTCTCCCATAGGACTCATCATTTTGTAAGGCGTCATGAAGCGTCATTATGGATGGGACTACGCTCAAAGGAGTGTTCGGCCTATTTATCTTACAAGGATCCAACACCGACATCGCCATATTTTTGTCCGTTGGAGATCGATCTGATGGCAAAGGATTGATAATTAACCTACTAATCAAGCAAAATTGATCAAGTAAGTATCAGAGGTTTGTTTTTGACTTTGGCCACGACCAAACTATTAAGGCCAGAAAAGCTCTGTGATGTCATCCTATCTGTCCGGCTTCAGTTGCCGACTATTCTAAAAGAGAGGAATAAAATCTATTTGGAAGCTAAAGACTTGAAAAGTATGATAGGTTTCTTTTTTTTTTTCTTCTAAAAAGCCGAAAAGACTGCAGTGTGACTTCACAGAGAGCTTTTGTAGCCTTAACTCTTTCAAACCAAACTTTTTTTTTATGAAAATCTAAAATTTGCGAAACAGACTCACTATGCCTCCAGAATACAATGGTAAAAACAGAACATTTATGGAAAATTTAATAAAATTTGTTCGAAATAAGTGCACAAAAAAACAAGCTGATGATTAATAATAATGGAATCATTGGGAGTAAACGGTAAAGTTGTTGGTCATGTCATGGTTTGGCTAATTCTTTTGAAATCAGAAGGGAAAATAATGGAAAACAGCCTAGCCTTTAAGATTGAAACAAAGCAAGACAAAAGCGGCAGCCAGAACAAACAAAAAAAATTGATTAAGGGAACAGGTGACATTCAATAGTTAGAATTAAAAACAATTATTTTGTGTAGAAAATACTGTACCTGAAGAAGGCAAGGAAGTATGTCTGGCCAATTCTGGAAGATCTGGCAGGTTGTGGTCTGTAGGATAATAACTACCACTTGTTATGGTGGAGCTCTTGGACGTATCATTATGTTTCACCTGTGCTGCGGAGAACCTTGACTTGATAGCTGTTGAAGATAAGCTTACAGTGAGTAAATTTTAATTTTTAGATAACTACTTAATGCAAAATAATGTTTTAAATTGAAAAAAAAAATATTTCAGAAGCAGTGGCTTAGCGGCAGTGTTTCCCATTGCCATGCTGCAGGTTCGGGGATCGAATCTCGGATTGGGTGAGGATGACCCATCCTTTCATTCCTTGAGAGAGTCGATAAAATGGGTACCAAGCATGCTTGGGAACTAAACACTGGGGGTTTCGTGTGAGGTTGACCACCTTACGGGGGAATATGCCTAGCACCCCAGAGCCCTAGGTCATGAAAGCTGAAATGGGTATGGCAGGCCTTGGAACAGTAATGGGCTGTTGTGCCGAGGAGTTTAGTTTAGCTTAGCCTTAATCTTTATTGTTACTATAAGAGTTGAATGAAGGAAATTAATTTGGAGTAAAACATGAGGTTTGTTTTTTTACTTTATCCACGACCGAACTATTAAGGTCAGAAAAGAGCTCTGTGATGTCACAATATCTGTCTGTTTTCGGTCGTTGACTGTTCCAGAAGAGAGGAATAAAATCTATTTGGGAGCTAAAAACTTGAAACGTATGATAGGTTTCTTTTTTTTTCTTCCAAAAAGCTGAAAAGACGGCAGTGTGACATCACAGAGAGCTTTCATTTCCTTAACTCTGATCAAACTTTTTTTTATGAAAATCTAAAATTTGCAAAACAGACTCATTATGCCTCCAGAATGAAATGATAAAAAGCAGAACATTTATGGAGAACTTAATAAAATTTATTTGAAATAAGTGCTAAAAAACAAGCTAATGATTCCAAATGGAATCATTGGGATGGGAGTGAAAGGTAAAGTTTAGTCGGTCATGTCTTAGTTTGGCTAATTCTTTTGAAATCAGAAGAAAAATAATGGAAAACAGCCTAGCCTTTAAGATTGAAACTAAGCAAGTCATCAAGAAGACAAAAGCGGCAGCCAGAACAAACAAAAAAAATTGATTAAGGGAAAAGGTGACATTCAATAGTTAGAATTAAAAACAATTATTTTGTGTAGAAAATACTGTACCATATGATGAAGTAGCCAAGGAAGTAGGTTGAAAGCTTTTTATGAGCCTTCCTGCTTCAGTGTTAGGATGGATCCATTCTGGATTTTTTGACATGTTCATTGGTCAAAGTGACAAATTGGGAATATATCGGATTTTTAAAAAAACATGCAATGTATAGGATTTTAAAATAGATATATATAGGACAATGTAAAACATCAAATAACTGGATACAGTTAACAACTCTCGCTCTACTCCAGTTCAATTGTTGTAAGCTACGCATCTGCACTCAACAGCCTTTTTTCAAAACTAAGAACGAAATCGGTCATGGGACTCACTGACGCCAAGGTGCTTTAAAAACAGGGTTCATACAACTATTGGCTACCCGAATTCCAGGCCGTTTCAAGGCTTTTCCAGGCCTCTTCAATGATTTTCCAGGCCCCCATGTTACACAGCAAAAAGAAACTTCGATAATTCGAAATCAACTTAAAAGTTATTGGAGATCAATTAGTGGAATTAAAATTTGAATGTAAAATTGCTGTAAGTTAGAGAACTATTGAGTATTGAGCTAAATGTATGATCCACCATATTGCCTTAACCGCTTAACCCAGACCAGAAAAAAAAACCTAATTTCTGAAATTATACCATACCATGTGGAAAAAATATAAATCAACTGGTTCTAATAGCTTAAATATATGAAATGAACAAACTAAGCACCCAAATGTAAAAAAAATTGAACCGCTAATACAGACACTTTTGAATTTCGGCGATAGTCCAAACATTTCCAAAAAATTTCCAGCACCAAAGTAGGGAAAATGCCAAAAAAAAAAGTTTCAAACGTAAATTAAAAAAAAATCATAACAATGAAACTGTTCTTGTAATCACAAGGTCACGACTCACAAACACTTGATCAAAAGAAAACATTTGGTTGATAAATCTGTCCTAAACAGGAGCTACAAAAGTAACGAAACTCGTAATTTTCACGACAACCACCGATGAGGTTGCATTATCGCCTAATTGATTGACAGTTTTACAATTATATACCTAATTTTTGACAATTTTTTACTAGAACCTTTTAATCCTAAAAGTTCTATGACAGCTACACCCTGAGCATGCAATATTATCTCTTGTGATGTACGAGGTACTAGGAACCCGTGTACCAAATTAAAAGTCTATAGCTATTTTAGTTTGAATTTTCTGATCACTTTTTCAGGATCTGCACCCTCCAAAACACCACAAAATCTTTATTTTAGATTTTTGACCCCCATTGCAACACTTTCATTGCCTTATATTAGTTATTTAGAAGTATTAACTAAAATATAATACACCCCTAACAATATAAACAAAATCCACACTACCATTCAGGCTATTTTAGAGTCTGATAATCAGAGTTTATACTCTACGATAGTGAAATTCAGGAGTTTTTCAGGAGTGCAACAATGTAAATTCAGGAGGTATCGCGAAAGAAATTTGAATATGTGTGTTTGTTATTGAATTGGTCTAGTGACTTAGACTGAGAATGAAGGAAACAAGGGGTGTAAATGTAGAAAAATTTGAGGCTTCGGTGAGCCAACCCCCTTTTATGGGTGAAAAATTGCCTTTTATAAAATTTTTGTGACCTTTGTTTTAATTTTACGACTTCTTCGACCGGTAAACATCCTAATAAAATACGAGAGAAAACCGACTAGGAAAGGAGAGAAATTATTCATGTCTTCAATTTTTTCAGGAGGGGGGGGGGGGATATCGGGAGACAATACAAATTTCAGGCGTTATAAGGTAAAAATAAGATTGAAATTCAGGAGTTTTTCAGAAGGTGTACTAACTAACCCTGGATAATATGCAAATAAATGTTGTTATGGATACCTTTTCTTTATTATCAAGATGCCCAATGATCCCCATTATAAAAAAATACTAAATGAAAAAGAAAACATTATAACAAAACATTCTCAAAAAGATATAGTATTATTCTAGTAATTTATAGAATTACCAGTGAAACATGTAACGAGGAAGCAAAAATGTCAACATTCTTACTGAAATATATATTACCATTTTGTTGTTGAACTTTCTGTTCCTTCTTCTCATTTTTTTTTGACTGGATTTTCCCCATTATTGAAGCTGTTTTAGATTTTTTACTAAAACACTGAAAATAAAAAAGTTTTATGAAAGGATATTAAAGAAATAAGAAAAATCAGTCTTGCTTCCTACTTGCAGGGATTAAACTGCAGTCGCATTTGTCGCAAAATGTGACGTCGTAATTCGGCGAAACTAAACTTAAATTTCAATAAACAACGTGTTCAAATAACCGATTCTAATGATGAAAATAAAAAATTTAATCAAAATGGGAAGATTAATTAGGATTAGATTACACTAAGATGTCTTCAAATACCGGCCAGCCAGTGCGACCTCCCATCAGAAGAAGAGTCTAATCATGCTTCCTTCCTGATTTACTTATTTTACTGCCTAGTAATTTTAAAGAAATCTACCGATGACATAACATTGCTTCAGAATGATTGACAGTTATCTGGCTCTGAGTGATTGGAAGATGATATCGTTACTTTTGTAGCTCCGGTTCAGGCTAAGTCTGACAACCAGAATATATTTTCTGATCAAGTGTCCGGTTCATGATGTCCGTGAGTCATGATGTCCGCGAGTCGTGATCACGTGAACTCCTTGAATGTTAAAATACTTTTTGCTTGTGTTTGAACCTTTTATTCTACTTCCGCCTGCACTGGGGTTTATGATTTGAAACACTATTTAGTTTTTTTTTAATGGATTTAGATTTTATGTTGATCGATTTAATACAGTGTTACCTCCTCTAACGGACACCTCTAAAAAGCGGACACCTCTAAATAACGGACATTTTCTCAAGTCCCAGTCCCTTAACATAGGTTACTTAGTGTAATCCCCTCTAAATAACAGACCCTCTAAATAGCGGACGCATTTTTTTTTTATTTAATTCGGCTATCAATCCCAATAAAACTCATTATTGCATCCAAATATTTTTGCACCCTCATTCTCTTATCGCTAAACTACGTATTGGTGACTGTTCTATGACCTTCTAGTAACCCTTAGAATGACCACCATAGCTTTACAATGGTTTCGACATGCCCCATGTCAATTTCCCCCATTATTCGCGAAATCTTCTCTTTCCGAGAATTGAGAGGGAGTGTATGCAATCGCCCCTTAGTCCACTGAACCTGTTTGACCGCTTTCCTGGAGTTGTTGTGTCCGATTTCTAATTGCTCATAATCCAAAAAAGTCGAATTGCTAACGAGTAACGAGAGCTGAGTTAGATTAATTAAAATAATGTCTTTAAGGAGAAAAAGGTTAACGTTGAAAGAAAAAATGGATATTTCGGATGTTGCTGAAAAAGAAAAGCTAAGTGTGAGATCTACTGCATAACGTTTTAGAGTTGGAAAAACGCAGATAGGCAGTGATATTTCTTTCTGGTTACTTTAGGCATTTATAGGATGGTTTATTTTACCTCATTTCCGGACAAAAACTTAGTGCTTCAAAAACGAAAAATATAGTGGCGGCAAAATTTAAAAAGAACGTTTAATCAAAGCATGTTTATCTGGCTGAGTTGCATAGATTTTAAAATACAATCAAGCAATAACTAATTGTATTACAAATCAAAGTTATTAAATTTATTTTCTTTAGTTTAATTAGTAATTTTAACCTTTCGTTAAGTCATGGTTTTTTTTTTCAAAGTTAAAAATTTACCCCCCCCCCCCCCCCCAATAATGGACACCTCCAAATAACGGACAAAAGGTCCGGCACCACGAGTGTCCAGTATTCGGAGGTTTTACTGTACATCATTACATCCTCATTTAATCAACACCATAAATAAAAGTAAATGTACTTATTTAAAAATGTTTAAAAAAAGTTAAAAGTACTTTTAGTAGTTTAGTTTTATATAATTATTTCAATTTGTCATTCCGTGATTCATAAAAAAATTATCAATGTATTGCTAAGATATACTGCTAAACAAAATTAACTGCTACACAAAGATTGATTTCTTTATAGATTCAAGTGATTTAATAGGCAAGACGTTGATTTTTAAGAAACTAATTGTCTTGTTCTAATTGTTCTAATTTGTCTTGCAATCAGCTTTCTTCTACATTTTAGCATTTTTGCTACTACAGCATTTTTTGACCCAGGTTGATCCCTGCCTACTTGGATTATATTATTTATAACAGAAGCTAAGTAAGTAGCAAACACGATCAAAAACTTATTTTGCATGGATCTCCTTAAGAGATTCATGTCTTTAAATTGAAAAGGCAAAACCAAAGTACTTTTAATTTAGACACAGAACAGTATTTCCCCTTTAATTTATGTGCTATTGTACAATTCAAAAGTGGCTTGCATTGATAGTTTTAGTTGGCTTAACATCAAAATAATAACGCTTTAAGTAAACCCGTTTTTAAATTTCACCCAAATAATTTATATTTTATTTGTAAACTTGGATTAACATCAAACTAGAGCTATATATGAATATTATATAAATTTTTTAATTATACAAAAAATCAAATATTATCAACTGCAACATACCTTAAAAAGCAATCTGGACAACCCTTTTTTGTTAGGAGGAACATGGCTGCCAGAACTAAAAATAGATTTTAGATTTTAACAAAACTAAACTTAAATTCAAATACACTAAAACATACGTTACTATTATAGATATTCAGAATACACCTACAAGTCATAACGATGAGGCATTTAAAGAAATGGAGAGTCATTCAACAGAATTGAAAGTACAGTTTTAGGAAATATCTTCTTACCAGAAAAACAGGAACATATATTTGGAAAAAACTTAACTCCTCGGCTCAACAGCCCATTACTGGGCCAAGGTTTGCCGTGCCCAATTCAGCTTTCGTGACCAAGGGCTCTGGGGTGCTAGGCGGATGTTTTGGTTAGGTGGTCAGCGTCATGCGGGGACCCCTAATGTTTAGCTTTCAAGCATGCTTGGTCCTCATCTTATCGACCCAATTAGGGGATGAAAGGTTGAGTAAACCCTGCCTGATCCAGGATTCAAACCCCGGACCTGTGGCACCTCAATGCAAAGCACTACCACTGCATCACCGGACCTCATATATTTAGAAAGGGGTTGCAAACTATGCTGTTGCTAACTATGTATTGTAACTCATATATTTAGGAAGGGGTTGTATACTTTTTGTTGTTGCTAACTATGATCTCCCCTTAAATCACCTTTTCCACTCATGCTTAATAAACATCATAACCACACGATGTCAGCAAAAAACAGATGATCAATCGTTCCCACAGAAACTGTTTAATCATCACATTTTAAAGTTGACCTTTTCCAACTTTCTCATAAAAATCTTAGCTCCTGCAGAGTGGCTACAGAAATTGATTAATTGAAATGTAAAGAGAGCACGAAAAAAGACGTGCTTCTGGAAGGATGGAAGATGTACAAGTGCGCAGAAGAATTCTTCGAGACTATTGTTAAAGTGGAAGGTCACGTGGTCATCAAACATTCGATATGATGAGTCAATGTCTTGTGATGGGGGCTCGAGAAGTGGACCGAGCGATTATGCGTGGGATTGGAGCGCGGAAAAACTAATAAGACAAAGGTGTATCGGGGATTAAGGACATATGGGATATTTAAATAGTGGAAAATAATTAATAGGATCTTTTAAGTATTAAGAATGGAATTTTGTTTCATATATATATATATACAGTAAACTCCCGATTATCCGAGGATGGATTATCCGCTTTGCGGATTATCCGCGGGCCACTATCCACCCCCTCCCCCTACCATTTTTCAGTTCAAATTATAAAAAAAAACAGCGATAAAGGAATTTCATTTGTTTCAAAACTTTTTGGAAGAATGTATCCCAGGAACAACGAACAAAGAACAACGAATACATTTAACAAGAACAGCGAATGCATTAAAATAAGAATGACTATAAGAAACCTGGTGTTCTTATTATTCTGGTAATTATTGTTCAGCCAGGTGCACATCACGAACAGGTTTTTTGTCGAAAAGCGTCACTTGTAAAATAAACAGCCCGTTATTTTAATTGAATTGCTTTAGGTGATTTTGATACTTGCGAAATGCGTGAGAAACTAAAAAAAAAGTTGTCTTGAAAATTCAAGACGAACTACAACTTATTAAAAAGATGGAAAACAGATCCTCAAAAAATCAAATGTGTTTGTAGTATGGCATAGGAGAAACGACATTTATAGACATTTTGAAGTAAGTAAATTTGTACATGCTATATACACTGCAATTTACTTAAATAAAACCCAGAAAAAATTTTGTTTATAGGCATTTTCCTCATTTTTGCGGATTATCCGCGAATTCGCTTATCCGCGGAAGCCGCGCCACCCAATTCCGCGGATAATCGGGAGTTTACTGTATATATATTAGGGTGGTCCTTATTAACATGGGAAAAAATAAATTTTCGATTTTGGAACGGGCCACCCCCTCAATTTGTTTATTCATATGAAAAAATAATTCCTGCAAAATTTTAGCCAAATCAATTAGTAATAACACGTGCCCCACGGGGCTTAAAGTTTTGAAAAACGCAAAATTTTAGGGTGTTTTTTTAATAATTCCATTATAAGTCAATATCTATGCCAAATAAGAAAACATACTCAATACAAATGTTATAGATTATAAAATTTCCTACAATTTTGTAATTTACACTTTTGATCTATGAGTAACAGGTTATGAGTTATGGGGAAAAGAATGAGAGATATTTTACTAGATTGTAAATCCCCCCCCCCCCATGGCCACACTACGCAAACGATATCCTTCAAAATGGTGCGACATAAGCAATTATTTAGATAACTTTTAACCGTTCTGTCTAAAAATCAACTAAAAAAGGGACATATTCAAGTATTTAAATAAAACACATTTAAAATATGCCGTAATTTTAAGACTTTGGGCTGTCTGGGCCGTCGCGTGGGTGGGGCAGAGGGTGCAACATTAAAGTGATTATTTAGATTAACTTTTAACTGGTTATGTCTGACATTTAATGAAAAAGGGGCAGATTCAAGTATTACAAAAAAAAAACCTTAAAATGTACCGCGTTTTAAAGACTGTTGGCTGTCAGGGCCGTCACGTGGGTGAGAGAGGGGGAGGGGGGCACTTTCGCTAAGGAGTAAGTTTTTTTAATGGCAAAAGCGATACGCCATGAGTCATACATTTATCCACATATGTTTTCAACCCCTGTATACTGGTTACTGCCTCTAGTTGAAGTAATCAAACATTTCTTACATATGGTAATGGCAGAAAAGATGTGAAACCAATGTAAATGCTAAAAAGACTTTGTTGCGTTCTAAAAAAGCTAATGCGGTTTTTTTAATTGATAGAACAAGCAATTTCTAACGAATTTCGGAACGGACCTTTGTTAAATGTTTCATATAAAGTTCGTGTATACGTACTGATACGTTCGTACCAAGTTATGCTCGAAAGGAAATATTTATTTTTGCTACAATTAAAAACCAAGTAACTGGTGCCAAATTGTTATTTCTTGGAGATTTGTTACTCATATTATTTTTAAATATGGTTAATTAAACCGGAATTCACACGAGTGTTTTCATTGCAATGGATGAAAGTCTAATTTTAGAGGAAAACATGTATTCCTACCTGCAAAATATAACACTACAAATGAATTTTTATAAAACAGATTCGAATGACAGAGATACCACATTAAGGAAGATTTCAAGGCATTACATCCTTTATAATGTTCAATTCTGAAAATTGTCTGAAAGGAAGTTTTAAGATCCTTAAACTTCGTAAATTTTGCAGCATAAAGAGGTGTGAAGTTAATTGAATAATTCAACTATCAGTTTACAAAGGATGAATCCAAAAAGCCATTTATTTTACAGACCATGCAAGACTGTCTTAAAAATTACACTATTAAAAATCTGTACTAAAGCAATACAATAATGACAATATGGTAAGTTAAAAGTGCATGGAAATCGGGCATGAAAACCCCAGTTTTTATGTTCAGTACCGGAACAATTTACAAATGATTACATTCTAAATTAGTTTCTTACTTGTAGAGAAAATTAAAAAACTAGAAAACGTCAATAATACAGTATTTTAAATAAGTTTCGAAAAGAAAGGGGGGAATATTTTATACAGGAATATTAATAGCATAGGGAAATTTATAATATTTATTCTCTAAAAATATTCTTTTTCTTTCAATTTATCTGGTTTTCATAAATGATTTTATTACATTTACTTATACTAAATTCCTTTTAAAAATTCACTATTTTAGATTTTCTTTTTATTATTAATAAAATATTAAGATAAACCAATGACCCCTTCTCCCATATTGTACATTCAAAACAGCACTGGTTAGCAACATAATTACATTTCTAAAAATGTCATTTGCTTATTAGCTGCACAAATAGTTCAGTAAATAACCTATATTAATTTTTGAAAGTGCCAGCCCCCCCCCCCCCCCCCCCTTGTCCCACCCATGCGACGGCCCTGACAGCCAAAGATCTTGAAATTGCGGTATATTTTAAACATGCTTTTTTTTATTAAATACCTGCACATCAGTAACTTTTTAGTTAATTTTTAGACAGAACAGTTAAAAGTTATCTAAATAATTACTTATGTCGCACCATTGTGAAGGATATCGCTTGCGTAGTGTGGCCATGGGGGATTTACAATCTAGTAAAATGTCGCTTGTTCTTTTCCTCATAACTCATAACCTGTTACTCATAGATCAAAAGTGTAAATTACAAAGTTGTAAGAAATTATATAATCTACAACATTTGTATTGAGTATGTTTTCTTATTTGGCATAGATATTGATTTATAATGGAATTATTAAAAATACACCCTAAAATTTTGCGTTTTTCAAAACTTCAAGCCCCCTGGAAAACTTCACTGGAAAAAAAAACTGGCCCCCTGGAAAACTTCAAGCCCCGTGTTATTACTAATTGATTTGGCTAAAATTTTGCAGGAATTATTTTTTCATATGAATAAACAATTTGAGGGGGTGGCCCGTTCAAAAATCGAAAATTTATTTTTAAGGACCACCCTAATATATATATATATATAGGATGTTATTCTATTACATACATATACCACATACTAAATACCAACCTCTGAGCTTCCTGCTTTGATTGGACTTTTGTCTCTTCCCGCCTTCTTTTCAGGGGTGCACTTTGATTGGAATTCTGGGGTGGAACACGCTGCACAACTGGATTCTAGTGTAAATAAGTAATTATATTTAAACGTTGAACAAAATGAAAGAGCTTAGTGGAAGAACTTGATGCGTGAAAAAAGATTTTTAAAAAATTAGCTTTTAAATTAGCACTTAGATCCGTTAAAAACCAGGCTTGCATTCAGTTAAAAAAACTAATTTTGAGTTTATGAAAAAAGGGAAGCTAGAGTTGTATTTAAAAGAGATAATATGTACATTGACAAAATTTTTTGTAAAAGTGTCACAACATGTTTTCCCACAAAGCCTTTCAATTGTAAGCAAATGCAATCAATGACAAATGAAATGTACTTTAAGTAAAAGGAAATAGTTTAGAGTTAAATGGCTCTTATTTATTAAAAAAATTAATTTTTTATAAATATATAATAAGTTTCACTGTGTTACAAGTATATTAAAATCTATAAATGAACCAGCAAGTTTGATAGCAAATGACTTCCAATGTATTTCATGCTATAAAAGTAAATTTATATATATTTTTTTAAAAATCAAGGACTGTTTAAGGACTTTTCAAGATATATTTCTCCATTTTCAAGGACTATATTCAAATTTGTAACATCTAAATTTCATGATAGTTTTAAAAATTAATTTATAAAATTAATAAGAGCTCACTAGCCATCAAATAAATTTAAATATGTGTTATAAAGTAACCATTTAGTTCACTTCAGTTAATCACTTTATCTGCCTTCTTGGGTTATACATACACAATAAATCAAAAAGTAAAATAGGAACCGATTTACACTGAGAAAGTGTTTTTAATGAAGCCAAAATTAACATTTGCACCAGCCGTAGAAGACAACATTTGAAGACTTCCGTTTATGTTTGACGACACAGTTAAACACAATCACTTTATCTATAAGCATAAGAGTAATGTGTAAGAATTTAGTGACGTCATCAGAAGGGAGAAAGGAAAAAAGAGTAACTTAAAGATAAATTCGAAGGTAATTTTAAGGTTGATAATGTTTTTCAAGCACTTTCAAGATCTGGAAAAATGAATGTTTGTTTTTCAAGTACTTTTCAATGTTTTCAAAAAGTGTGGCACCCCTGTTAACTATTTCTTACAGTTATCAAAATAGCATCTATTTACCTGTACTTGAAATGTATTAGGACAAACTGTTCGAGCTAAAGTGGCTGGATGGCTCGGGGCCGGGGCATGACTCAAAGCTGGAGGCTGTCGACCAAACACTCGACTGGACTCTGTCGAAAACAAAAATTTGGTTCATTAACTTCATTACACAGTTTAAGAATTTCAAAATTGTAATAGCAATAAATAAATGTGTTGCATAAAATAATGCTTTAATCATAATACTACAGACTACTTAATTTACTTTTACTATATTATAAAACTTTGCATAGAACAATGCATGCATGAAACAATCATCATAATTTAATATTAGATATTGTAGAACAATGCTACAATTTCTCAAGCACTGGTCTAAAAATAGCAATTTGTCCTTTCATTGTAATTGATTGTGTTTGGTGTTACAATTATTTTAAGTGTGAAAAAACTGATTTGGTGAAATTTCCAAGTGCCATAAAACTTAACAATTTTAAACATTGCAAAAAAAATTCAGGGTCTTTCTTTCAACCCCAAGGAGAATATTCGCCAAATGGCATCAAGAGCTGTGACAGTGTGTGAACATGCTTGGTTCTATACATAGATATCACAGTTAAAGTATTAGATGGGCAGATCATGTGACCTCCAATGCTAACGACGGGACGCACATGTAGACCAGAATGTGGGGGCAATGAGGTCAGTGTTGCCACCACATTACAGAGGAAATATACTGCTGCGTCATCGAAAAAAATACCATCACATTCTAAAATTTCCAAAAACTACCATACTAGCTGCATTTTGGAATATTTTTAGTGACTTAAAAAACGGGAAACGCTTTTCTAGTATTTATACATTTTTTTTATTTTAGAACTAAATGGTATTTTTTCTCAATGTAATAGCAACACTGGCCCCATTGCCTTCACATTCTGGTCTCCATGCACGTCCCGTCGTTAGCATTAGAGGTCACACGATCTGCAAATCTAATACTTGAACTATGATATCCATGGTTCTATAAAATATGAAGGGATCAATAAAACTAACGTATCTAACAACTATCTATAAAACTGTTAGGAAATACACTTATGAAAATAAATTAAATGCTTAACTTACTGCATTTATTTGTATTGGGTCGATTTAAATATTTCACCTACGCAATTTCTTTTGAGGTTTTCATGTAGTGCATGCATGGATTTAAAATTCCGCCTTCATAACATTGCATGTGTTCACTTCATTCGATAAGCATTCAGTGAACATCACTTAAGTTTTATTTGTTTTGGTTGGTTTGAAAAACGTACATTTTCCAGTAGGACGTTTTTATCATGGAAGTTAAACTTCGACGCAATTGTATTATAGGTTTTCTGACTGATTAGTTGTTGAGTAAACGTGATATAATGCTAATTTGTTGTTTTTGCTCTGTATTCATGCATACCGGGCATCGTAACCACGCCCGTAGATTTATGTATAAATACCGTGTGATTCTATTACTTTTTGCTTCTGACTTACTTGCTTCTACCTACGCAGATGAGTTAGGCTGAATTTGTTTGCCGTAGTGAGTGGCGTTTGTTATGATTTATTTTTTAATTTAATGTTTGAATAAATTTTAGATTGTTTACAAGAAGTCTCCATGATTGTTTAGGATTAGCTTACATTTTTTCTACTGCATTTTTCTAAGTTAATATAAAAATCTCTGAAGTTTAGGTTAATGTAGGACTTTTGCAATGCCCTTTGTTAACCTCTAACAAAAACTAACTGAACCAAAACAATAATTCTAATTTCAATATTGTTGAACTACTTTACTATTATTTCCAGGCAGTAGATATTTGAAGAGAATAGGGGAAAAACCCCTTCATCAACAGGATTCTGCCCCAACAGGCCACTTAAGCGCGCAACAATAGCAAGTCATCCCCTAAACTGGTGTCAAGGAAGTTTTTTCACTTGTTTCTTCTCATGCCGCAACCCTAATTCACTGAAGACACGAGTTCCACATGAATACAGCAAGAGAAGAACCAAGGGAGAAACTGGTTCCCTGTCGCCAACGTCCACCAATAAAATACGGGAAGATTTCTAGTCAATCAAGGGGCTCTTCACCTGGACTTTTTGTGTATGGCAGTGTTGCATGCAATACAGAGCTAACAATCTGTATCAATGCCCAGTTTGCCGATTACCACCAAAACTTTCCACTCACCCAATGTTGATGGTAATCTTCTCTGACTGTTCATCTCACTGGCGTCATTTGGCATGGGCAATTGCCGGGGACTGATGCCAAGTCTGTGCAGGGAAACTGTCTGGTCACCTTCAGTAAATGGACATCTCCTCTGCGGTTGAGCACCCCATTGGAAGAGATTAGGGGGGTGCTTTTGCCTGGACTTGTCGGGTCCCATGCCGAGAGAGGCAGTCTGTGGGGACGCCGACATAGGTTGGAGCTGAAACGAAGGACTTTGGTTAGTTTTGATAGATTTTGCTTTTTTTTTAATTATCCAGTATTACATAAAATCATTTAGGCTACAAATTTTTTTTTAAAAATTATATTCTTCTCAGGAGGCAAAGATATCGAATTTTAAAAACCAAACAATGTATAAATATTTAGCATTGAAACCGTCATCAATTCTGAGTCATGGTTTTATTCTTTTTTCAAATTTTCATTAACGATTTACCTACTTCTGTCTTAGTTTTCATAACTGCTTTCACCATTCTGATTTTTGTTTACATGCTGTGGTGACAGATTTAAATTATCACTGGTTTTGCAGGTCTACACATTGAACTTCAGTGTTCAGTTATATATCTAAATTTGAGACTATAAAAGTCGAAAACAACCTCAGAATGGTGAACCTCATCTATTACCTCAGGTTCACCATCATAGACAGTGTATACAGAACACACACATATGTCTGACATCCCAGAACCTGAGACATGCAGGTCTTTTTGATGGATATGATGCAAGGTGGTTACAAAATCCTAGAAAAAAAGTTCCCTGATATTTCCATGATTCCCCTGATACTTTAACAAAAATTTCCCTGATTTTACAATTACCTAGAAAACATGCAATACACGCAATTCAAAGCAGAACTGAAAATTTAATCCAGACATCACGGGATTTAAGAGTATCTGGATTATGGGTTAGCCTACCTAACTTTTCTATATTTCCAAATATGTGCATAATTTAGAGGAATCATGCAATCAGAAAATCATTTTACAACATGATTTGCGAGAGAGATTGATCTTTCCTCCAAGATTAGTCCTTCAGGCAAATCAGATCAACCAGAACATTTTTTTATCAAGTGTTCATTAGTAGTGATCACAAGAACCTAAATCTACTGTTTAAATAATCCACAGTGGAAAAATTCCATGATATTTTACAAAATTTAAAAAATTCCATAATAAATCCCGGATAAGAATTAAAAATTTCCCTGAAAATTCCCTGATTTCCAGGTTCTGTTAAAACCCTGTGTACGGAGTTCCGGATCTATGGTAAAAACTATAGAACAAACTAAAAATGCTAACTCTCCCCCCCCCCTTTTATGAAAAAGCGTGGCACTCCTGTTAACTATTTCTTACAGTTATCAACAATAGCATCTATTTACCTGTTCTTGAAATGTATTACTAATAACTGAATTCATTGCTTCAGCTTTTGTAGCTGGATGAAAATGGGCCGCGGCATGGCTCAAAGCTGGAAAAAGACAAATTAAGAAGTAATTATTAGAAGAATAAACACTGCAAAAGAAAAATTTGGTTAATTAACTTCATTATACAGTTTAACAATTTCAAAATTGTAATAGCAATAAATAAATGTGTTGCATAAAATAATGCTTTAATAATCATAATACCACAGACTACTTAATTTATTTTTACTATATTATAAAACTTTGCATAACTGAAACAATCATCATAATTTAATATAAGATATTGTAGAAAAACTAAGATCGTAAAACTCAATTCTGGAAAATTTGTTGTTGTTGTTTCTAATCCCAGGTGTGTAGCGGAGTTACACCACCTCCATGAAGCCAAAAATGTCCAAAAAGTCCACACAAAAAAGCAGGTCGCTTAGGATGTCAGCAGTCGAGAACTTCAAGCAATTGAGGATATGTTCGGGGGATGCCTGTTCGCCCCTACACATGTGGCACTCGGGGAAAATTTTCTCACCCTGTTGGAAACAAGAGATTTGGTGTGTCCACTTAAAAAGTGAGAGAGAGCTGTCTGCTGTTTCCTTGAGAGATTGAATTGGTAGCACCATCTTGGACTTCTTCCAAAATACCAAGAGTGGCAAGGTGGAATTCGCCAAAGTGCATTAAACTCTAGCTCTTTTTTTTATGATGACGATTTTCGAGGATGTCAGTGTGTCATTTCTTTGCTGGATTTCTTCAGAGGCAGTCTTGGCAAGGATGTCAGCTCTTTCATTACCTGCTAATCCAACATGAGAGGGGACCCATTGAAAGTGTATGGAGTGACTCTTTAAAAGCCGAGCCAGGAGATTTATAATGTTTCGGCTCGTCACATCCCCGATGTTGGTCCACTGTGAAAGATGTTGAATAGAAGTGCGACTGTCTGTAAGAATCCAAATGTCGTTGAATTTCAAGTCTGTGGTTTTATCAATAAAGAGTAATCCCTCATGTATAGCAATAAGTTTAGATCTAAAAACAGAACAGCCATCAGTGTTTTTAAAAGTAAGTTCAAAGGTTCTATCTGATGTCATAATAAGCACTCCACTTCCAGAAACTCCACCGTTTCTCTTGCTACCATCAGTGTACATTTTTAGAGCCGAAGAGGGTATGTCCTGAATTGTTTCTAAAGCCACTTGTCTAGTAAAATCAGGTAGGTCTGTTTATTTCGACACCTTGGTCTTGAGTTCTGGCCTAAAAGGAATTCGTTCAGTGTCGAGAATAGAGTAGGGAAAGGGCATCAAGAAGTGAGGCTCAACATTTGCTGAGAAAAGACCCAACTCGCTAGCCAAGGAAAAAGGAATATGTTTCTTAAGTCGTTTATGAGAGTTGACAAAAAAAATTAAAGAAAAAATTAATATTAAAAACT
Organism: Hylyphantes graminicola; assembly: GCA_023701765.1. Taxonomy (NCBI): domain Eukaryota; kingdom Metazoa; phylum Arthropoda; class Arachnida; order Araneae; family Linyphiidae; genus Hylyphantes; species Hylyphantes graminicola. The sequence goes on from CM043117.1 coordinate 66,388,895, forward strand.
TTTTTATTCTTTTTTTCCTTCACTTTTTAATATCAATTATTATTTATTCAAGCTCATACGCAAGTCTTTGAGGCAAATGTCCAATTTATTTCTTTGTTTGGTGAGGAGATAACAGAACTAACATTTTTGGCGCAGGATAACAGAACTAACACTTTTTTAACTAAATATATTGACAGAACAAGATGAGAAGTAGTTCAGCTTTTTTACCACAGTTAAGGATCAGTGTAAATAAGTTTCATGCAGGCTAACTCGAAACCTCTCTGCATGAAATGAGTTTTGCCTCACTGTCATACATCAGATCTACAAACTCCGTCTGCAAAGAGTTATCAAGGTTATCCCCAGCTTCAAAAGGGAACGTATCGACAATGGAATCAGGTATTTCTTACTTGGTCAAATCTTGTAGGAATGTCAGTTTGAAACTTGTCACCGTGATAAAAAAAATTTAAATGGTTTTACTATACTATAAGCACAGTATATTTTAATTTCCCCCCTTTGAATACTCATCGCCCCCCTGTCACTCCCAAACTATTTATTGCCCCCTTGATAAATCAAATTGCCCAAACGGGGGAGATCGCCCCCAGGATGGGAACCACTGTTGTAGAACAATGCTACAATTTCTCAAGCACTGGTCTAAAAATAGCAATTTGTCCTTTCATTGTAATTGATTGTGTTTGGTGTTACAATTATTTTAAGTTTGAAAAAACTGATCTGGTGAAATTTCCAAGTGCCATAAAACTTAACAATTTTAAACATTGCAAAAAAAATTTAGGGTCTTTCTTTCAACCCCAAGGCAACACTGCTATGCTAATGTGTTGTTCTTGCTCTGTTTTCATGCATACTGGGCCCCGTAACCCCGCCCATAGATTTATGTATAAATACCGTGTGATTCTATTACTTTTTGCTTCTGACTTACTTGCTTTTACCTACTCTGATGAGTTAGGCTGAATTTGTTTGCCGTAGTGTGTGGCGTTTGTTATGATTTATTTTTTAATTTAATGTTTGAATAAATTTTAGATTGTTTTCAAGAAGTCTCCATGATTGTTTAGGATTAATAGCTTACATTTTTCCTACTGCATTTTTCTAAGTTAATGTAAAAATCTCTGAAGTTTAGGTTAATGTAGGACTTTTGCAATGCCCTTTGTTAACCTCTAACAAAAACTAACTGAACCAAAACAATAATTGTAATTTCAATTTAAATATTGTTGAACTACTTTACTGTTATTTCCAGGCAGTAGATATTTAAAGAGAATAGGGGAAAAACCCCTTCATCAACAGGATTCTGCCCCAACAGGCCACTTAAGCGCGCGACAATAGCAAGTCATCCCCTAAACTGGTGTCAAGGAAGTTTTTTCACTTGTTTCTTCTCATGCCGCAACCCTAATTCACTGAAGACACGAGTTCCACATGAATACAGCAAGAGAAGAACCAAGGGAGAAACTGGTTCCCTGTCGCCAATGTCCACCAATAAAATACGGGAAGATTTCTAGTCAATCAAGGGGCTCTTCACCTGGACTTTTTGTGTATGGCAGTGTTGCATGCAATACAGAGCTAACAATCTGTATCAATGCCCAGTTTGCCGATTACCACCAAAACTTTCCACTCACCCAATGTTGATGGTAATCTTCTCTGACTGTTCATCTCACTGGCGTCATTTGGCATGGGCAATTGCCGGGGACTGATGCCAAGTCTGTGCAGGGAAACTGTCTGGTCACCTTCAGTAAATGGACATCTCCTCTGCGGTTGAGCACCCCATTGGAAGAGATTGGGGGGGTGCTTTTGCCTGGACTTGTCGGGTCCCATGCCGAGAGAGGCAGTCTGTGGGGACGCCGACATATGTTGGAGCTGAAACGAAGGACTTTGGTTAGTTTTGATAGATTTTGCTTTTTTTTAAAATTATCCAGCATTACATAAAATCATTTAGGTTACAAAATTTTTTTTAAAAATTATATTCTTCTCAGGAGGCAAAGATATCGAATTTTAAAAACCAAACAATGTATAAATATTTCTTCTTCGCTGACACTACAGCCTGTTACAGGCCAAGGCCGTCTCTCCAAGTCTCCTCCATCCGACTCTGTCCCCCTCAATGGCCCTCCATCGGTTAATTCCTAACACCTTGAGGTCTCTTTCAACTACATTCAGCCATCTAGTTGGGGGTCTTCCTCTGCGCCGCTTTCCTTCCATCTTCGAGAAAGTTTTTTTTTTGGTGGGGAAGCTGTCTTCGTATCGATATACATGTCCCAACCACCTAATGCGGGACGCCTTTACCACCTTCAGAATGTCGGGTTCACCATACTTCTTGTATATTTTGTGGTTGTAGGCGATTCTCAAAACACCGTCTTGTTTAACTGGTCCAAAAATCTTTCTCAGGATCTTTCTTTCAAAAATAGATAAAAGTTCTTCTTCGGCCCTGTTCAAAGCCCAGCATTCACTTTTCTACATTTCCAAAAATGTGCATAGGTTTAGAGGAATCATGTAATCAGAAAATCATTTTACAACATGATTTGCGAGAGAGATTGATCCTTCCTCCAAGGTTAGTCCTTCAGGCAAATCAGATCAACCAGAACTTTTTTTGATCAAGTGTTCATTAGTAATGATCACAAGAACCTAAATCTATTGTTTAAATAATCCAAAGTGGAAAAATTCCCTGATATTTTGCAAAATTTGAAAAATTCCATAATAATCCCTGATATTTTCAGAATTAAAAATTTCCCTGAGAATTTCCCAATTTCCAGATTCTGTTACCACCCTGTGTACAGAGTTCCGGACCTTTGGTAAAAACTATAGAACAAACTAAAAATGCTAACCCCCCCCCCCCTTTTTTCTCCAAAGCAATGAATTTAAAACAATTGGATTGTTTCAGACGATAAAATTCCTTTCAGATTTCATTATTTCACTTCATGCAATTGGTGCTCTAATTGATTTTCTGTTTCCACATGACATCACATGCATCCACTGATCAAAGCTTAAGAAAGAATTTATTTAAATTTAACATTTCAGTTGCTATTTAAGACCTGAAACAAGCCTATTCTTCATTTTTCATTCCTCCAGAAAACATATAAATGCAGTCAAAATGATGACATAGCAAGCAAATGAATGGATTCGAATTACCAAAATTTTGTTGCAAGTACAGACATTCCATAGATGAAGGTTTGGATTACATGAACTGATCAAACAAATTTGACACAAAAAAAATTGCCAAGCAATAAATATCTTCTTAAAAATATTTCAAACAATAAAATAATTGAAGTGGTTCTAATCTACATATTTTAAATTAGTTGTAAAGAACATTTTTTTGTATATTTTTTTTATAATCATTTTTTAGCCATTTTTTTATAATCATTTTTTAGCCTCATTTTTAGAAAGAACGAAAAATGACCATGATAATTTATCATTCTCAATACTACTGTAAGTCAGAATGATATGAACTGATTGTTTATTGTAATGCACTAGAAGAACCAAAAGTTAATCCTTAAAAAATTAATTATAAATTATAGCCATAATCCTTACTAATTACAATATTAAAATGTTATAATAAGCTGTAAATCTGTTGTTACTAGAGTATATTACCAAGGTTAGAGAGTAATAAAATGGCGCTTTTCGTTAGTTTCAATCAATAACATACCTCATCTTTTTTGGCTCGAGCGTCTTTATTTTTGTTGTTTGCAGCAGGCTTAGCTGGTAACACGAGTGACTGAACAGCATTCTCACTAAAAATGTTAAGATTAAAATTATTTCTTTTGTTCATCTTAGCTTTATTGAAATCGTGCTGAAATGTTGTGCAAGATCCTTAACCACTTAAGAATGTAGTGGAATTCATTTTTTTGTTTAGTCATCAATATAATTTTGAAAAGTTATTTTTAAATGCACAACTATACTAAAAAAATTTAAATCTTTAATTAATAACTATAAATTACATATTGTGTTTAAATTAGAATCTCAATCTACGTCATTATTCAGCAAACTTCAAATAAAAATGAACTAGAAATAAATTATTTTAAACTAGGTAGAAGACAAATAGACAGTGGGCCAAAGGCAGAAAAAATGCTTTAAAAAAAGTTTCATTTGCCAAGTCAGGGTACCAAGTAAACTATTGATTTTCTGAAACATGTTGATTAGGGAGGACGGAAAAAAGTGAATTTTCGAGTACTAACTTCTGATAAGACTCAAAAGTTGCGTATTGTCATGCTGATTCCTGGAAAAATAATAAAAAAAATTCCAATTAATATTAAGTGCTGCCTCAAAGAGGTTGAAGTTTGAAAAAAATGAAAAAAAATCGACTTGTTTTAATTTTACCGCCAAAATTTACTGATTACATTTCGGCCTTAAAACAAGAAATAATATTGTTCAGTTATATATCGTTATTATAAAAAAAATATATATAAAAATTATCTTCAAAATTTAAAATTCTTAAAAAATTGTTAGAAATACGCGATTTTGATGAAAAATCACAAATTTAAGGCTCTTTAAACTGAACCTGTTTGGAAGTTTAAATTATAAAAAAGTGCTCTTATACACAGGAATGGAGGCAATCTATTATGTTTAACCGATATGAGCAGCAGAATAACATATTTATTATACAAAGGCAGGTAGTGTGGGTAGTGGGTAAGCTTGCTCCACTATAATTCAAATTGAAAATGCAAACTTATTATTGCTCTTTTATTATTTATTGCTATTATTATAACTATTTAATAATAAATAATAATTTTAAAAAAAAGGAATGTGAACCATGCTATTACAAAACTGCCGTGATAAGGTAAACTGCAGTAATCGCCACAATGAGTTGCACCATTTTTGCTCTAAAATAAAAAAAAAGTTCCAGTATGATTTATTACCGGTTAAAGTAATTGAGTGCTTGCAACAAAGGTCCAAGTCACGATGGAAGATACTGCAATTTACCTTATCACGGCAGAAAAGTTCCGTAGTTTGCAGCTGTTGTCCCTTTCCATATTTTTCTCTTTAGCAAATGACCAATATTCTGCACGGAGAGGTGGCTGCAATTCAAGTTTCACTCGTGCCGAACCATCAAACCAATTAAGATTTATTGTTACTTGATTTGTGGTAAAGTCTTAGATTGTGCAGTGGTATCATATTTTAGTATTATAGATCATGAAAACATAGTTGCTTGAATGTAATTGTATGTTTGCTGGTCTACATACTTTTCTTGAAGATTGTCCGACACTTATTTCTAATGTTGACAAAACCATAAAGAGCAATTTATGAGCCACATAGGTTTCAAAAGAAGAAATATATTTTTCTTTTTTTTAAACTGCAAACTGTAAAGCTACTCAAAAATAGCGCTCAAAGAAGATAATAAATTATAATTGTATTTCGGATACATTAAATACACTCAAATAACTAAATATTCAAGAAACTTTAAATAGCTTATTTTTTACAATGTTGCAAAAAGAAAAAAAACAACTACCATGGAATGTAGTAAGTTTCTGGATCACAAAAGAATGTGTTATTTGTATATTAGGATCAATTACTTTACCTATCTCTTCTGACACATGCATTCTCGTTTCCACTGCCTTAAGTATATGTGCTTTGTGTCGTATATGTTAACGTAGCTATTTTTTTTTAAATTCTTATTTCGAACAGAAAAAAAATTATAATAAATAACTTACAATAATTTTGCTCTTACTGGATAAGCAGATCTGCAAAATGTATAACTTAAAAACCATATTTGCAATGTTATATCATTGGGAATTTTATTCTGGTTTGGAAGGTTTATCACGTTTAGAATTTCGGTGATCAAAAATCGAATGACCGGTTTTCCCTGCCTAGAGTCTAGTATTTTGAAAGATTTTTATTTATATAATTGTAACTGCTCATTGCACTGGAACAAATAGAGAACTTTTTCAAGTGGCATGTCATATCTTCGTACTTTATATATTCTCAAGTAGCCACGTGTGCGAAAGGCAATAACGAAGTTTTTTTTTTTCTCTCTCTGTTATACACTACATGCCTTCTGCTGGAATGCAGCACTGCGTTTTTTTTGCAACCTCGTAAAAAATAGGTTATTTAAAGTTTATTGGTGCTATATAGTTAAGTGTGAAAAATGAATATCCAAAATTCTATTTTCATTAATTATCTGCTTTCAGCGCATTTTTGCGTTGCATTACAGTTTGAAGTTTTAAAAACGAAAAAAGAAACATTGGCATTTTTATCTTTTGGAACCTATGTGGCTCATAAATTGCTCTTTATGGGTTTGTCAGCATTAGAAATAAGTTTCAGACAATCTCAAGAAAAGTAGGGGAAGGTGGGTTACCTCGGACCTATTTTGACTTTTCAATTTTTATTTTCTTAATTGCTTGCAAAAAGTGAATAAAAATATTTTTACTGAATACTTTATGTTGTTATATACAACATATATTTATTTTAACATGTTATTTAAATGATTTCAACTATTAAAAAAATAAATACAGAAAATTGTAATTAGGACCAAGGTACACCACTGGCGGTGTACCTTGGTCCAACCGGTAGTGTACCTTGGACCAATTATTAATAGGTATAGAGACCCGATTTACAGTCCGAAAACCAATATTTATTAACCACATAAAATTCAAAAATACATTTTACAACCTACTCTTATTTCTAGCCAAGATTGTAGTAATTGGTTATGTTAGGTCAATTGGCTCAGTAAGGGGTTTTATTGCCTTAGTTTTTTTAGTGCCCTTTTGGCTTTTTCAGCTGCAATGCAATCTTTCTCGGGTGTATTCGTCAAAATGCAGCATAAAATTAAACTGTTATTTCATGCCATAGAAAAACATTTGGCTATCTTTCTGTCTTAAATTTGAAAAAAAAAAACTCAAATATACTACCCTATGTTTATTCAACTAGGCCTAAACGTAAAAAGGATGTTCTGCTTAGATATTTATTATAAAAAATATCTTTTTAGATGAGCATGCAATAATTATTTTCTATATTATATCAATATGGTAAAAATTTTATAGGCTTCCATAAATCTAAATAATTAACTACAAAAAAAATTCTTTATCACATCATATCAAAATTTCTTACAAATTTCCATTTTTCTAGATTTTACAAATCAGGGTTGCAGATTAATAGCTTAAAATACTTAATTTTTCAAAGGAAAGAATTTACTTGAATTTTAAAAAAGGTTTTCAACAATCTGAAGCACATAAGACCTATAGTAGTGTACCTTGGACCAGTCCAAGGTACACCACTTGTATGAGGTTCGAGGTACACCACTTGGATATTAAAAACAAAATAGTTAATCACCAAGTTAAGGTTAGACTTAACTTAATTTCAAGCACACAGTTTTATAGCTAAAACTTTGCTTTATATTGCATAACCATCGTTTCTGAATAAATACTACATGTTTGAGTATAAAATTACACTAAAGAATCTGACAAAAATTTACTTTTGAACTGTGAATTTAGTTTTTCGAAACCTCTTTAATAAATTGACCTTTTAAACAAACAGATAGAACTTCACTGAGATCCCTGGTAGCAAATACTTTAACTGCATGTGGTGTTGTTTCAATATCTAAGCTAATCGAGCTAGAATCAGCATAGGTTCGAGGTACACATACGTCCAAGGTACACCACTTACCCCTATGTAGAACAGCAAACAGAGACAATTGCATTCAAGTATCTATGCTTTCTTTTCATGATCTTTAATGGAGATATATGATACCACTGCACAATCTAAGATTTTGTCATAATCAAATGGAAAATTACTCTGATTGGAATGAAGTAGTAAGTGGAGTGCCTCAGGGCTCTGTACTAGGGCCAATTTATTCATTATGTTTATTGATGATATCAGCTGGGGGTTGAATAGCAAGTTAAGTATTTTTGCAGATGACTTAAAAGTGACGAGTACAGTTAATTAACTGTTGAGCAAATTGAGCAATTACAAAGTGATCTAACGAAATTTACTGAGTGGGCTGCAAGGTGGGGCATGTCGTTCAGTGTGAATAAATGCCAAACCTTGCATTTGGGTAAGAACAATGTTAATTATTCTTATGTTTTACAGGGAGAAAGTATTCAAGACAGTGAGTTTGTTAAAGATTTAGGAGTTTTTGTGAGCAATGATTTTAAAATGAGTAAACAATGTGTGGAAGCAAGTAAGAAGGCCAATCGAATGTTAGGATATATTAGAAAAGTATCACTTCCAAATTTAAAGAGATTATTTTGCCATTGTATAGGGGATTGGTAAGGCCACATCTGGAGTATGCTGTTCAGCTTTGGTCCCCCTTTCTCAGAAAAAATATTGAAATGCTTGAAAAGGTTCAACATAGGGCTACAAAAATGATTAAAGGTTTATCGGGTATTGATTATGGTAATAGATTAAGATCGTTAAACATGTATTCCCTGGAAAATAGGAGAACAAGGGGTGATTTAATTCAGTTGCTCAAGTTCATTAAACAGGGAGAAATGGAGGGCTTAGGTTTTACCTTAAATAGCCGGACCAGAGGTCCGGCTATTCAATTTCTGACCTACCATGGTCAGAAATTGAATAAATCATGCTTTAGAAGGGAGGTTAGAAAACAATTTTACAATAGAGTCGTCAATGAGTGGAATGCTTTACCAGAATATGTTGTGTATTCGAAGAGAGTGGAAGATTTTAAGAAGAATCTCAATAACTATTGGAAACTGGTAAGGAATTAGATATATTTTGGACCAACCTTGCTGGGCCTCTGGCCTGTTGTCGGTCGACAATTTTTGTATTTGTAAATAACAAAAAAAATCTTGATTGGTTTTATGGTTCAACATGAGTGAAACTTGAATTGCAGCCACCCTTCTATGTAGAATATTAGGTCATTTGCTAAAGAGAAAAATTTGGAAAGGGACCATAACTGAAAACTACAGAACATTTGTAATAGCATTATTCATATTATTTTTTTAATTATCATTTACTATAACATAGTTATAATAATAGCAATAAATAGTAAAATAGCAACAATAAGTTTGCATTTACAATTTGAATTATAGTGGAGCAAGCTTACCCACTACCCACACTACGGCCCTGCCTTTGTGTAATAAATGTTATTCTGCTGCTCAAATCGGTTAAACATAATAGATTGCCTCCATTCCTGTGTATAAGAGCACTTTTTTATAATTTAAACTTCCAAAAGGTTCAGTTTAAAAAGCTTTAAATTTGTGATTTTTCATCAAAATCGCGTATTTTTAACAATTTTCAATGAATTTGAAATTTTGAAGATAATTTTTATAATATTTTTTTCATTATAACGATATATAACTGAATAATATTATTTCTTGTTTTAAGGCCGAAATGTAATCAGTAAATTTTGGCGGTAAAATTAAAACAAGTCGATTTTTGGCATTTTTTTCAAACTGCAACCTCTTTGAGACAGCACTTAATATTAATTGGGAATTTTTTTATTATTTTTTCAGTAATCAGCATGACAATACGCAACTTTTGTGTCCTATTAGAAGTTTGTACTCGAAAATTTACATTTACCGGCCCACCCTAATGTTGATCTATTGATCGGAAAAATAAAAAGTTGTCACAAAAATAACTGCTCAGATTTTTTTAGAACCATTTGAAATGTATATATTTAAAATAATTTATATGTGTGTGAACTTCATAAATTTCTTTGAATATGATGTATTTTTTTTTCTTATTTTATGCGAGGTAGGCTATATACCATACAACTATAAATTTATTTTTCAAAAACAGGCAATTACCCAATTTTATACATTTATTGAAACATGTATTACGACATACTTTAATCATCTGCCGTTTGTTTTGAAAAGTAAAGAGCAGAAAAAGCAAACCATTTTAGTTTAAAATGCAATTCAAGGCCTATGTTAAAACACACAATGGGACCCAAAACTCACTGGGTACATATGGTGCCAAAACTTTTGGGTTATTTGTGATCTAGAGGCCAAGACAATTCTTTTGATGTATAACAATGACCATTTCTGTGAGTTTTTAGGCACACAGCTCAAAATGTGGCTTTTATTGCTCGACAAAGCATCAATACCTGAAAAAACCCAAATTCAACCCCTGAGACACTATTTGTTCTCTTAAAGTCTTGTTTTTGAAAAAAAATGAAATAAAAAATTATTTCTCAGATTAATATTTGTTTACAAATAATTCAGAAGTTTCAAAATGTTGTTGTAGTTTATTTAAAATTAAGCATAAAATATTTGACTTACATTTGCCGCTCTCTTTCCATATGAAGTCTTTCATTCAGCGATATTTGCCGCTCTCTTTCCATATGAAGTCTTTCATTCAGCGATATTTCCCGCTTTCTCATTTTGATTGGTCTTCAAAGTGCCTTCAAAGGGCCTTCAAAGAGCCCATTGAAAGATTATACTACGTTATATGGTTATAATAGGAAATATAATAATTTTTTATGGGAAAAAATATAGGAATTATATATATGTATATATATATATATATACAAATATATATATATATATATATATATATATATATATATATATATATATATATATATATTATATATATATATATATATATACGGGTAAGAAGCCCGGATGATGTGCGCGCACAATGGAATTATTTTGTTCTTAATTTATTTTTTCGTCCAACCAACGACGCTGTTGATACTTGCGAACGATGAATTGTGGGTAAAGTTGCGCGCGCATCGTAATCGCGGTTACAGTTAACTATGAATATCTGGTTTTGGTTATTATATTTCGGTTATTTTTTATTCTGAATATTTTGTCGATTCGAAGAGGGCCGGTCTGCTAGCTGCCGGGGGCCCCACCAAAATTTTATGCTTTCAACAGACTCTGCAATACTGCCTGATGTTGGATACTGACGTTTTTTTTTAGAGAAAAAAAATTGCCCGGGGCCCCAAACGGGTATTTAGGCTTTCAATGGGCCCTACAATACAACAATTTTCCTAATTTTTTAATGCCCGATGTTCGATACTGATGTTTTTTTAGAGAAAAAAAATTTGCCCGGGGCCCCAAACGGGTATTTAGGCTTTCATGGGCCTACAATACTGCCCGATGTTCGATACTGATGTTTTTTTAGAGAAAAAAAATTGCCCGGGGCCCCAAACGGGTATTTAGGCTTTCAATGGGCCCTACAATACTGCCCGATGTTGGATACTGATGTTTTTTTTTAGAGAAAAAAATTGCCCGGGGCCCCAAACGGGTATTTCGGCTTTCAATGGGCCCTACAATACTGCCCGATGTTGGATACTGATGTTTTTTTTTAGAGAAAAAAATTGCCGGGGCCCCAAACGGGTATTTCGGCTTTAAATGGGCCCTACAATACTGCCCGATGTTGGATACTGATGTTTTTTTAGAGAAAAAAAAATTGCCCGGGGCCCCAAACACGTATTTCGGCTTTCAATGGGCCCTACAATACTGCCCGATGATGGATACTGATGTTTTTTAGAGAAAAAAAAATTGCCCGGGGCCCCAAACGGGTGCGTACTGGATTGCCACTCGCGTAGCTCTAAAGCGACGAAAATTAAAACGAAACTAAACTGAGTACGGGATAGCCCATAGAGTTAGAATGGATAGCCACTTGTGTAGCTTTAGTACGGCGTTAATTCAAACCAAAGTGGAATGCCAATCGTGCACCTCTATTGCGACGTTAATTCCAACTAGACTGGATGTTTGGTTTGACCTGGGAGAAAAAAAATGACTTCCAACTCTCCCGTAGCTTTCCGCGATCCATTAAACCTTAGAGATTCGAAGTATGAAAAGAAACTAGGGTTTGCAATCGGCGTAAAGGAAATCTGGCAATGATAAAAGCTCGCGAAATTTCGCCAAGAATTTTGTTGTTTTTTCGACAAGCGCCAAGCTGCACCAAATCCTAGGAAATTTACCATATATATATACTATATATTATAATATATATATATATATATATTATATATCTATATATATATATATATATATATATATATATATATATATATATATATATATATATATATATATATTTAATATAGATATATATATATATATATATATATATATATATATATATATAATATGATATATATATGATATATTATATTTATATTTATATATAATATATAATATATATATATATATACATATATGGAATTGGGCTTTTTACAGGAGGTTGTCAAAATTTCCCACACACAATAAAAGCCACCAAAACAATAGTTTTCCGTCCCATTCTCGCTATAAAAATGAAACTAAAACTTGAATTTCAATGACGAACATAGTTTAAATAAAAAATTTTAATAACTTAAGATAAAACAGACAGATCAAAATTTTAAGATGGAAACTTAAGTTTAATAGATACAACTAAGATAGATAGCTTCAAATATCGGCACCGCCACCGGCCCCACTCCCCAAATTTTAATATATAGCTGAAAAAACAACAAAGAACAGAGGTAAAAAAAAAAGCATGCACTTCAAAAATAATAAAAAAGATATAATAATACCTTTTTTTTTATTAATCCAATGTCGTGTTAAAACCAAAGTTAAAAACACATTAATTTGTGTTACTTATTCAAAATAAAATCTTCCCAAAAAAGTATCGAGATTCGAGAACTCGAGAGGTGATGCACTTTAAGTTAAGAATTTTCAGTTTTCAATGAGGATGTTTCGGATGATGTAATTTTGGTATACAAGTACTCCTTAAAACTGGTGAACTGAAAACAAGTTTTACGGAAATAAGAGCCGACATTTTTTTTAAATGAGAAAAAGATAAATTAGAAATCGGTTCACTAGGGAGTTTGCAATAGCCCATGTAACAGCAATTACTATTTAAAACATCGTTATATAGTTTCAATGTACACAGTGTATAAATTTGCGCTCCATAAAACTAGTAATTTCTAAGAAACTAATTCCATTTGTTCATACTCTGTCCCTATCAGGTAAACCTCAGTAATCAGAATAATGAATTGGAACTACATATCAGAAACTATATTAAAAGACTGATTTTTTCAAGGCTATCCTTGAGAAATTAGTCTTTTAATATACTTTCCTAGGAGGATAGAAAGAACAGGAGTAGTCACGCGTATTCAAACGGACGGGAACTGAGTGAAGCCAGAGGTGGAGGGGAATCGGGGGAAGGCTGCTATCCTTATCTACCCCTAGTTAACATGGGGTTCTATATGAGAATTTGCGATTTTTCGTTTTAAATGAAAAAAATGTGATCACATTATGAAAAACGAATACACATATGTATATTTCTAATATGCTCAGTAGATATATATGTATTATTTAAATTACAATAACAAATAAACACTCAAAACTAGGCGATATTAATATTGGTTCCTCTGGAATTCTTAAAATTATTTAATTATAACTTGGTTTTTTTTAAAATCTTTTATTAAATTTTAAAAATCTGCTGTTTATCATTAAAAGTTATTATTTTTGATCGAACAGATTGTTTAACGAATATATAACAGAACTTTTATTTAAGTTGCATATAAAATGCGAAATAAAGTAATCTGATTATTATATTTGATTCATATAACTTGCATATACTTTTTATTAAACAATTTTAATTAATGATAACCAATAAATGCTTAAAACTGATTTGATTACTTTTTTTATGTCTACTTGTTAATTTTATTAAAGCTAATATATTAAGTATTTTTTTTAAACTAATTTGCAATAATTACTGCGATATTTATGCTACTAAATCACTAATACTAGTAGCTAGTTTTATGAATAAAGTAAAAAATCAACTAATAATTTTTTAAAACTAAAAATACATTAAATGGAATTTTTACATTTAAACTTACATAAATAGATTTAATTACCAGGTTTTTATATTATGTTTGTCACTATTTTTATGAATACAATAGAAAATCCACTAATAAAGATTTTTTCTTTTTTTTAAAATAATATTCTATGATACAATGTTTGCAATTGAAGTAATATAAAAAATAATCATTAGATTTTAAATCTATACTGGATCTATAATAGTTTAAATTATTTACTTAATTCCAAGAGGGGATTCTTATTAGGGACTTTTACAATATAAATTTTTTTTACAGAATGTATATAATTGAAGTACTCAAAATCTATTTAATAAATAGATTTTACATGTATACACTAATTAACCGTAACATAAATATAAGTATTGTTTTGTATATCCTTATATTTTTATTATTTCGCATTTCATATGCAACTTTAATAAAAGTTCAAATATATATTCGTTAAAAAATCTCTTCTATCAAAAATATTAAACGTTTAATGATGAACAGTAGATTTTTAAAATTTAGAAAAAGATTTTTAAAAAATCCAAGTTATAACAAAATAAGTTTAAGATTTCCAGAAGAACCAATATTAATATCGCCTAGTTTTGAGTGTTTATTTGTTATTGTATTTTAAATAATACATGTATATCTACTGAGCATGTTAGAAATATGCATATGTGTATTCGTTTTCCATAATGTGATCACATTTTTTTCATTTGAAATGAAAAATCGTAAATTCTTCCATAGAACACCATGTAAAAGTGGGGTAGATAAAGGTCCCTTTCTCCCAAGAGGGAGGGGAAAGCTTTTTCGCTTCACGCCGAAGGCCACATGACTACTCCTGTTCTTTCCATCCTCCTAGATACTTTCTTGCAGGTTAGAGTTTTTGAACGATTGAAGTCATTTACCAGATACTGCAGTTTACCTGCCCACGACAGAAATATGTAGCCTAACTATTAGTGCCTAAAACCAGCTATGCAATTATACTCCATACATGCACTATTGTGTACATTGTGAACTATAATTATGCTCCAAATTCTATTTGCTACTCCATAAAACTTAGTGGAAGCACACAGCACATACTGCAATCGGTTTTATCGAGTAACGTTGCACCAAACTTTTAAAGTGAATTGGAAAAGGTTTTCACTTTCTTACATATATTTGTGTTATAAGGTTTCCTGTAAGCAGTGCATAGTAAGGATGGCTAAAAACTTTGCCAAATCCGCCAAGTTATTAGAAAAAAAGAGCCAAATGAGAACAATATTTTTAAAAATAATTTAGACTGTTTGGTCGCGCAAAAGTCATCGCACTAGAGCTGAATGTGTTTTAGCTATATTTGTTCCTCGCCAAATTAGCAAAATTGCGCCAAATGAGCTAAAAGGATTTTACGTTTTATGCGTGAAATTGGTATTTATCCGTGAATTTTATAGCGTATTTTTAATTTTGAATTTCAAGGTAATATAAGTAACAGGATTTTACACTCGAGTGGAAACAATAAACATAATATTATTGTCCTACAACGGATTAAATGATACATATACTATAGGATCGATTTTAATTTTTTCAGTCAGTGCGAAGAACGGGTATTTATTTGCTAGATATGTATATATAATTATAACGTAATACTGAGACTTGGAAATGTTACAGCTAGGCATATACAAACGAGAAAATAAAAGCTTTTCTATTTTTTTTTCTACAATAAGGCATCTTTAGAAAAACTATTTTCTTAAATTTGTTATTAATTAATAATGCCAACATTAACTGTACACTTTCATTACATAATTATACATACACATATGGTTCAACGCAAAATTTTAGACAAAAAACATTTGACACACAAAAGTTTTCTGAAAAAATTTAGTTGATAAAAAATTTGGTATAGCAAGGATCAGAAATGCATAAATAATTAAAAATACTATTATGAATCATAAAAAAATAATCAATACATTTTATTTGCAAAGATAGTAAATATTACCAAATATATGCAGAGTGAATCAATTTAATGCATGTTTAATTGCTTAAAACCGGTTTATTCAAAAAGCTTTTGTTAAGTTGCAACCCAGTTTCCTAGCAAGAATTAAAAAAAAAAATCTATATAAGATAGAAACATTTATTATCGGTTGCGTTGGGTGCCTATTCAGGTGTTGGCTCGTCATCTGACTGTGGTTCTAAAATACGACGCCCGTCGCCAATAGCCCTCGTGTAGCTCTAGTGCGACGATATTTCAAAACCAAACCAAGAAACATTTATTAAGATAAAACATTTGTTAAAACTCATTAAACAGACACTTCCTTTGGACAAAACTTATTAAACAAACCCCTCTTCATACACCAAAAAAAAAATGCAGATGACCAATATTTACATAAGCACAACTTTATTTACAACAGTACGCTAGAAAACATCACTCTTTGCATGAACACTCGATCAGTCTTTTCTGGTTGCATTGCAGAAGAAAAATCGCCATCTCCCGGGACTCCAGTCAATACCCTGTTTCTTTTAAAAAAAAGTTGTAGTTAGTGCTTTCCAGTTATAGAAATAGTAGTTGTCTCTTGGCTGACTTTTTTTTAACAAATCATATAGAAACACAATGCAATGGACATAAACCACATTTTTTTAAAAAATACCAAGAATTTTTTCTTTCTGAAAGATAAGACATAGCTCATTTCATGGATGTAAGAAATTTTTTTTTAGTTCATTGAATATCCAACTAGAATAGAAGTTCATGATCAAAGATCAATTCATCAATAACTCTGACTAAGGACAAGTAATTGAGATAAAACTAATTAAAAAAGTTTAAATTATAAATTACATAATTTAATGAGTTATTTACTTTATATTTGAGTGACACCGCTGTCCCTGGGTATTTGCTGCACTATAGGCTGCAACCTACTTAGATTGAAGTGCGGCCAGAGGATACTAACTATTATTTTGTTGTTTTGAATTTCAACTAACTATTGCAAATTTATATCTTTTATCCAGTTTTATCCATAAATTTGAATTAAAAAAAAATCTTATTCTGGTAAGTCTGGCAGATTTAAAATATCTTCTCAGTAGTGTTATGACACTTGAGAATGAAGCAATAGCAACATTTCACTGATATTGAATAGTATATAAACTCAATGCATGAATAAGCAAGTAAGTTAAGAAAAACTCTTAACAGTGATCTCGCTTGCCTATAGTGTATGCATTGTGCAGTTAACCCACCTGCAAATTGTACGAGAAAGGTTGTGTCAAGTAAAAGCTGGCAGCAGTGACTTTCATGCATTTTTCAAACGCCCATCTTTAAAAATAAACATTTGAAAGCAAAAAATAATATTATAAAATGTTATTTTTGTGATTGTTAAAATCATAGATATAGATCTGCCCCTAGGGGAAAAGGTGAAGCCACTTTTGAACAATTATCCCATAAGGTAATTAGCAAGCCCTAAGCCACCAGATGGCACCATGAGTAAATTCGACTAATGAAAAACATGTATTTAATATTAACAAATTAAAACTTTTTAACAGTTTTGCTAGCATAAGTTTATAGATGGATATGTATAGATAATTTCTGGCAGATATGAGGTTTATATTTATAAAAGAAGCATATGAAAAATACAATTTTTATTGTTTGTATTGCGTTGAACAGGATTGCACAATCGATGGGCATATCTGCTACTTTCTATATCTATGGTTAAAATATAAGTAATACAATTATGTTAAAAGTTTTTGCACATGGCAACAGTGTTATGTACACAACCTGAAGTGATTTGATTGTTGGGTTGTTATGTTATTGTTTTTACTAAACAGTCTCTTGGGCTGTTTGGAGCCTTGTGGTCAGTGTCTCGATCTCCGGATCGAAAGGTCCCGCGATCGAGTCCTGGTCCCTGAGGACACATCGAGTAAATGCGGAGTATGTGCTCGTTAAATCTGTTGGGTCCGAAAGTCCTGTGGGCGGTCATTACGCAGTTTCCCACGGGTACAGTTCCCTTTAGACTATTTCCCTCCCCTTCAGGGACATGTCTAAATTGTGGAGGTGGCGTGTGATAGATGGCAGCATATGTCACGTATGTGTGCCTGCGTGTTGTGACTGTCTTACTTGACGAAGGTTCATAAACAGGTCTCTGACCAAGCACACAAGCCTGAAAACATATGTATGCCAACTAACCAACCATCCCGTCTCGTGTTTGCTTTTGAACATGTAGCATATTTTTCTTTGCATCATTTAAACCTGCTAGGTTATAATAGGTTAGGAACCAATAATTTCACCACACTTTTTGTTGAAGCAGCCTCTGGTAACGAGGGGCAATTTCGTAATCTCTCACTATAAAAGGAGTTGGGATTTGGGCTTGTTTGCAGCAGGGGGAGAGGGTTGTCTTGTTGTAGAGGGTGAAGGCAGAGGTTTTGTTGTTGTCAGGGATGGAGTTTTGTCATCTGGAATGAGGTTGGTGGTCTTGATTTCCATCTTAAAATTTAGTGGTGGTGGGGTTGTCATTTGTGGTCTGGAATGATGGCCGTGAGAAGCCTGAAAGTAAAAGTGAAATTAGAGACATCGAAGCATTCTGTTGCAAATATGCTATATTAATTAAATGAACAGTACCTAAACTTGAAAATCAGAAAAAAACTATTGAAATGAACAGTAGCTAATTTTTAAAATCAGAAAAAATATTCTAGGCAATTTTAAAAAGTGGGAAGATAGAGACTTGTAAGTTATCTATCTACATTTATTATTAAAAAAGAAAAAAAATTAATTTTAATGTTCACAAAATGTATTTCCTGTGATTGATGCATTGGTGTCTGCATTTTAGAAAGATCTGCGAATGCAGTCATTCAAAACAGTGTTAAAAAATGGTTTTTAGGCAAGAAAAAACAATTGATGCATAAAGCAAGTAGTAAAGCATTAAATTTTTTAGAAAAACCTCGGTAGGTAGGCCAAATTTTGCTAACCGTGCAAAAAAGCATGGGCTGGTAGGCCTAACACTGCGTGAATAAACGTTTTGACTGAGAGAAGAGTCCGACAGGAAGACATACCCTGTTAGCTTCGTGATGCAGGATTGTAGTTCCATCTGGCTGCGTAGTCAGGCATCGGGCGGCAATCGGCAGGGCCCCTGTTTCCAGGCAGCGGTGGATAAATGCCGTTGGGTTGGTACCCTGCAACGATCGGCAGGGTTGTTGATGCGGCCAGCGATCGGCAGGGGCTGTGGAGTAGAAAAGAGGAAGGTGTTTGGTTTGCTTGCGCTGCCGGCGTTTGGTTTGCTTGTGCTGACGGTGTTTGGTTTGCCTGTGCCGACGGTGTTTGGTGTGCTTGTGCTGACGGTGTTTGGTGTGCTTGTGCTGATGGTGTTTGGTTTGCTTGTTGCTGGCAGAAGGTGGCTGTTGTAGCTACTTTGCGTTTCTTCACACCACGAGGGCTCACAGACTTGGCTGATTTCTTAGCGCAAGTAATACCTAAATCCTTCAAAAGTCTCTCAGTTGTCTTCTTACTTACTGTAGGCAGATTAGGGTCGTCCTTAATATCGTTCATCACCTGTTTCACGGAGTAGTATTGGTTTCGTTGCCTATATACATTCACTATTTCACGAATGCCGGTCAAAGTAGCTTCATCGTACCTTTCAAGACGAGTTGTAGTTTTTCCACGAGTACGCTTCTTCGAGGCAGTTGACAAGGAACCAGTCGTCTTGTATTCGTTAATCATGCGTACTATGCTGGTTTTCGAGACGCCTGTCAAGAACGAAGTCCTTTTCGTGTTGTCGTTATCGGAGTCCTTGGGGTTCTGCTCCTTGCATTTGCACAGTACATTCATCACAATCGTTTTCGCTGTACCTGACAGAGGAGTTCCTTTCTTGTGCGGAGTGAATTGATATTTTCGATCCGAACTGCTGGGGATCTGGCTACTGGGTGCTGGCGTTTTCTCGGCTCCCGTTTTCTCCATAATTTATGCGGAGAAGTAATTAAAAAAAAATAGATGTATATATATAATATGAATCCTAAATAACATGCATTGAAAGCGTTAACATGAACAGTTTTTGTTTGTTTTTTAGCTTAGAAATGAAACGTGCTTCTACATATTCAGTTATAAAATAGAATTTAACACAGCTGTA
The DNA here is from genome assembly GCA_023701765.1 of Hylyphantes graminicola. Classification (NCBI taxonomy): domain Eukaryota; kingdom Metazoa; phylum Arthropoda; class Arachnida; order Araneae; family Linyphiidae; genus Hylyphantes; species Hylyphantes graminicola. Next base: position 66,408,638 of record CM043117.1, read on the forward strand.
AAACTTTAGTAACTATTACTATATATGGATTTATTCTCTTAAGTAGAATTTTTATCAATAAATGATCTAAAAAATGTTTTTAAATCTTTTTTTTTATTGTGACTATTTGAAAGCGTAAAACAAAAAGAACAATCTTGTCACTCGTCCTCCATTTAGCGAAACTAAATTTACGAAACGTAAACAGCCGTGTTAATCACCCGTTAAAAGCGTCAAACAGTCATCCAAAACCGAAATATATCGAATATAAAAAAACAAACTAAAGAATTCGGATAAAAAAAAATTCCTGATTAATATTCTATTTTACATAAATACTAAAACTAGCTAAGTTCGACAAATTATAATCGTGGAAAAGTTCTAGTCGTAGAGGTTCTCACTAAAACACACGAATTGTGCTTTTTATAAAATAATTACACTCTAACGTTAACTCCAGTTTGAGTTTTTGATCTTGAATAGTGTTTAACACCCATCTTATGCGTTTTTACCTATCATTGTAAGTGTTTAAATTTATTTCTATTCTTTTAACAAAATAGTCCTTTTTTTCTTTCTTCAAGCCAGATATATTTGGGTGGATCTAAAATCGAGAACAATAATAAGTAAACAGTTTAAAAGTAACATATGTTCAAAAGATCCTGCATGATGCTTGCAAGTTAAAAGAGTTATTTATTTATTTAGTAATTGTCTTTTCTTGTATATACTCATACCTGTTTTAGATTTTGCTTTTTAGTATTTTGCATTTAATCCTAAACAAAACTGGCACTGACAAATCTAGCTATTGGATTTATTCGCTGTACAGACCAATTAAGAAAAATGTATTTTATTAACTGCATTAATTTTTGGCTGCTCGTATTTTTTGTTTTAGGTGTGAATTATTTGGGTTATTGATAATTTACCCTTAGTTATCCAATTTTGTTTCCAATTTATTGTTGTTTACTTGGTTAAGCTGCAGGGTAGAAATTTACTGTAAGGTAAACATTGGCGAACTTTCCGAAATCGGGCTAAAAGTCAGTATTCTGGCTACTTTCCAGAACAGAAACCCAACCAAAATGAGCAAATAACAGTCAAATAGGGTTGCCAGAATACATCATCGTTGCTAAGTTAAGTAAATTTGAATCATCAGTCAAAGTCAGGCAGGTTGCCACAAAAAATTATTTATTGCCAAATCCGAAAAAACGCGCCAATGGTTATCGTACAGTATATCTGATCCACCTGCAGTTAACTGCTTGTCGCACGTTATTCACTTTCAGTCATTGTTGTTTTGGTTTGGTCTTGGCACTTTTCTAGGTGTGTTGCCAAAGATGCAAATGATAAACATAGTGGCATCGTTAATAACTCTTTCTGTGTTAGAGGCTGGGGAGCCCAGTCGGTTAGGCATTTTCCTAGCATGCGAAAACAAAAGGTAACAGGTTTGGGTTCTGCCAACGCCAAAATAACTGCCGACCTATAAACGGCCCGTGCAGCCAAAAATGTCCGACGAATAATATCCCTTGTAGAGGGAGTGCTCATTAAATATCCTTCAAAGTCCTAATGCTGCATAGGATGTCTCCCTTAACAGTTGTGTTGGGGGCCTACTCAGGTGCCGGCTCGACACCTTAAATTTTTCAGGCTTGCATTCGTAGATGTTTAAAAATTAATTTTAACTTTCTTTTAACAAATAAAGTTTTGAAAAAAAAAATGTTGTTTCATCCCTGCTTTTTACCATTTCATTCTGAATGCATAATGAATCTTCTTCACAAATTTTAGATTTTCAGAATGCAAATGTGGTTGTTGCTGATCCCTGTTACCCAGCAGAGGTAGACAAGGTCTATGATATTGCACACACTCTCAAGAAATTAATATCCAATAATGGTCTCTCCAGAAGATCTTCTTTATCAAGTTCCAAGCACTCAAGGATGTCTGCTGCATCGAAGGGATAGGAATCCCCATGGAACTATTCCACTGGTATTAATGGTGCACAGGGGGAATGGTAAATGCTGACCAAACAAGGCATTTATGTCTAGGGTATAGTTCAGAATAGATAAGCAGGGACTCGTCAGTACCAGTCAGTTTTTGCCAGGGCATCAGCCATTTCGTTATCTGCAAGGTCTACGTGAGAAGGGATTCACTGTAAGTGAATCGCACAAGATGAAGAGAGTTGCCTCAGCTTGTCCAAGATAGCTACTCCTGTATTATTATATAAAAAATAAAAAGTCAGTTAACGATAAAAGTTATAAACGGTTAACAAAAGTATGCAAAGTGCTCCTCTAATTGTTTTAAGCAGCATATTTTCCCTTCCCAACCAACTTTATTGTTCCAGATATTTTTTGTTTTCAAATTCAACTATTCTTTAGATTTTTTTTTTATATTTCTTTTAGTATACAAAGAGTTGCCAACGCATGGAAGAAACTTGGCTTGAAATTATAGAGGATGATGAAGAAGAAGAACAGGCAGTACCAAACGCTGTTTCAGAAACAGCTAATGAGAAGGGTTCTGACTCTTGTTTTAGAGATTTACGGTTAAAACCTGAGCTTCTTAAAGCTATCGAGGAGTGTGGTTTTCTACAGCTACTAGAAGGTTAGCATAAAATATTTCAATGGCTTGATTATTCCTATGGGGGGAACATTGAGCTAGAGGTAAAACTGGAGTTATGTATCAGCATCAGCTAGCCGACCTATTCACACCCTTTGCCCGGTTCTCCAAAAAAAAAAGAGGGACTATTTATCCTACCTCTCTAGCTCATTGGTCAGCCCTCCCGGTTCGCTTCGTCTGCAGTGATATTTTCCTCCGCCTTTCGTTTTCGAAACGGCTCGTTTTCCTCCCTGTTAAGTAGATTGCACACCTCACTCCAGTTTTCCCTCTAGCTCATTGGGGGAGAATGGTTCAAGGGTCAAAGTATCTCAGTGTTAACCCAAAGAGTAAATATCGTTTTCTAAGCCACATTACTCCGAGTGTATTAAATATTTTTACTAACGTTTTTTTTTATATTACTAATGTAGATGGCTTACCACGGCTGGCTCTGTAGCTATTAGCTGGCTCTATAATCCCTCTTTTTGAAATGGGTTGGAATATTTTGTTTCAAAATTATTAATTCATATTTCATTCATTCATTATTGGTATTATGGCAACCTTTGGCGAAATTTGCCATTTAAAAGTTTCTTATTGTGTCACGTTCTCCATACTGCGGTCCGGTCAGGCATTGGTTGTCTCAGCTCGCGCCAAGGTTTGTTGATATTCAACCTGGCGATATTTTGGAAAAGGCGCAAAATCCAGCCATGGTTCTTTAGTTTAACCAAGGCCTGCTTCCATTCTTCCTTAAGCCATTTTTTTTTGTTTTATTGTATGTATTTATAAAAGGGCTAAGCTTTCAATCGTTGTAAATTTGATGAAATACCAGCTTTATGTGTAACCGAAGTTGAATATTACTTGGTTTAATTGTTGTTTATAATTTTTTTTTTTATTAAGAGACAACTTTCTTTAACTAGTTAACATGGATATTTTGTATCTTAGTAGTAATAATAACTTATCTTTTTGCTATAGTTCAGAAAAAATGTATACCACAAGCTTTAAAAGGCAAAGATATTCTGTGCCAAGCTAAATCTGGCATGGGTAAAACAACTGCATATATTTTGGCCACTTTACAACAATTAGATCCTGTTGATGATCAGGTATGTATGTTTACTTGTATCTATTGTATGAGTATTTAATAAATCAATCACATGTTTTTATGCGTTAAAGCTTTCATAACAACCGCTCTATTTTTTTCCTGTATCCTTACAATGAAATAGTTTTATAAAATGTGTTTTTAAATGACTGTGTATGAATATTTTTTTTAACATCAAAGCCTGTTTCATTTTTTTTTTATCTGAAATCTGTGTGATTGTTTTGAAAGAGCAGTCTTCACTCTGTCCAATGACCCAAAATCTATCTTTGGAATTTCAAGTGAACATTGCAAGGTGTTACAATTTTATCAGACTGCTTAATTTCATAAAGTTGCCTGCTTTTTTTCTTTGATGTGTTAATTGTATTTCTGGATAACTCTTCTTGTGATCTTTAAAAAAAATCCTTTATCTATACCTTCTAACCTATATTTAAAATATTACATTCTGTAGCATTTATATGGGCTATATCTGTTTGTTGCCCATTTTCATATCTCCTACTACAAGTGCTTCAGACAGTGTGATGTGTAAAAAAAATTGAGCTCATCAAAATCTTTTTGAATCTTATTAAATAAATCGAATTCAAAGTACAAACACTTCAATTCTTAAAAATGCAGCATACTGTTATATAATTATTAAAAACATAATTTGACCATTTTATTAGAATTAAACCACCATGCCACCCACAACAATTGCACCAAAACCTTTAAATTAACTAGATATTAAAAGAGAATTAATTTTTGTGATATAAATCATTTTGGAATCATATGTCATAATGTATGTCACAATGAGATTCTTTGATTATTCGTTTTATTTGTTTAGAAATTTAGAAAAAGGCACAAGGCTAACTAGGGGTATGGGGTCGAAACGTATTTGTAGTAAGTTGAATGAAAATTTGTATTTACCCTCTGAATGATACAGACACATAAACCCATCACCTGACTGCCATGTTTTCCAGAACGTGCATACTTTTTATAAATTTTATAATTTTACTAAACTGCTTGGGAACTAAACACTGGTGGTTTTCTGCGAGGCTGACCTCCTTACCGGGGCATATTCCAGCATCCCAGTTCCCTGGGTCACTTAAGCTGAAATGGGCACGGCAGGCCTTGGCCCACTGATGAGCTTTTGCTCCAAAGAGTGTTTTTTTGTAAATATTTAAAATTTTAATAAGTGAAATTATTCCACTTTCCAACCATATGGTGTATCCTTCAAAGGGGAAAAAAAACCAAATTGTTTTGAACTGTAATCATTTATAGAGATGCCCAGTATCTTAGTGGTAGTGCTTGGCATTACCACGCCACAGGTCCTCTGGTTGCAGTGCTAGGCTTATTGAGCTCCCCTACAAATGTCATAAGTCACGCCAGAGCCCTAGGTCACGAAAGCTAAAATGGGCACGGCAAGCCTTGGCCCAGTAATGGGCTGTTGCACCAGGGAGTTTATTTAATTATTTAAAGAATCCCTCTTGAAACATTCAACTTTCTTTTGGCACCTGGAATCTATTAGATGTTTATTACCAAGTTGAATTCAGAGAATTGGTAGGTTGGTCAGTTCAATTAACGGCACAATAGAGCCACAGTTGGCAGGTGTGCGTTTAGTAAGTAATTTGCATTTTTATTAAAACCCAAAAAAATGCTATTATTTTGCCCTCTTTTAGGTATCGGTCTTGGTAGTTTGCCCAACAAGAGAAATGGCTCTTCGTGTCTGCGAGGAATACAAACGTTTCACCAAATTCATGCCGGGCATCAAAGTGAGTGCTTTCGTCGGCAAAAGGACGAGCATCGAAGATGACAAAGAGGCCCTCAAGTTGAGCTACCCTCACATTGTCGTCGGGTCCCCTGGAAGGGTTCTGTCCTTGATGCGATCCAAGGAGCTGAATATGAAGCATACAAAGCACATGGTTCTTGATGAATGCGATAAGATGATGGAAGCTTTCGGTACTTAAACATTAGAAGAGCTTAGTGGAAGAACATGCTAAGTGACAATTTTGAAAAAATTGAGATTTTTGTGTCAATGAGCATATTAATACCGTCTTTAACGATAAAAAGTTTCAATATTTTCATAAACTTTAAGTTTAGTATGTTTTTATTCTTTACAAGTTCTGTTTTCTACAGATCTGAGTTTGAACAAAAAAAACCTTAAACCTCATTTTCTTGTTTTCTCCTTTTTGTCTCTTATTTTGTTCTTCTACTATGCTATTAATTTAATTTTCCCACCAGGGATCACAGTAATGTATAATGTTTTTTTTTTCAGTATGCAGAGTAAGGCCTTTAGATTCCTGAGAAAGTATCTGTAACTTCGTTACTTATTGCTGTAACAATTTAACGAATAATTTCCTTAATTTTCCTTTACTTTCCGCAAGGTGTCAGATATCAATTTTGAAATTCAACTCTTTTAAATTAAATAAAAAATGTATTCATTAATTCTAATTGCAGTTTTTTGTTTGCCTAATGCTTCTTTAATCTTGGATCTCTTTGAAATACAGTAAGATGATTAAATTGCAATTATAATTAATATTATATAATTGCGAATAATTTTTGTTCATATGAATGTAATTTTTTTTAAAATTCTAGATATGCGCGATGAGGTTCAAGATATTTATCGCCTCGTCCCAAAGGGGCAAGTCATGATGTTCAGTTCATCTATCAGCAGAGTCATTCGACCCGTCTGCAAGAAGTTCTTGCGAAATGTAAATAGATTTATTGTGTTAAATTTACTCATTGTATTAAGCAAAGCAAACCTATACTACTGTACATAGCAAACCTATTCAGTCAAACCCTGTTAACTTGAACTCGAAGGGAGCACCGAAACATTTTGTGTGCTGTTACCCCAATTTCCATGTTTTTCATGTTTATTTATTTTGCATTGAACCAGTGAATAGTTGTTTTTGGAAAATTTACTTCTAAAAATTATTTTAATCTTATAATGCAAATGTATACAATTAGGGATTAAATTTATAAAGTTCATTTGGAGTATTCATATCTTTTAAAAAAAGTTGTTTCTAAAGAAATAGACTGCTGCTTTCAATTTATTTGTATAAAAATCAAAAAGTTTAAATGGGAACCACTTCTAATTTCATATTGCTTTATCTTTGACCTATGTAGAAGGACACATCCCCCTTTCAAATTGACACTTGTGGGCAGCATCTGCAAATACTATATTTTTTTTAAATTAATTTTTCAATCAAAAATTTAAATTTTAATCCTAATGCAGTGATCAAGTTTACACTTGTGCCAATTTGGGTGTGACATATTTACGTGTCGAGTTTAAGGTAGGCGAATACCCAAAATTTCCCAAAATTCTAAAATTTTTACTATTACTTTAATCTTTACCAAATTTGGCATAGTGATTTCAAACATAATGAATAATACTATTTAGGCTTTTGTTTTTATTTAAATATAATTTATTTATTTTAAACGGTGTTTTTCTACTAAAAAAAGAGGTTTACGCCAACAAGTCTACCACAGTGAATTTTCATCCTATGGTCATTTATTATGTGTTTAATTCTTCGTTTTGAACTGATGCATGCAATGACCCTCTAGAGTTACATACGAATTACAAGAAAAGAAGTTATTAAGAAAAATGTCATAAAATAACCACAAAAAGAGGATTTTTTTCGATTAACTTACACTTGGACATTTTTTTAAAAAAAAACTTATATATTTACACCAGATGTTAGAGGTTCATGGCACAGATATATATTGAAATAGCATCTGTAAAAAATTTCAGGTAATTTAATGTAAAACTTTTTACACTAGAACTGTTGGCGTAAACTCCTTTTTTTAGGTGAAAAACACCATTTAAAATAAATCAATTATATTTAAATAAAAAAATTCGCCTAAAAAGCATTGCTCATTATATTTGAAATCACTGGGCCAAATTTGGAAAATATTAAAGCAATAGTAAAAATTTTAGAATTTTGGGTATTCGCCTACCTTAAGTATTATTTAGACTATGAATTTTTATTCAACTCCAATTTTCAAATAATATTTTAAAAATGTATATAACTGGATATATTTTGCAACGAACAGGTTTTGTTTTTCTAATACTCTGTAAAGACATGGGCTGAATTTTGAATGTGACAAGAATTTCATTTTTTAAAAATTAAAGCAATATTTAGAGATTTTAGTGTTTATTTATTTACGAAAATTGCTTATATCTTACTTTCTATGGTATTTAATAAATAAGTGAACCCTCCTGGTATTACAAAGGGTTACACCTATGTTGGAATATAAGCCTGAACATAAAATAATTTTTTCTTTCTTTTTCTTCTTTTTTGTGTGTGTGTCCCTTAACGGTTGCTTTGAATGCCTATTCAAATGTCAGCTCGCCACTTGTTCTAAAATATGACGTCCGTCGCCAATAGCACTTGTGTAGCTCTAGTGTGACGATAATTCAAACATAACAATTTTTTTTTGTAATTCTGCTTGTTGTATTTCTAACCTAGCTTAACATAACCACCATGCATGGCTAATAATATAGAAACACGGGTTGGAGAGCCCAGTCGGTTAAGCACTCGCTTAGCATGCGGAAGGTCCCAGGTTCGGGTCCGGGCATCTCCAAAATAGCTGCCGACCTATAAAAGGCCCGTGCAGCCAAAAATGTCCGATGAATAATACCCAGTGTAACATTAAATATTCTTCAAAGTCCTAACGCTGCGTACGATGTTGGCCCTTAACGGTTGCGTTGGGTGCCTATTCAGGTGTTGGCACCTCACCTGACTGTGGTTCTAAAATACAACACTCTTCGCCAATAGCCCTCGTGTAGCTCTAGTGTGACGATAATTCAAACCTAACCATAATGTAGAAACATGCTGTTAGATGTTAGATTGAAATGGTTATTTTTAACAGCTACCCTTTCTGACCGAGCTGTCACGATCGTGCGGGTATAAAAGAGAATGTTCGCGTTACAAAAATATTGATACTGAAGCAGTTGACTTCTATCATTCGTTATTTCTTTACAAAAGGACTTTGTTTTCAAGGAGTTGCTGGCATTGATGCTGTTTGAGGCATTTTTTAAAATAAAACTCTAAAATTTAGTTTCATAAACTTAAATTAGCGCGATCTGATCTACGGTCTTAAAAGAGTTAAAATCATTAAAAAATACTTAAACATGTACTTAAGAAAACCTTTCAGTAATACATTATTAAATCCTGTTTAAGAAAGTAAACAATTGCAACCTGTATCTTTTATCTATGGTTTATACTAAAGGAAAAACTTGTTATCTTTAAAAAGAATAGAGCATTATCATTGGCATAAAAACCTCAATTTAGAGCACATCACATAGCAAGTTCTTCCACAGTAAGCCTCTTTACATCTTTGCCTGTCCTGCTATGAATTTTAAGTTTCAACAATCATTGTTTTATTTTAAATATTATTATCAGAGAATTAAAACTTTCAGCTTTTCATCATTTTTAGTTATTTTTTTCTATTTTATTTGCTCCAGATTATTTATAAAAAAAATTACAAGTCAATTTAGATGATAAGATAAAAAAAACATGTAACCTAGAATCCAAATTTTTCTTTAATTCTGTATTTGAATGAAAAAAATGTATGTTCTTTAGAATGGGCCGAAAAAACTTTTTTTTTATTTCGGTTGGCTATAAAGTTGCCATTGGTGAAGACATGAAAAATGCACTAATTATTTTTTTATTACCATATCTTCCGTTAGCTCAATGCCATCAAAGTTGGCAAATTTTTTTTTAAAAAACCGTAATTTTTTAAAAACATGGTAGATGTTTTTAATTACGTTCCATTATCATGAATTAACTACTAAAAGTATGTAAAATCCATATTTTTTACCAGTTATTAATAATAAATGCTATCATATATAGAATAATAAGTTATTATACATTTGTGTCAGATCTTCTGGCTACTCAACCTAGTATAAAATTAGGAAAATTCGTATTTTTTGCTGAATTTCAAAGTTTTAACTTTTTGTAAATTTTAATCATGTAACATGATATAGGAAAGCAATTAAAATCATATATCATGTTTAAAAAAATTATGAAAAATTACGGTTTTTGACAATTTTTGCCAACTTTGATGGCATTGCACGAACAGAAGATAAAGTAATAAAAAAAAATAATTTGTGCATTTTTCAAGTCTTTACCAATGGCAACTTTTCCGCACTATAGCGATCCGAAATAAAATAAAAAGTTTTTTACGGCCTACCCTAATGTTCTTGCTTTTTTTTTAGCCCATAGAAGTTTACATGGATGTTGCACCTAGACTTAGTTTGCCCAATATGCAGCAATATTATGTAAGGCTGACGGACATTGAAAAGGACAGTAAATTACTTGAGCTTTTGCATGTACCAGTTTTCAACCAGGTAAACCTAGATTTTGAAAACTACTTTAACTCTCGTATAATTTTCATATTAAAGGCAAATAGAATTTAAACTAATCAATATATAATAAACTATTCAAAAATATATATTTTTATTTATTTCAAAATGTATATGACTTAAAAGCTTTTTTTTAAATATTAAATGAATTCTCCATGTTGTCACATTTCATTTACAATATAATACTATCAGAATCAGTAAATCACGAATAAAAATTACAGATTATTCTATTTAATTTAAATAATTCTAAGCCAGTATGCACTTGTTAACCATTAGATAGCAAAGACTAAAAGCTTTTACTAATAAAATAGAAATAGTGGTTTCCAGAAAGTTTTTTTCAAGCTCAAAACTTTAAAAAACAATGTTTGATATTTTGAACAAAAAATCATAAAATTAAAAATAATAAAACTGCTCTGCAAGTGACCTAAAAATCGAGATCTATATTTTTGCAAATTTTGTGGAACTTTGATTGCATAGTTTTTTTTAGCCCATTTGTCACAAAAAAAACCTTTGCTTTATATGTCCATGAAAGGTGAGTGGTGCTATCTCTTACCACTAAAGTCGAAATACTTCATTTCTGCCTTGAGCAGATACATAGTTTCTGCGATACTTTATTTTATAGCCTAAAGTTCACCTAGATATTTTTTTTTTTAAATTCACTATTGCAGTATTTAACTAAATATTCTATTTTAGGTTGTTATATTTGTTGCAACTGTCCCAAGATGTAAAGCTCTAGCTCAACGTCTTGAAGAGCAAAATTTTTCAGTGACTGCAATCCATCGTGTCATGACTAAAAAAATCTGGTATAAAACCCAATTTATACTTTTTTATGTTTGTATATTCCCTAATTTTTAGCGGCTCAATGGCTGAGAGGTATTACATGTCCGCCTCATAAACCCAAGATTGCGAGTTCTCTCCCTGACTGAGTTGTCAGATTTTCTGGATGGGAAAATCGTGGACATGCATATGATTAAGTGGCATGTGAAAAATCTCTTGAGTACCCATTTGGCTTGGGTTCTCTCGGCAAAATTAAATTTTGGCATACTTTCACATCCACAGAGAGTTCAGATTCATTGCAATCTGAGCATCAATATTGGTTACAAGAGTCGCCTTGATGGTGACACAAAAGAAAATTTCTCTCAGTTCTGGGAAACATGCCGAGTTAAGAAGTTAGTAATATGTTCATTGTTACAAAAATCTCAATTTTTTGTCGTAAATGTCACTTAACAAGTTCTTCCACTGTGCTTTTCAGTTGTCTTTGAGTTCATCGAAACAAAGTAAAGATAAACTTTATCTCCTTGTAAACATAAAGAAATCTAATGAATAGCGTTATTAGTTCAAAATGTCGGATTAATCAATATTAATTTTGTAAAGTTTTGTTATTAAATAGTCAAAACTTGCTAACATGAATATGTATTAAACTAGGATTCTTATGATTGATTAATTACGAAGTTTTTGATGATAACGACTTATGTTCAAAGTAAGATTTTTACAGTTAGTTTTAGACACTAATGTAACAAAAAACATACAGAAGTTTATAATAAAATGTATGCATTCATCATTAATTAATAATTATTTTACCGAATATTAATTAAAATTCCTACTGTTCAATAAACAGAATTTATAATTTAACCCAAATTTTATGTATTTATAGCAACATAATTGATCATTTAACTTTGTATTAATTTGAAAATAACCGATTTAATTAAATGATTTAATTAACCACATTGATAATTTAACCTATGTATTGTATATGCTTAAATTCTGTTTTAGGCAACCAAAATTTCAATGCATTTTCAATGCTTTCAGTATAATGTTCTACGCATTTATAATTTAACCTATGTATTGTCTATGCTTAAATTAATTTTTTTAGGCGACCGAAATTTTACCAGTTCCAAACGTCTGAGAAAAGCATTTTGGTGACAACAAATTTTTATTATCGTCGCCTGGATACTAAGATTAAGAAAGTCAATTTGGTAATCAACTATGACATGCCTGAAGAAACAGACTCTTATTTACGGCGAGTAAGGCCATATAATTATTTTTGTACATTTTATGTTTACAGGGTTGTTATTATTTGTTGAATACTGCTGTAGTAACCAAACAAGGCATTTGCTTCCCTTCAATGGGGTATGTTTAAGCTCCAGGGTTCGAAATTTATGGCTGTTAGTCGCAAAATTGCAATCAAATTCTACGATTTTGCAAAAACAAAGAAAATTTTTAGTGACCATTTTTTCGACTAGTGTTTCAAAATTGTACACACCAACTTTTCTTATAGTGTGCTTTAACTACCTCACCGAAAATAATCATATTTAAATTTCAAACTGTTTGAAATTTTACGATGCTTAATTTAAGATGATTTACGAATTTAGATTTTAAATTCGTTAAACCCTTTAGGTTGTAATCTTAAAATTGCACCCCATTCCGCCGATCAATAAATTTCAAAATTCTGACAACAGTAAAATCCTGAAATTTGCAGTGATCTTAAAATTCAGAGACTCATGTGATCTAAAAAACTCTTTAAAGCAAACTTAATATCAAAAATGCCATGCTATCGTGTCGTGAACTGTGATTTCTACAATTTTAAAACTCTGGCTATCCTAAAATTGAAAAACTGTTGATTCTATATCATGTCAAAACATCTTTGATTCCAAAATTTCCGGTGAATTAAATGGAGTAGAAATCCAGAGTTTGTGAATAAATAAGAAAAGAACATTTTTTTTCAATAATTTTTTAAAAAAATGCTCGTAGGTAATGTGCATTTGCTCCTAAATTTTTAAGTTAGTAGCACAGATTGCTCCTAGACAGCTATTCTAAAATTGCGAAATGTGTGATTCTGTAAAATGGCGAATTTTCAGATTGCTCCTAAATTTCTGTATTCAAGTTAGTAGCACAGATTGCTCCTAAATTTCTGTATCCAATTTAATTCAAATTACAGATCTGATGTCAAATTCAGTGTTCGAAATTGGATACAGAAATTTAGGAGCAATCTGGGCTACTCACTTGGATACAGAAATTTAGAGTATTCTGGAAATTCGCCATTTTACAGAATAACAAATTTCACAATTTTAGGATAGCTGTAGTTCCAAAATATAAGAAGCCAAAATTTATTACACACAGGGTTTCTGTATATTATAGTCGCCTAAGTTTTTGGGTTGTCAGAGTTTTTTTATTTAACTATCACCGCAGTTTGGGGATTTTACAACAGCTGCAATTTGAGGATTTTGCTAATTTAGTTGCAGTTTCCCAATTTAGATCTCATGTAAGATTTTAAGACTGCTTAATTTTGCTATTATATTACCACAGAAGTGTTTGACACAGCAGTGTTTGTTGTTTAGGATTAGTGAAAATTTGTGATTTCAAGATAATTGTTTTTAGCAAGATTATTGGCAACAACGATTGGTTTGAAAAAAAAGGTAAGTATGAACAATTTTGTAAACTAGTCGCAATTACTGTGATTACATGTATTATGTTGTCACAAAATTGAAAGATCTGGTCACATTTTCCAACAAGCTACCATTAATTTCAAATCCTGGTTGAGTACTTTTTTAATAAAATATTTTGTGATGTTTTTATGTTACTTTATTGCAGTTGGCTTGTGCTCAACATTCAGAAACGACAGGATTCGTAGTGACTTTTGTTTGTGATAAGGCAGATGGACAAACTTTGCACGAAATACAAGACTGCTTTGATGAAAAAATCTATGGATTGCCTCATGAATTCGACGTATTTTCTTATGGTATGCATTTTAGATTCCATAGTACAATGCTTATACCCTAAAAAGAGGAAGTTTTTATAATTTCTGTTTTCGTCTGCCACTAATCTCTATTCCTGTCACCCACTTTTAAGCCCAAACTAAAAATGCTGCAAATATGTGTGATACATCCGAAATTCATCGCATCAAAACTATAGTAGGTCTATTTAGAATGTAAGCTTGGAAAGCATTTAATCCCCCATCTACGAGTGTGGTGTTCTTGGGAACAGGGTGATTTATAGCTGTTTCTGTTTTTTTCCACCCTACATGGGGAAATACTAACTGTTTTGATTGTAAACCTCAAGTGCGCTAGGATTAGATAAGCGATGTTCCCCCCTTTTCGTAGAAAACCCATTGAAGGGATAGGGGAAGATAGTCTTTTTGAAGCTTACATTCCGGCTAGAAATGGTATAGATAGGCTAAAAGTCTCAGGGAAAAAAATCAAAATTGAAGTACACTTCAGTTATTAAAAGAAGTGCACAATGTAATGCTCTTTAAAAACAGAAGTGCATTCTTAATGGAATCAAAACACCAGGGCCACTCACGACAATCCCAGAAGAAACTTTATTTATATTAAATAACTTTTATTTTTGTAATATAAATCAGTTTGAAATGATTTTATATAGTATCTCACAATGAGATTCAATTAATATTAAATATTGAGCGTTAATATTAACTGTTTAGAAGGATGATTGTTTTGAACAGGGTGGTAACTGAAATTGGAAATCAGTGAATTCTCAGGGAACTTTTTTTAATTCTGGAAATATCAGGGAATTCTCATGGAATTTTTCAAATTTTGCAAAATATCATTGAATTTTTTTCTATTTTGGATATCTTAAACAGTAGGTTTAGGTTCTTGTGATCACTACTAATGGGCACTTGATAAAAAAATATTGTTTATCCGATTTGCCTGAAGAACCAATCTTGGAGGAACTATCGATCTCTCTCACGAAATTGTGTTATAAAATGATTTCCTGATCACATGATTCCTCTAAGCTTATTCAGATTTTCGAAAATGTAGAAAGGTAGGCTAACACATAATCCGGAAAGTCTTAATTTCAGTGATATCTGGATTAACTTGTGTGTATTGCATGTTTTCTAGGTAATTGTAAAATCAGGAAAGTTTTTGTGAAAGTATCAGGGAAATCACGGAAATATCAGGGAACTTTTTTTCTAGAATTTTGTAACCACCCTGAATTAAAGGTCCATTTTGGGCATTTTCAAAAAAAATTTTATAAGGTACAGTAGAACCTCGATTGTCCATCCATCTTTTTTCTGGAACTTTCTATTAACAGACCCTCCTGTCAATAAATGAAAAATTTTGGAAATTTCAGCGTTTCTGAAATCATGATACATTGGGGATTTTAACACATCAGAACTTTTTTTTTAAAAAAAACTTACTTTCAATTTATAATTTAAAAGAAATTAAGTTTCTCGAGCGATAGTTGTGAATTAGGGTGGGCCGAAAATTTTTTTTGTTTTATTTCAGATCGCTATAGTGCGGAAAAGTTGCCATTATTAAAGACATGAAAAATGCACTAATTATTATTTTTTTATTACCATATCTTCCGTTCGCGCAATGCCTTCAAAGTTGGCAAAAAATTGTTAAAAACCATAATTTTTTTTTAAAAAAGGCAGATGTTTTTAATTACGTTCCTATATCATGAACTAACTACTAAATGTATGTAAAATCCAAATATTAATGCACTTATTAAAAATAAATGCTATAATATACTGTATAATAAGTTATTATACATTTGTGTCAGATCTTCCGACCACTCAACGTAGTATAAATATAGGAAAATTCGTATTTTTTGCTAAATTTCAAAGTTTTAACTTTTTGTAAATTTTATTCATACAACATGATATAGGAAAGCAATTAAAATCATATATCGGGTTTAAAAAAATTATGAAAAATTACGGTTTTTGACAATTTTTGCCAACTTTGATGGCATTGCGCGAACGGAAGATATAGTCATAAAAAAATAACAATTAGTGCATTTTTCATGTCTTTACCAATGGCAACTTTTCCGCACTATAGCGATCCGAAATAAAATAAAAAGTTTTTTTCGGCCCACCCTATTGTGAATGGCATTAGTGATTTAATTCTAAAAAAATGTCTTCTTATGCTTTTTAAATGAGCATTAAATTGCATAGTTTTTTTTAAGTATTGGATTGGATTATGTTTTGGAGAAGTTTCGCAATTTGTTATTAATATTTTGCTTCATATTTTAATTTTTTTTTATCATCGGAGTGGTGCGATTTCAGGACTGCCAAATTTGGAATATTTTATGATGACATCAATGGTTTGACAAATTTAGAATCACTGAGGACTGGTGATTTCCAGATGATTGTGTTTAGCGATTTTGGGAAAAATTATAAAAAAGTTAGTACTGTTGATTTTGAAAAATTATTTGTGATAACTGTGAATACATTTGCTTTACTGTCGCAAAAATTAAAAGATTTAGTCGCTCTTTACGACTAGCGACCGTTAATATTAAACTCTTTGCCATGTAAGTATTATAATCCAATATAGTGGAAAATGGGAGCTTTTAAACCCTGATGAGAAGTGCTACTAATCAAAGTTTATTACCTTTGTTAAAATAAAGTTTAGTTTTGCACACTTATTACATAAATAGCAATTTAACAGCATATATTTTTTCTTACAGCTGAGGAAAGATGATTTTGACACTAACTTATTCATTATTTATTAAAAGAAGTTGTCAGTGGTAACCATCCTGATATGCAGTCAGAACATATGATGTCATTTGATTATGTAAATAATAGGGAAAATATCGAATTTCACTGTAAACATTTAAGGTAATAAAGTATTTTTTAATTTGTATATGTGGATTTACTTATTAAGAATGTGTTTGCTTTAATTGATAATTATTTCAAAGGTGTTTTGAACTCTTATTTTTTATTGTTTGTCAATAAATATACAATGTATAGCACCATGATTAGGTAATATAGTGCCTTGTTAATAGTTATTGCCCATTTTGCTAGGTTATTTAATTTTTTAAATAAATATATATATATATATATATGTTTTCTACAGATAGACTAGCATGTAGCCAAATCAACGACAGTGATAATGTGACAATTTTACTTGTATAACAGAAGGTGAAATTTAACTCCTTATCTACTGACGGCAGTTCCAAGTATAACTTTTAAGTATACATCACATGCCTTTAGCTAGTTCTATTGGAAATATTTCTTATGATTTCACGCTCTCCAAACTGCAATTTCATTGGTTGTTTCATTTTCTTTGACAAAAAGTTGAAACAACCCCATTCAATTTTTTTAACGCTGAAATTTACTATTTTCATAAATTTTTTCACAGATTTAATAATTCGTCTTTATCATTTGCTAAGTTTATTTGAAGTTCAAAGAATAATAATGTAATTTTTTTTTAAAAAATAAATATCCTTTAGTACCCAGTTTCTATTAACTTTCTTTCCAAAATTTAGTTATTATTTATTATTTGTTAAATTAAATTACATTTCAAGGAATAAATAATTAGAAAAATTTGCGAAAGAATAAAAGAGAAACTTTGCACGTTTTTATGCATTCTCATTCTCTATGCATCTTTCTTCATACATGCATGTATAATGAACCATCAAAAGAACTATGGGGTTGTTTCATGGAGGATCTGGAAATACCTCCATGTCTTGTTTTCCATTTCCTCAAATTACTTTAGTTTTGGTTAAGTTGGTTGGTAGACCTATATTCAGGTTAGTGTGCTTGGTCAGCACACAAATCTGATTATCTCTACCAACCAACCGAAGCAGAAGTAATTCAAGAGAAATAAAAACAAGACCGGGGAGCTATTGCCAGATCCCCAGTGAAACAACCCCATTGTAATAAAACTTGAATCCAAAATCAATTATAACTCATTTACTATTCATACCTCATTAAAAATTTACATGCTAAATTTGGCTTGCTTCATTTATTTTCTTTCTAAAATTTATAATAATTATATCTTACCTTTTGCTAAACGAATTAATGTATCAAAAAATAAATATAAATATGTAATATTCGTCGCTTTTAAATCGAACCAAAACACTTGAGATCAACAAACAATCACAGAATATCTTTTTGAAACTTATAAAACGTAATTTAAAAATGATTTATGTCGCAAAAATAAATTTCTTTTAATTTATTATTTAACGGAAATAAAGTTTCTCTAGCGATTGTTGCAACAAATGGTAATGGTGATTTAATTCTAATAAAAATCGATTCTTCTGATTTTTAAATGAGTGTTAAATTTTGAATTTTTAATTATTGAAGAACTTCGAATTCGATTTTTTCTGAGATTTTGAAGGCGCTGAATTTTTTGACGTATCATACTTCACTGTAGCATTTGTAGTTTGGCTATGAAAGTGGGTGTGACGGACAGACGGTTTGAACGAACATAATAATTTTTACTTTTTACGTTATAAGCGTGAACGCTTAAACAAGATTGCAATTTTTTAAGAATGCTTAAACAAAATGCGATACCTAAATTGTATGTTAATGAGTAATACATCTAAATAATAAAAGTAGGTTTGTTACAGAATCTGTCACTTAAACCCCTTCCACACAAAATATTTGTTCTACTGAAAACGCACTATTTTATACTCCTCAGAAAGATATTCGCCAAATGGGACCTTTTGCTAGTCCTAATTAAAACTTTTAAACACCAAAATTAACTATTTTCACTAATCTTATTTTGCTGATTTAATAATCAATGTTTATCGCTTGCTAAATTTGTTTGAAGTTCGAAGAGTAATGATATAATATTTTTAGATAAATATTTTTTAGTCGCCACAATTTCACGTGTTCATTAACTTTCTTTCGAAGGTTCAGTTGTCTTTTTTTATCGTTTGTTAAATTATTTAACAGTTCGAAGAATAAATAATAAATATAATCTATAATAATAAAAATGAAGTTTTGTGTGTGTGTGTGTGTTCCTTATATACTCATAAACTAGACATCTGTTTGGCTGGTAACTTGGCACAAATGTGTAATTCATACTTAAATTACGATTTTTGGGGGGGAAAAGATAGATTTTTTTTTCAAGAAAATTCGAATTTTCTGAAAAAACAACACCACTTTCACTAAAATTTGATATTTTTTCTCTTTTCTGTAGACATCGGCTGAAAAATGAAAATAAACTTTTACGAAAATAATTAGTTGGTTGGTTGGTGGACATATATTTTCAGGCTTGTGTGCTTGGTCGCAAGGACCCGCTTATAAACCATCGTCAAGTAGGACAACACAAGACACACACAAACACTTATGACAGATGTACGAAAATAATTAAAATTGAAAATGTTTATTTCATTCTGTTGCCATTACCTTCAGAAACTAAATTTATAATTTGAAAAATAATTGACATGTTTCAAGTGAGGTAATTCCGGCATTCTAGGATTGTATTGTGAGTTTATTTGATGATTTCTTTATTGATGGTTCTGTTGACTGTATGTATGAGTAATTAAGCAATAAATGCATAGTTAAGCTATTACTGTGAACTATATATGACTGTTGTTTAAGGGCCATCGCACTAGAGCTGCGCTTTAGGGTTTTATGCTTTAACACGCCAAAAGTTATAACCAAAAAACGTCAAATGAGCAAAAAATATCCAATATCCAAAATAATCCAAATATCCAAAAGTCAATTATGGCTAATTACGGCCAACACACCCAATTACGCCTCGTAATTTAGAACCCTGGTCAAGTGAAGAGTTTGTTTTTTATGATTCCATTCTTTTCCCCCCTTCTTGATTAGTAAGTGTCTCAAAGTTTTTTTGCATTTAGATTATTCATTAAAGCTACAGACCACTCCGAATAGCGAGCGTTATTTTATAACCACCCTGTACTTGGATCGATTTCAACTTATTTAGTCTATGCAAATAACGGGTATTTATTTGATAGTTAAAAATAAAAGTGAAAACCCGGCAACAGTTCCGTGGTCTTGTTTTAATTTTTCTCGAATTAACTTTGTTTTAGTATTCGAAAGTGAGTTTTTCAGGAATATTTTAATTGCTATTTTTCAATGCAAACTTCTTGCTGGGCTGTTCATTGTTTTAATCATTTATTAAAGAAAACTTGCATGGAAAGAAAATATTCTTTTCTTCTATTTCCGTATTTTGATCGAGAATTGAAACCCATGCAGCCAATGAAATCATTGTACGGAAAGAAAACGAAACAACCAACGAAATTGCAGTGTGGAGAGTGTGACTTCATTGGAAACATTCCAATCAATCCAAACTGAAAAACATCACATATATAAATATTTTTACAAGAGTTTTGTTTTTAGTAAAGTTTCTCGTACGTTTGACGAAATGGCAACAGTAAAAATTTTGAAAAAGAAAATTAATTTGAAAAATTTAATTTCAATTACGATTATGCAGGTGGTTATAAAATAACGCTCGCTATTCGGAGTGGTCTGTAGCTTGAATGAATAATCCAAACGCAAAATACTTTGAGGCCATAATTGTCTATGCCTCGTCATTTAGAACCTTGGTCAAGAGACGAGTTTCTTTTATATGATTCCATTCTTTTTCGAAAAAATGAAACTCGTCTTTTGACCAGGTTTCTAAATTACGAGGCGTAATTATCTGTGTTGGCCGTAATTGGCCATAATTGACGACGCCTCGTAATTTAGAACCCTGGTCAAGAGACGAGTTTGTTTTTTATGATTCCATTCTTTTTTCCTCTTTTTAGTAAGTGTCTCAATTTTTGATGCATTTGGATTATTCATTCAAGCTACAGACCTCTCCGAATAGCGAGCGTTATTTTATAACCACCCTGTATTTTTAACTATTAAAATTTTTATGCTTCTTATTAAATTTTTTTATTGAAATAAAGGGTGTAGCCTAACCTGATTTTTTTGCTTCAAAACAGCGTATCCCACATGTTTGGGAGGCTTGTGGTTAATTCTGTTAAAGTGGGTGACAGACGAACTGAGCGATTTTAATACCTTCCACCTTTTGCGTTATAAACGCAGTGTGGAAGCTAAAACTCGATAATACAGGGTGGTTATAAAATAACGCTCGCTATTTGGAGTGGTGTGTAGCGTGAATGAATAATCCAAATGCATCAAAAATTGAGACACTTACTAAACAAGAAGGGGGGAAAAGAATGGAATCATAAAAAAGACAGAATCCTAAAAAATAATCATAAAAAACAAACTCGTCTCCGGACCAGAATCTAAATTACGAGGCGTCGTCAATTATGGCAAATTACGGCCAACACAGCTAATTGCGCCTCGTAATTTAGAACCCTGGTCAAGAGACGAGTTTATTTTTTATGATTCTATTCTTTCCTCCCCTTCTTGATTAGTAAGTGCATCAAAGTATTTTGCATTTGGATCATTCATTAAAGCTACAGACCACTCCGAATAGCGAGCGTTATTTTATAACCACCCTGTATATAACATTGATAAAGCATTACTTTGAAGAACGGCTTTGACACCATTGATATCCATTCTTCATTGTAAATGTTAATTAACGACTTTTAGAATAAATAAAATCTATCGTTATTTGACGGCCGAATGAAATATATTTTACAGTTTTATAATGGGTTTATTTCAACACATTGTCAAAAAAAGTAACAGCCAATAAAATCTCTGTATAGAGAGCGTGACATCAAAAGAAATATCCCCATTGCAGCTGTTGTATGAGATTTTTCATGTTTCAGGGTTTTTTTTTTTGGTTACACGCTGGTATTACTATAGACCAGTGGTTCCCAATCTGGGGGCGATTTGTGTTATCAAGGGGGCAATAAATAGTTTGGGGGCGATAGGGAGGCGATGAATATTCAAAGGTGGGAAATTAAAATGAAATACTGTACTGTAGAACAATAAAACCATTCTATAATTTTTATTGACCACTTTGACAAGTTAAAATGGCATGCTAACAAGATTTGACCAAGTCAGAAATTCCTGATTCTATTGTAGATCCATTCTCGTTTAAAGCTGTGGGTTGTGATAACCTTGATAACACTTTGCAGACAGAGTTAGTAGATCAGAAATATGACCGTGAGGATGATCAGAAATATGACCGAAAATCATTTTCACGCAGAGAGGTTATGAGTTAGCCTGTGTTAAACTTATATTACAATTATCCACAACTGTAGTAAAAAAACGAACCACTTCTCATCTCGTACAATTAAACATATTTAGTTGAAGAAGGATTTGATTCTGTTATTATCCAGCTCCTTACTAAACATAGAAATGAATTGGACATTTGCCTCAAATGCTTGCACATGAACTTAACAAATAATAAAATAATAAAAGCTTTCAACATTCAATTTTTTCTTTAAAATTTTATTGTCAACTCTCTTAAATTTTGCAGAATCCAGTTTAAAGATCTTAGTTAATTATTTAACCTTTGTTCTTCTGTTAAATATAAACATTTTATTTTTTCTATTTTATTTAAGATTGACCGGATAAAGCTGCTTTGGTTGTTTTTATATAAGCTAGTTAGTGTTTAAAATGATAAAATTGGTTTATTAGTTATATTTTAACTCAAATTATAATTTGAGAAAACATAAAAATGAAAAGGGGGCGATATGTAGTAGTCAACCTAACGAAAGGAGCGATGGTCCAGAAAAGGTTGGGAACCACTGCTATAGACACTGGTTAAGTAATCACGAAAGTACTATCAATGAGTAAAAAAAATCAAAAAGCTGCTATTCATAGACTCTTATATAAAAGCTACTAAAAAAGAGCAATTTTAGCATTGTTTTATTCTGCATAACTCAAGCGAGCGGACCTCAACATGGCGGCAGAAAGAAAACTGATTTTTGCCCCCGTGCATCTACCAGAAATATGCGATATCGCACGGATTTACTATAACTATGGTTTATTCTTCTTCGGAACAGCAATTTTTCCGAACAGAATGGCTAGTGAGACGTCTCTGTCATTTATAAGTTGATAGTCATTGTTCAGTTGGGTTTGAATTATCGTCGCATTTGAGCTACACGAGGGCTATTGGTTTAGTAATTTAGAACCACAGTCAAGTGACGAGCCGATATCTGAGTAGGCACCCAACGCAACCGTTAAAGGCGGCATCATAAGCAGCGTTGACCATGGTGCATATTTAACGCGCCACTCCCTCTTCTGACATATTTTGGCTGCGGACCGTTTATAGGTCGGCAGTTACTTAGGCGGTGCCTGGACCCGAACCTGGGACCTTCCGCATGCATGTCGAACACCTAAATCGACTGGGCTCCCCAGCCCTTAAGAGTCATTGAGAGAGAAATACCGTGCGAACCTTGTCACATTGACATGTCATGCACGTTTGTTTACATTGACTCCGATCACCAAAACAAATGTCCGATTGATGACTATTATTATTAAAAAAGGGAATACGTACATACGTTGCTGTTTGTGCGGTCTCCATGGACACGGGTCACGTGACCCATCTCCAGAAACACACACGCGGTGATAGAAGAACAAACGAAGTTCCAACGTTAAGGATAAAAAATTTCGCTCCTAATTGACAAATAATTCCGAATCGTACTTATTTGCACAGTTTCATATCTCAACAATGTGATTAAATTACAAATGTTGTCCATAAACCTATGGTGAATGCATCAAAAGAATGTTTGAAATCGACCAATCAAAAGCTAGCAGACGATGATTGGAAATTTTCGAATATATATGACAGTCTGCGTGGATGATGTTTGAAAAAGAATGAGTTTAAAATACATTTTTTGTTGTGGTAGATGATGTTGAAATTTAATTATTAGCAATAACATTTTTAATATGATAGAACAAAATAAGAAATTGAAACATTTATAAATAAGAAATTCAATATGGTTGGGATATTACGTAATTTTTTAAGAATATTGAAAAATTCATTTGTTATACTGAAATTATGGAGCACTGACAGTTTACGATGAGGATAATGAATTGTTTTGGTAAGTAAATGCTTTTAATTTACAAAAATATTCTTAATGTTCACTACTGTTTTAACTGTCTTTAAACAGACAGAAATATGAAATCTTAATCTATTTCAAAATCATTGGATAAAATTACTTTTTAGAATCATTTAATAGAAATTTATAATATTATGATTTACGATTACAAAATAAAGTTCAAAAATCTAGTATTACTTTCAAAAAATGTATATGGTGTTGCTTTTTCTAAAAAACAACAACATAAGTACGTGATCAAGTTTGCAAGCATTTTACTGGTTACAATATACAGAATAAAACCACGTAACTCAAAAGTACACCAATAAGAAAAAAAATTAACTAGTCATTAGATACGAAAAAAAAAACAAAAAACAGTTGTTCACTTAAAAGCGTGGTGTAAATTAATCTGACATAAAGAGTTTATCTTTTTAACTGACATGTATGTAGTACAACTAATAAAATATCCATGACAACTCAACCTTTTTTTAAACGTAGGTAATTTAAACAAAAAAGCTTGGTTTTGCTATACCAAAATTGAAAAGGTCTAAGGTATATTTAATAATTTTTAATCACAAAAAAGTGTATAAGTTTTATATCAAAGCATGATTTTAACCAACAATTCAGGCTAAAAAGGCATTTACTGACAAAAGTTGTAGCCGAATAAAGTTTAGTGCAAATTTAAATATTTAAATCATAGTTTAAAAAAAAAACGGGGTAAAAATGTATGTTAGTTAATTTTTTTTATATCAACAACTTATTTTGTATAAAAAATTATACCTTGCAATCGATATAAACATAAATTTATTATAAAAATATGGCGAAACGTTTCACCCCGCACCCTTTGCAACTACTAGAACCATATTTTTGGCGGGATCAAGGGTCAAATATTTAACAGTGCGTCTTATGACACTTTAAAAAATATTGTGTGAATTGAATTACAAATAGAGGCTCAAAATAAGATTTGCGACATCAAATGTAAACGCAAGTAACTCCATTAACAATTGCTCCTGTGTGTTGTTTTCACTGCAGTAAGACAACCACAAACACAAAACACGTTTCACAGAGCAGAATTCTTGCCTTTTGAGTTTTCTTTTATTATAGTTTCTGCTTATGCCTATTTATTTATTTATTTTCATTATACATTACCAAAGAATATTTTTTTTAGAATATCGATAGGTACGATGAATCAAAAACACATAGAGCGAGTAAAATTAAATAAATAGTTGTAATTATAATTTGTCTCAAAGAAACTAGAAATTATCGTATTACTTTTGTTTAACCCTTTCAGTCCCCAAAATTTACTACACTACAGAAACATCTGATATTCACAAAATAAGCTTATTTTAGGTCAAAAATAAGAGTTCCATAAGAAAAAAATTCATTTTAATTTTTTATATGGTTTTTAAATAATGCCAAAATTGTTAAACTGTGGAAAGCAACAAAATAAAAAATACATATATTACCTAAAAAGACTTCGAGTTATATATTTTAAGGTATCTGACCACATTATTAAAAAAAATTAGTAATTATTTTAACCGAAATAGTTTAAATTGGGCTTTAAATGTGTGGAACTGAAGTGAACTTGTCAAAAATCAGGTGAACCGCTTGTTAGCTATTTTCTAAATAAAAAAAATAGTAGTTCTGACGTCTGTTGAGATTAATGAAAAATGTTGTAGAATAGAGAAAAGTGTGAAGAATCGAATGATGTGTATTTGGATGTCATACGGGACGTAAACATTTGGGGAAAAAATGTAGAAAGTGATGATGCCAAATGGCATCACTGGGACTGAAAGGGTTAATTGTTTACGAAATATTTTAATGAATTTACTTATTGTAGTGTCGGAAAATTGATTGCGGGCGTAATGATATCTAACGCTTAATTTTTTTTACTGTATGGACAGTTGATTCTAAAAATTTAGTAAAATTGTAAGTTTATTTTTACTTATAAAGGACAGAAGATAGACGGACGGAAAAACGTACAAAAGGACGGACACAAAGTATAAAAGATAGGTCTCTGATGTTATATCTTTATAAAACAAAAAATAATAATTTTTATAATCGAACTGTCAAAATTAATTTAAACAGACTGTCATAGGACAGACGAAAGGGAAAAGTATAACATATTAGTATCTGATTGGTCTCTTTTTTATTCAGAAAGGTATGATTCTTTCTAACAAAGAATTTTTTGAAAAGGACTGTTAGGACTAAGGTAAAACAGACCGTCATAGAACAGACAGACGGAAAAGCGTACAGACAAAATTACACTAATTATATAAAATATAAGTCTCTGATTTCATACTTTTAGAGCAAAAAAAGAACCTTTCCAACTAAAAAAGGGAAGTGTAGGCTAAAAATTGATATAACAGAATACTTAGGTTATTGAATTTATAAGTGGTTAGGCCATCTAATTTGGTAAGAAAAGGGAAAAGCTATGACACAAATTGTCCAAATTTATGACATCTATAATTAGGAAACACTAAATAACTCAGTGAATAATTTTTCTCTTCTCCTAATGTTTCGAAACTTGACAGAATCTTATCAGGAAATTTTTCTTTAATAAGAGGAAAAGGGGCGTTGATCCCGACATTGGTCATTCAGTCACGGAACATCCAATCAGGATGTTCTTCAATTTCGTAAGATTAGATTTTCTAGTTCAAGAACATTTTCGTACAACTCATTCTTTTCTTTCGCTTGATATCAATGACCAGAATAAAATTGGCAGAGACCCTAATGTTAGAAACTTCTAAGCCGGGGTTGGAGTAACGCGATACTAATATACTTTTAGGTAACGGTTTAGAATTCTTAGAAATTAACTGTAACTGTAACTTTTATGCTTAAATAAAGAAAAATTTTAGTTAACTGTCATTGCATTGCTTGTTGTTATTTTATGTTTCTTTAATCTTGGTCGTCGTTGAAAAATAGTTGAGGGTTAATGAGCTCGCTGGACCGGGGGGCTCCAAACTCAAGCGCGTTAATGTTAAAACAATGGAGAAAAAACTATTTTCTCTGCCACATTTCTCCGGCTGTATTGAATATTTTGCAAGCTGTTTTTTCTTATTATAAGTGTAGACAACTTACAAGTCTTTATAATTCAACTTTTTTTTTAATTGCTTTGAATACCTTTTGTAAAATTATTTATTCAAAATTTAAAAAAAATTGAACTGATTTCAAAAAGTGGGATTATTGGGAGCTGTAAGTCAGCTACATTTATCACATAAAAAATCCTTTTGTAAAAATATTCAATATAGTCTGATAATATATGTGGTAGAGAACATATTTTTTCTCCATTAGATTAGCACTGGTGCACTTTGCTTTGGAGACCCGCGATCCAGCGCACCCATTCCCCCTTAAATCGTTAAGTTGCGATTTCTCTTGTAAAATGAAATTTCTAAAAGTAACTGTTACTTGTTACTTTTCATATTAAATTACTGTAACAGATTACTTTTTGAAAGTAACTTTCCAATCTCTGCTTCTAAGGAGCAGGCCAAAGGGGTGCTCACTTAGTTTTCACAGCATGCTAAATTAAAATTTCTAACTGAAAATTTTAACCCCTTTTTTAAAAAAAAATTACAGTTACATTTCGCTTAATAAATTGTGGGTGTTGCTGGAAAACCTAACAGTCAGTTGACTGTTTTGTACGTTGTCCTTCAAAGGGTTAAAAAAAAATAACTTTTAAGGGGAGGGGTAGGGATGCTAAATCGTAGTGAATGGAGCCATATTTATCGTAACTTATTATCATCCTTATCGTAATAATAACTGACATATCGGAGGCCAATTTATTCTTGAAACTTTTTTTCTCAAAAATTGTAGAAGGCAAAGATACTGGAATCAGTTTTACGGTCTTGCCTTTGAAATTTCAACCTAGTTCATTAATGCGTAAATTTACTCTATTTGTACTTATTTAAGTACAAAACTTAAGCATTACTATCTTTTTATATCAGAGGTGTACCAAATTTCCTTCTGAGTGCTGTAATGGGTGCAGGTTTAATTCCCGCTTTCACCCTGGATGTACTTCCTTTCTCTGAGAGGGTAAAATTCTTGCTGTGTCTGTCTTACTTGCCAAAGACTTATATGCGGGTCTCTGATCAGGCACACAAGCCGGAATATATATATACCTACCCTACACTACTAAATTTCCTGACGCTCCGAACGGTGCCGGCTCTTGAAACCTGCATTTGGTGACTAATGTGTCGGCTCGTCATTTGATGTGGTTCTATATTACGACGCCCGTACAATATCAAGCGCAAGAATCATTCAATGGAACTGATTACCTAAAAGATGAAATATTTCTCTTTTAAAATAGCCAAATTATCGTAATTTCGCATAATGAAAAGCTATCCATAAACGAGGTCAAACGTGACCTCTGTGAAAATTAATTTCGACTGAAAAAAATTAGTGCATGAATGTTTTCGGGTAATAACACGGTTCTGTTTATCGTGGCAACGGGGTAAAACATTCCCAAAAGGAAATTAGAAAGAAAAGCTATAGAAACGACTGTTTCTCCGTTTCGGATTTTATTTTTAAAGAAGTCTGAAACGATACTTGTTATCGAAAAAATAAAAGCAACTGCTATGCTTTATAAATATAAATTTCTTAAAAACAGTGTTTTGTTTGATTTTGCTCACTCAAACATGAATGTTAAACACGTTATTTAAGTTTTTACATATTTTCATCTTGTGTTTGTTACTTTGACTGCGGGTAAAATAGTTTACTTTCATTTTTACATTTGTAATAGTTAGACGATTAATATTAAATTTACTAGTACGAACACAAAAACATATTCTAAAAGATCAATATTCATCAAAATACCTTAAAGAAATTATTGTAGGCACTCTTTGTGTAATATAACTTGGAATTTGCTAGATTTTCTCCCAGTGATGGTACTTATTATAGTAATGGATTTCATACTTATCCTGTAATATTGCTTGCATGAAGATTATGTATGAGTAGTTAAAGTTCATTTCCCAACGGGAGTAATTGTTAATAATATTAACGTTACATAGGTTTTAACACGCTATAACTTAGGCGCCAATGATGATTGGTATACTTACTGAATTTGACTGAGTGTTTGGGAAGCATTATTTCTTCACGTAATATCGCCTGCATTTTGGACAAGTACACATAATGTCAAATTGAAACTTTCAAGTAGTTTTTTTTTATTGAATACGGTTTACGACACTGTCAACTTTTCATCCTATTTATCTATTAGATCTTTGGAGTCTTTCTCTTCGCCAAAGGAAATTCCATTGCTCCATGAGTGATCTTATCAAGATGTAAGTCATTCTGATGTCACACATTAAAACGATCGAGTTTTGATCAACCAAGCTATATCAAGCCTTTAGCCTTGACGGGTATTATGTATATATTTTTAAACAATTTTACTATAACTCAGCAGGAAATCAGCGCCATCTAGAGTGGATGTTATTTGAAGTTGAGTTTGTGGTGAGGCGCTGTATAACTTTAGTTGATACAATTTTTGCAGGGATAGGGTAGACTAACCAGTGAATGAACGCTTAAGACGTCATGTTCGCCAGTGAATGAACACCAGGATATAGTGACGAGGACACAACCAACCTTTGTCAGATAAATTCCTACTACATGGGAGGAAGTCAGTGTTGCCAATCCATATAGTGGAATGATTTTCAATCCTTATTTTTAAATTATATTTACTAAATGTTCATTCACTGGGGCCTGTTCACTCACTGGTCAGTGTAGCCTATTCAATAAAAATGCCCATTTTCAGTTGTACTCCAAATGATACACACAAAACAAAGGAATACTCTTGCTATGTTCGATGCGTTTGTGTTTTTTTGTGTGTCATCCATATCTTTTTTCACTTCCGATTCAGCCCACCTTTCATGCCTTATCAATAATTCCGCGGTTGCCGTTAGAGACAGCGGCGCGCTCAAAAATCAGATAAATTGCCTGTTTTTCGCGCGGAATGAGGTTTTGCTAATCGAACCGACACGATTGAGTCCGAGCAGTCATTGATTCATTCGAATTTTTAAGCCTTTGTATGTGCATGCATAGCAACATATGGAATACAAAGTATCTCATTTCTTCAACATACTAAATCCCATGGAGGAAAGAGTAGTAGGGAGTAGTCATTGCCTATTCCCCGCCATTGAGCGGGGTAAAGTAACTGTAAGGTATAGTAGGGAAGCTAAATACAATGAATGATTGCCAACCCGCGCGTTTGACGCCTTAGGAAGTAATAGGAATTTTCAGGAAAAGTGACTTTTGGAGGTTTAAAAAAATATACTGCAGCTATAATTTTATGTATACATTCATGTACTGTTAGACACTTGGAAACACAAGCTAAATAATATAGGGGAGAGTGTTGTACCTTGGGACAATTTTTACATTTTAATTTTTTTCCTCGATAATTATAGTCAAAATTAAAATTTAAAAGCAGCATTTCAACACACCAATATATTCCTCTATAATATATTTTTTTAAATTCTGGCAGCTTGAAATTAAAAATTTGCCACTCATTTAAAGTAGAGAGGACTGACCCAAGGTAC
This sequence comes from Hylyphantes graminicola, assembly GCA_023701765.1. Taxonomy (NCBI): domain Eukaryota; kingdom Metazoa; phylum Arthropoda; class Arachnida; order Araneae; family Linyphiidae; genus Hylyphantes; species Hylyphantes graminicola. The sequence continues at coordinate 66,438,798 of CM043117.1, forward strand.
AATATGATGTTGTACCTTGGGACGTACTTTATAATTCAGTCAATATAGTCATACACTTAAACTAATTTGTGTCAGGAAACAAACTTTATTGTTTTTTCAAGGAAATACACGAATAAAACTTCATAATTCAAGAATAATTTAAATTATAGAGCAAAATTGCAAGTCCAAATTATTTAACATTATATGATGATACAATATGCTTCACTGTCCCAAGGTACAATACACTACATGGTTTAAAGCAAGATAGTGGCCAATCTAAATGCATTATCATTATTTTCTCATAACCAAAATATTTTAAAATCTTCTCTTTTATGAAGAAAATAAAATGCAGTTGACTTTTTGTAAAAGTACAAAGGTAAAAAATTATATTAGAATGAGAAAAATATTTACTTTGGTGTAATGAAATATTATTTTTTGTCACCAATTCATCAATTCAATGATGCTAGTGTTAAATTTTATTATGATGATGTCTGTTGGTTAAGGCTACTACAGTGGTGGAAATTGATTTATGAACTGGCAGTTTTTTAACAGTATTGCTTTATTAAATGCGTTTTTATCGATTTAAATTTCATACACTATACAGGCTTTGTATTATAAATTATACCCGTAAATAAAATTTTATGTAATTTCGTAAACAATTTATTTTGTTGATATTTTAGTTTTAGCATAGGGAAATTGATTTATGAACTTTTACATTCAATCTCCATTAATAATTACTAAAACTATTTTTTTTCGTTATTTCTTCGTTGATTTGTATTTTCATAGACAACACAAAACTTTGGGTCAAGTTTTGGTCGAGCAATTCCCAGTTTTTAATTATTAAGTCCTTCTATTCCATAGCTGGATACACAATCCATCGACACCATACTCCTTTTGAGGAAATTATTCATACCAATTGATCTCAGACATTATTCTTTGGGTTTAAGTCATGGCTATTGACAGGATGAACTAAATGAACAACATTTTGTACATTAAACCATTCTTCCATTTCGTTTTAAATGTGGATACTTACATTATCAAGCATAAAAATAGAATCAAAAGTATAGTTTTGCCACGCAAAAAGGAATCAAAGAATTTTTTTAGAACTAATCTGCAATAAAGTGATGTTTGTCAGCCCTTCAGAAACAAAACCTTGTTTCTTCAATCATAAGATATCGTTGCCCAAACCATCAAACTTCCACCACTAACATTTCTGCCGAAGACAGATCTTGGTTATTTTCGAAGATCCTTTCAATAACAGTTTAAACCATCACGTCCATCTAAATTGAACTTTTTTTCATCAGCAAATTTCACTTTTTTCCCATTTCTCTCAATGCACCCCCACCCAATCCATTTTCATGTAGTTATGACCATATTTTAATAGCCTGTTCTTATGGTGAAGAGTCAGCTTTGGAGCAGCTTTCATTTTGGAACATTTCAACGATATCAATATTTGTCCTACTCTGCTGGGAGTTACAGGAAGTGATAGTTCATAACAAATTCGTCCTGTAATGCACAAATGCTGCCACAAATGGTAACTTTTTGGGATGCAAGTCCAATAATCGTGATTTTGTGCCTCGTCCCACGAGGGTTGCACCTTTTTTACTGATGGTTTTTGCCGTAGTCAGAATGATTCTTCAAATATTTATGAATTATATTTATTGATCGTTTAATTAATATGCTGATTTCTCTTACAGATTTGTTACAATATTATATAAGGGTCATTTTTTACCTTTTTGGCTTCAGGCAGTCCCGCAAGCTTTCCTATTAAGTAAAATGGGAATAAAACAGATAAATTTCAACAAAGTTGGCCTTAATCTTATTTATACGCATTGATAGTAAGCTCCCCTGAAGTTCAAATGAAGAACTAGTTAAAATATTTGGTACCTGGGTTCAAAATAAATATGAGTTCATAAATCAATTTCCACCATTTGACATGCTTAAAAACTAAAAATAGATATATTTTTATTTAATATCATTTTTTGAAAAAATTTATGTGTGAAAATCCTTTATTATACTCTGAATATACAACACACAAAATTCGAATTGTGAGCACTTAATACAAAGCGATATCTGGTGAAAAGAGTGTTAGTTCATAAATCAATTTCCACCACTGTATTAGAAATAAACAATGTATGAATATTGCCAATAGATTCTTAGAAATTGTCAGTGTCCCAAGGTACAAGCGTCCCAAGGTACAACACTCTCCCCTATATATTTTTTTAAAGAAAATATTAGTTTGTTCATAACTATCTTTAAACTTCCGCGTCAAAAATACATAATCAAAGCGACTTGCATTGTTTTTCTTACCTGGAATGCGTTCATCCTGATATAAGCATATTTTCAGCAATAAAATTCATAAAAAAATTTCATTTAATGTTTAATTAATGTTAATTATTACAATGCAAATAATTGTTTGATAATACATAGGGAAAACTTATTTATGTTATTAAAATATGTAAAGAATAAATTAGAGTTATTTGGAAACAAATAGTAGTTAAGGTAGCAGTTAAATACAAGTTTTATTTTTTGATTTACTAATAAATGAATTTATATTATATAAGACTCTTAAGAAGAAAAAAATAAATAAGGATGTTGAAATTTTACATAAAACTCACATAAAAGTCGTCTGAAATAGTAAAATAAAATTTATTCAATTCGGAAAACAGAATTACATTTTAAAGTGATGCAAAATAGTGAAATCTAACTTCGTGCAATTTTAGTTAAAATAAAGGCAAATTAAAATATTATTCACCCAGAAGGAATTGAGAATGAACAATTCCTTTGATTGATTAAAATTAATTCAGAATCTTTCTTAAAATATGTAATTAAAACGCTATTATATTGACACAAAATCTTATTCGACTGCGCACTCCCACAGGTTTTTTGGCAATCACAAGATGTCGTCGCGGGCGGTTGCAGTGACTGCTTCACCGATGTCGACTCCCCTTTAGTCCTTCCTCCATGCTAAATCCGAGCAACTTAGTCGATAAAAGAGTTGATGCGGCTTACATAAATCTTCCATTTCCAAAGAAGTGAAATATTAATATTTCTTGTGATGTAACGCACTAGTTTTCAGTTCAATTCGGACTGGATTTCGTTGGTGGCTTCGGTTTTACGTACTGCTATTTCATTGGTTGCTACTTTTTCATTCTCAAAATGACCCTTATAGAGGAAAATCTATGTAAGCTTTATTTAAAAAACGTTTTGAACAACCAACAGCACAGCAATAATTTGGCATTCAAAAAAATTTAATACGTAAAATATTCTCAAAAAACTCATTTTCGAATACCAAAACAGAAGTAAAAGTTTAAAAAAAATGAAAACAAATATTTGGAGCTGTTCATTATTCATTAGTTCATTTATTCCGTGATGTGAAACAACCCCATTTGCGGGACAACAAGAAATAAATGCTGAAATGCCAGAAATAAACTTGCCAATAAAGCCAAAGATTTTTATTGTTAATAAATCAAAGAATTTGTACTTCAATCCTAACCAAATATTTCTGATTATTTTAATAGACTGTAGTATTCGCTCATTATGAATTAAAATCTTACTTAAAAACATTTTATTTGTATAGTTATAATTTTTTCAGATGCCTAATACATCAGCCGCGCCACTTTCTAAATTCTAAGTGTTTTTATATACCCATAAATGATCATTTACGAAACATTATTTCTGACATTTAAAAAAAGAAGTCTAATGTTTGCTTCTACTGCCCGAGCAGCAGCGGGGATATTACTGCAACGTGGATAGGTAAACTGCAGTAACTATACTAATGACTCAAACTATTGCTGTAAGTACAGGGTGGTTATAAAATAACGCTCGCTATTCGGAGTGGTCTGTAGCCCGTATGAATAATCCAAATGCATCAAAAATTGGGACACTTACTAATCAAGAAGGGGGAAAAAGAATGGTATCATAAAAAAGACAGAATCCTAAAAAATAATCATAAAAAAGAATAATAATAAAAACAAAATCGTCTCTTGACCAGAATATAAATTACGAGGAGTCGTCAATTATGACCAATTACTGCCAACACATCCAATTACGCCTCGTAATTTAGAGCCCTGGTCAAGAGACGAGTTTGTTTTTTATGATTCCATTCTTTTTCCCCCTTCTTGATTAGCAAGTGTCTCAATTTTTGATGCATTTGGATTATTCATTCAAACTACAGAACACTCCGAACAGCGAGCTATTTTATAACCACCCTGTACTCAAATAACTCTAACCTTTAAGGGGGTTAACGTTTTAATTGGGCGTGCTAATCCGAAGGACTCCAAACTCAAGTGCTTCAATGTTAATCCAATGTGAAAAAAGTATTATTAAAAGTCAGTGCAAAAAGGATCCAATTCATTGTTGGGTTTACTGCAGTTTTCTCGCCCTCAAAATAATCGCTTCCTCTGGATTGTGTTGGACAATGACAGAGTTAATGCGCCCTCTAGAAGGGAGAGTGTAGGCTTTGTAGCCCATTACCCAGCTCGCCAGAAGAAACAGTCACAAGAGACACGCAAAGAAGGACGACACAAACACATAGACAATAACAACATTTATTGACAAGCACAAACATCCATGCCTTTACCGGGATTCGAACCCGAGCCCAGCAATCTCCAAAGGATAGTACACAAGCCATTGCGCCAGCGGGCCGGCGATTGTGTTGGAACTGCCTTTCCAGCACTACTTGGGGCTTCACTAAGTGCTGTTTGAACAAAACATTATTTGTGTCGTTTAAAAACAAGTAGGTATGTTACAGAACATGTCACATAGTACACTTCCACACAGCATTTGTCCTCAACAGGAAAAAAATGATCCAAACACTGTATTAATATTCCATATTAAATATTTACATTCTAAATTTGGCTAGTTTCATTTATTTCCTTTAAAAAAATCTATAAATGTTTCTTATCGTTTGTTAAATTAATTTATATATTCAACGAACAAAGATATAATATTACTCGCTTTCAAATAGAAGCAAAACAATTCATATCGACATACAATCAAAGAATCTCTCTTTAAAAAAATATATTTAAAGTCATTTCAATCTAAATTATGTCGCAAAAGTAAATTTCTTTAATTTATTATTCAAAAGTTATAGAGTTTTCCAAGCAATTGTTGTTTAATAGTAGTTGGTTAATTGTTGGCAATAGTGGTTTAATTCTTTAAACAAATGTCTATTATGCTTTGTAAATGAGCAATAAATTGTGCAGCATTTTTATAATTAATATACTTCGAATCCGACTTTTCCTTCTATAATTTTCAATGTATTCTAAATTCAATACGTTTAATTTTTTTTGACATATCACATTTGTACGTAGCATTTCTAGTTTGGGCTATGAAAGTGGGTGACGGACTGAGTGACTTAATGATTATAATAATTTCAATTTGTAAAGGTATAAACGTTGTGTGGAAGCTAAAAAAAACACGTTTACTAAAACACTCTAGTAGCACCGGGTAATTTTTACCACCTTCGAAACAAATGAACAAGATCTGACGAAAACCTCCCTTGACCCAGTGGCGTGCCTCCACGTGTATGTCACCCGTAATAGACCTTTTTTCGAACATCTGCGCTGACGACAGCTTTTGATTACTTTCCATCCCTTCCGAGATAATAGACAGGATTTGTTCCTGCCTATTATCCTTCTTTTTCCTGTTTTTTTTTATCTTCGGGGTATCCAGGAATGATTGGGTGGAGCTTCACGACTGAGGTCGCGATGTTGTGGTGGAATGGTTGTCACGATAGTCCCGGAGATATATTTTTTTGTATTTTGTCTTGAGATGAAAAGTTGAGTTCTTTATTCAAAATCCTTCAGAAGAAATTTTTTTTTTCCTCGTGGTGGAAGTGAAAGTGTTGGCGTGAGTTTGGATTCGTGTGGTCTGCCCGTAGTTTGAGGTTAGTACTTGTGTTCAGTTGTCTTAGTATAGTTAGCAGAGCCGGTCTTGGGACTTAAACCCGGCACCAAGAATGCAAAAATATTTATGTAAAAATTAGTAATTAAATTAACCGTAATTAAGCATTCCTGCATAATTTTATTGATTTGTCAAGATTTCAGAATCTGTCGGGATTTTGTCTCTGTCCGGATTTCCGGCAGCCAAAAAACCCGATAGCAAAAGTGCAAAATAATGATGCAAAAATTAGTAATTAAATTAACCTTAATTAAGCATAACGGCATAATTTTATTGAATTTTTAAGATTTCAGAATCTGTCGGGATTTTGTCCCTATCCGGATTTCGAGAAACCCGGCAGCCAAAAAACCCGATAGCAAAAATGCAAAATAATGATGCAAAATTAGCAATTAAATTGACCTTAATTAAGTATAACGGCATAATTTTATTGAATTATCAAGATTTTAGAATCTGTCGGCATTTCGTCCCTATCCGGATTTCCGGAAACCCGGCAGCCGAAAAACCCGATAGCAAAAAATGCAAAAATATTGATGCAAAAATTAGTAATTAAATTAACCCTAATTAAGGATAAAGACATATATTTTTTTAAGATTTTAGAATCTGTCTGGATTTCGTCCCTATCCGGATTTTTCTCCTGAATTAGTTCTGTCGGAAATTTTGACTGTCGAGTTTCCGCCTTGTCGGCTTTTTGGTTGTCGGGATTATGTCCTGAACCGAGCAGGGCCTGATCTTCCTGAACTCCCGTTAGTCCTTGGGGCCCGAATGTCCTAGTGGTTTGGATCGCATACCATTACCCTAACAGTCTGTGCGCTGTAACGGGTGCTAGTTTGATTCCCGCTTTCGCCATGGGTGTACTTCCTTTCTCTGTGTCAGTAATAATTCTTTCTGTGCCTGCCTTACTTGACAAAGGTTTATAAGTGGCTCTCTGATCAAGCACACAAGCCGAAATATATATGTACCTACCCTACCCTACCCTTTAGACCTTGGCCTACTGCCCTAAATTTTAGGGGCAACTAAATTTCAGATTATTTTATGCTAAATTTTGTGAACCAACAAATTTTAATAAACTATTATAACTTTACAAGCCCCATATTTCTTATAGCTTTACTTTGACTTGGACATTGATCTAACGGGATTGTTTTTATCGATATAATAAAGATGCTAAGATAGTAGAAAAATATGATACATCATCCACCTGTCTATATTTTAATGAATCAGGCTATGATAGGGGTAATGGGTCATGCATTTGTTCAATGAGAATTATTATCATTTATTTATTCATAAACATTATTCCAGATTTTTTTTATTAACTACAGTATTAACTTCAATCATCCGAAATTCAATGGCATAATTATGGTTCATCCTTATATCCGTTCGAACTCTTAACACTTAAAAGTGTTACCTTTTCCTCTAGTTAAAAACACTATTTATTTTAAAAAATTCTTCAATTTTAAGCATTCATATAAAGTAATTAATTAAAAACTACGTACGTTTCTGGAAATAATTTTGCCAATTTGCCAATTTTTTTAATTTTCAACCAGTTATAAGTGTTTGGATTATCATTGAAGTTCTATTATAATGGAATATAAAACCAAAAACAATAATAAAAATTTGATATTTTAGACTTTTTTTTTAATTTTAGAAAATATGTAAACTTTTCGTTGCGACAGTCAAAGTTTTATTCAGAAGATTTGGATATTACCTATAGTTAGTCAAATTAAGAAGTATTTTTAATAAAAACCATAAATTTTTAAAAGAGTAACTATAAGTGTGCTCTTATTTTCTTAAATAATTCTTATGTTACTAATTTCTTATGTTATCGTTGTTGGGACGAAACAATTTAAATGAATAAAAATTAAATTTCGAAGATTAGTTCATCGGCAAAATGGTACACTATGTCTGTCCGGGCAGACGGTAATTATAAAATAGATTAATTATTATTAATCATATTATATAAAAAGATAATTATCGGATGACATGCGTTTCAAACAAAAAAAAGAAGTATTTTTAAAGAGATTGAGAAAGTTTTCGATATCGTTTTGTCTTCTGTCAGCCAATTTTGACTGGCACGCCACCCCAAAACACACTTCTGTCAGTCAAAACAGGAAGTACGTCATCGATATGTTGAGAAAGCCATAGAGAGTTATTTTGAATGTAAATTTATATTCTAGTTAGTTACTGATGTTTTTTTAGAGGAAAAAAAATTGCCCGGGGCCCCAAACGCCATATTTAGGCTTTCACTGGGCCCTACAATACTGCCTGATGTTGGTTGCTGATGTTTTTTTAGAGAAAACAAATTGCCCGGGGCCCCAAACGCCGTATTTAGGCTTTCACTGGAACCTACAATACTGCCCAATGTTGGATACTGATGTTTTTTTAGAGAACAAAAATTGCCCGGGGCCCCAAACGAGTATTTAGGCTTTCAATAGGCCCTACAATACTGCCTGATGTTGGATGCTGATGTTTTTTAGCCTAATCCTAACCGAATCCTTTAGAATCCTAAACGCTAAATGACGTACTTCCGTTGCTGACTGACAGAAGAGTTTTTAGGGGTATCTGTGCAAGTCAACATTGGCTGACAGAAGTCTCAGCCTTTCGATACAAAATTAGTAATATTTTTGTTTGAGTAAAATGGATACGTAGTAGATTTGCAGGTGAATAGAAATGCATTTAAATATTACAAAAAGTAAAATTTTCAAAAGTATTTTTATTGAACAAATTGGGAGTTTCGTTTAATCAAATGAAGTCAGAAACATTAATTTGTTTTTAGCACACACACAACTGAAGTATAGTATGCCAAAAATATTATAAATTTGTTTATATTTAAAAAAAAATCAGTTATTATTCATCAACACAGCAATGGAGGTCATTTTCGGATTCTCCGATGTTCTGATTTTTCACCAGGATAAAGACCTCATTGAAAACTGGTGGCCATTTCGTTAATATCGTCACAACTCTATTTACTGTAGTAAATCCGATACAAAACCTAGTAAAATATATTCTATTGTGTTGTTATTGTTTCGAGGAAATGTACAAAATTTTCAGATTTCAAAATCTTTAATTGGTTTTATTTATTGATTACTCATTAACTTTTGTTTAATACTTTTGTTTAAGTTGATCGATAGATTTGTGACCAAGCGGATATATACGATCAGTTTTTGATAGAATCGGCTAGTTCCATAAAAATGTAGTATTTGAATTCTCTTCAACTTATCCATAAAAATTCGTATGTAGGCCAAAAAGCAATAACTGATAGTGTCATTTTCGCCATATTTTATATAATTCATCATGTATAACCCTAACCTAATTACCCTAAAACCAACCCAATGTCATTCATTGAAGATAAGGGTGGTGGAGTGAGGTGTGTGATTCACTGAACAGAGCGGAAAACGAGTCAAAAACAAAACGCGTAGGAATACACAGAATTGAACCGGGCATAAAACCTAGTAACTTAATCATTTCGCTATAGGGTTTGCCTTCGAGGGTTCTTGGTTAATGATCCACAGGTTTATTTCTTATAATCTTTGGATATTAAAGCTAAAGCAAGTTAATTCTTACGATTCGAAAATGTTAGAAAACATTTATGAGTCCATATCAATATGATAGAGGGGTTTCATTCAAGCATTGTTTACAGGTGTAGGGAAAATAGTCCCTTTCTGCCCGGTTCGCTTTTAGAAGATGTGAGTGGGTCGCTCAATAGTTTCGGCTCGCTGACACTTCACACCTGCCGCCCCGGTGGCTGAATGGTTAGTGTAGTAGCCTTTGGAGCTGCTGGGGTCGGGCTCGAATCCCGGTCAGGCATGGATGTTTGTGACAGTCAATAAATGTTTTTATTTGTCTATGTGTTATTCCTTTCTTTGTGACTGTAAATTTCTTTCTGTGTCTGTCCCACTTGACGAAAGCTTATAAGCGGTTCTCTGGAACAAGCACACAAGCTGGAATATATGTATCATACCATACCATACCATACTTCACACCAGTTTTTCTTCCTAGCTCAATACTTTCATTTCTCAAACTTTTCTTCCAGACATGCCCGTCTCCTGATCCACCCTCCCCCAATGCATGGGTAGCGGCTGCAGCCACAAATCCAACCCTCCCTCCACCCAACCCACCACCTCGGTCGACCCCCTCCCGCCCCCTGCAGACCCCTCCTCCCCCCAAAAGGAGCGCCGCGTCTCCCTGCACCACCACCCGAGGGGTGGCGGGTCGCCCCCTCTGCCCGGGCAATTGCCCCGGGTGGTGAGGGACGCGAAGGGCAGCCGGCCCCCGTCCCCGCCCCCTCAGGGGTTGGACCGGTGGGGAGGGGAGAGGGAGGAGGATGTGGAGGAGGAGGCGTTCGATATCAGCGACATATCGGACGACAGCGACGAGATAACGGTAAGTGGTGAAAACTTAAGAGGACTCCCTTGAAATTCCACATCTTGAAAATCGTAATGTTATTCCTATGGAAAACATTCGCAAGTCAATTTCCGCCACAATTTTAATAAAAGGTGACTAGTTTCTTGTATCATTGTAAAGAACGAAAGGAACTAAAAGGCTAAAATTAATTTGTTTTATGAAAATCACGTATTTAGTATTTTTAATAATTTTTTAAAATTAAAACTTAATGCTTACTCCATTTTTTACTAACTTCAAAAAACTATTAAAAATACAAAATATGTGATTTTCACAAAATAAAATAATTTTAGCCTTTTAGTTATGACTTATGACTTATGACTTGAGTGGGGGGCCCGTTAGGGCCAAGCACCGCGACCACTGGTCTATTGTACTAACCCCATCGTTTAACCTTGAAATAGGCCAATAGCTGAGATGAACCTCAGAATTTCCCTGATTGGTAAGTTATCAACTCCCCAGGCATCGATACAATGGTACCCAAGATACTCAAATCTTTGTGCAGAGTAGTTGTCACATTCGCAGAGAACATGAAACGAACTTTCCTCAACCTGTTGACATGCCCTACAGAGAGGGTCATCTTTTACACCCATAATATTCAGATGTCTATTGAGAGCACAGTGACCTGTTAGTAGCCCAATAGCTACACGAATCTCTTTCCTGCTAAGGCTAAGTAATTCCTTGGCTCTCCTCCATGGAGCACTCTGGTTGAGCTCCCTAGCCTGCCTTTGATCGACTGCCATTTGCCAATCAGCGAAATTGTAAGCTTGGAACAGCCGCCTTATGGTATTCCTAACAGAATTATGCGGAAGGCCAAGCACGGGCTCGGGACCTATAAAAGCAGTCTTCGATCCCGCTTTTGCCAAAATGTCAGCCACTTCATTTCCTTCAATCCCTCTGTGCCCGGGAACCCAAAATAAGGACACTTTATTAAGGCGAGCTAACCTTGCGAGGGACAGGTGACATTCCCATACAATGCTAGAGGAGAAACATTGTTTGGACAGTGCAAGCAATGCTGCCTGACTATCTGAAAATATCCTAATTTTTTGGTCCCTAACATTTCTGTCGAGACAGTTGTGTGCACAGGCTAGGATAGCAACAATTTCAGCCTGGTACACTGTGGCAAGATTCCCAAGAGAGAAAGAAATTTTTGTGTTATTGGAGACACAGTAGGCCCCAGCACCTGTTCCTGAGGACGTTTTAGATCCGTCTGTGAACCAGACCTCATTAGCACTCTTAGTGTTAATCTGACAGCTATCCCATTCCATACGTGTGGGAATATGTATGGAATAGCTGTCCTCAAAACTGTATCGTTTAAGAATCCAGTCTTTGTTTGCATTAAGGCAAAGATGCCCTTGAACTTGAGTTCCGAGGTTTTTAAAAGTAGTAGTTTCATTGACAGTCTTCCAGTCACCAGTAAGCTTAAGCCTATCAGCACACAAGACCGCCTCCATTTCGACTTTTTTTGAGAGGGGTAACAAATCAAGCAAAATCTCCATGCTATCAGATGGCGTTGTTCTGATTGCCCCTGTGATGGCTATTGTGGCCATTCTTTGTAGACTGGTAAGTTTCTTTCTTACAGTGTTATTCAGAGTTTTACCCCACCAGACAATGGCCCCATACGAGACACTGGGACATACAATCGCAGTGTATATCCAGTGCATTACTTTAGGAGATAACCCCCAAGTTTTCCCCAAAGCCCTTCTACATGCCCAAAAGACCCTTTTTGCTTTATTGATGCAGTGTTGAAGGTGACTTGAAAAAGTAAGCGTTTTATCAAAGATAATTCCAAGATATTTTACCTCATCTACAAGAGTAAGGCTTTTTCCGAAGAACTTAAGAGCCTTAATGTTATTTATTTTATCAGCTCTCATTCTAGTGAAGGGAACAAGGTTGGTCTTATCGGGGTTTACTGTCAACCCAACAGTATTACACCATCCCTCTACCTTTTTTAGGGCACTTCCCATAAGGTCAGCGACTGTATTTGGAAATTTCCCTCTAACGACAATGGTGATGTCGTCAGCATAGCCGATGCAGTGAATGCCCATGGTGTTGACTTTACAGAGAAGTTCATCAACTACAAGACACCAAAGTAGAGGGGAAAGTACACCCCCCTGTGGACAACCCTTACAGCTATCAACTCTAACCACTACACCCAGAAAGCTGGATGTAACAATTCTAGTTTTTAGCAGATTTTCTACCCAAGAGCAGACAATTCCATTTGTTCCAACCCTATGCAAGGCTCTTACAATGGCATCAGTAGGTACTCTATCAAAAGCACCCTCTATATCAAGGAACGTAGCCAAGGCCAGTTCTTTTTGGTTGATTGCCCTATCGAGAACCGTAAATAGGTCGTATAGAGCTGTTTCAGTTGACTTACCAGGTTGGTAAGCATATTGGAATTTCGACAAGGGGTTTTGTGGTAACACCTCATCGCGAATGTATCTGTCCACCATTTTCTCCAATGTTTTCAGAAGAAAAGAGGAAAGACAGATTGGTCTAAATGCCTTGGCAACAGAGTAGTCTGCTTTACCAGGCTTTGGGATGAAGACTGCCTTGCTCTGTCTCCATGCCTCTGGTGTGTGTCCATAAACAAGACAAGCCCTATAAATTTTACATAGGTGAGGAACTAAAAGATCAATACCCTGTTGTAGTAGCACAGGGTAAATACCATCCACACCCGGGGATTTGAAGGGTTTGAAGGAGGAAATAGCCCACCTGATCCTTCGATGTGTAACGATTTCCTTTACCACTTTCCATTCATCCTTACTTTTCCTAGGAAGAGAAGGTGGATAGTAGGTTACCTCAGATCGACACACTTTTGATTCAGGGAAGTGTACCTGCAATAGCTCTTTAAGTGTTTCTTCCCCATCTTTGGTAAGTTCCCCGTCTGTTTTGCGGATGGAACCCAGTTGACTATACTCATCTTTGGTAAGTATCTTAGTTAGCTTTGAAGCACAGGAGATACCTTCCATTTGGCTACAGTAATCCTTCCAGGAGTCCTGCTTTGCCTTTCTGACAGCCTTATTAAATGTTGTAAGTCTCATCTTATAGACAGACCAGTCTCCAGTCTTTTTGGCCCTATTAAAGAGTTTCCTGCACTCTTTCCTTAAATCACCAAGATTTTTACTCCACCAGGGCACTCTTCTTGGTAAACCTGAAGAGGCCAACCTAGAGTGGGAGTTAAATGACTGCACAATAGCTCTCTGCACATTGTCGACATTCATGTCAATGTCCGCTAAAGAGGGAAAATTAAAGTCATTACCTCCAAGAAGCAGCCCCAGCTCCTCCCTGTAGGAATCCCAGTCAACCTTTCTGGGATTCCTGTTGCCCGCAGGCGGTGTTAACAGCGGGCCTGAAAGGTTAAACAGAATTAGTCTATGATCTGAGAGATAATCTTTCTCGGATACATGCCAATTCGAAACGCAGTTCACTGCTTTGGCATTACAGAATGTAACATCTATGACCTCACTTCTTTGAGAAGTGATGAAAGTTGGACAATTTCCCCTATTGAGAATTGAGAGCCCATTGCTTAGAATGTATAAAAGCAATTCCTCACCTCTGTTGTTGCAGTCTTTGCTGCCCCAAATGATGTGATGTGAATTAGCATCACAACAGACGATAACTTTCCAGCCAGACTGAACACAATGGTCAACAAAGCGTCTGGCAGGAGCCGATAGAGGCACATTTTCCTCGTATGGGAGATAACAGGACATTAAACATGATATTTCCCCTTTGCTATCTGTTAACTTGATGGCAACATTGTCCCCATCCAAAAAGTTAACCATAAACATAGCATTAAGAGACCTACTAGTAACAATGCATGCTCTGGGTCTCTCGCAAGTGCGGTCGTAAAAAAGATTACCAGTGCCTCCAAGGCCAAGAATTTTACCATGGTGCACCCAGGGCTCTTGAATAAGAGCGATATCGATTTTACCCTCAATCAAATCCTTGCTAATAAGAGCAGTAGAGGATTTGCTGTGATGTAGGTTGATCTGTGCTACCCTTAAAGGTTTTGCACTACCTAGGTCATTTGAAACATTGGTTGTAGTTAGGGCCATTAAATAAACAGTCAAACCGCAACCATTCTCTCTAGAAGCTAAGCTTCCATTACTTCGCCAGTGAATTCGTCAGTTTCCCTCAGAAGTTCACTGCCTGAAATAATTGTAACATCTGAGCCAGAGTCAGAGTGTATACCCAGATCGGAATGTAGATCAAGGGAAAGTTTACTAACCTCATCAGACTCATCGGCAGGTACTACCTTTGAGTCTGTTGGAGCGTTGTCAGCGATGTCGTTGCTGACCTGCATCGGAGTTTCCTCCTCGACAGCGTCTGTTTGCGGCTTTTCCACCGGAGATGTGACGGTGGAGCTAGGGGTAGGGCTCGCTGTGCCAATTAGCTTGCAAAGCCCTTTGCCGAAAGCACCGCAGAACAGCTCGTTGTTATGCTGCCTTATGAAGGTGGCCGCCTTCTCCGGAACTTCGAGCACCCACCTCATATATGTGGGTGCCTTGTCCTTTGAAAGAACCCTCCAGCCAGCTGTGGACAGGCCAGGGTTCTGTTTGGCCAACCTTTTGAGGAGGATAGATTGGTCGGTAAGCCCATGGTTCTTGGTTTTGAAAATGAGCTTGTAGGGCTTTGGGAGCTCCGCCGCATCAAGGGTTTTGACAGCTGTGTCAATGCTGCCAAACTTCCTGCCATTGATGGATTTGAGGAGCTCCACCGCATCCGCTCCGATGCAGTGCATGATGAGCGCACCGTTGGACAGAGCAGCGTTGCTGAAGCGAGGCTCGTGTCCTTCAGCTGCATCATCGATGAGGACGTCCAGCTCATTCTGTAAGTTGAACGCCTCTGATGTTGATAGCAAACGCTCCGGGAAACCTTCCAGAATGATTGCCATCTTTTTCGTGGCAGCAGCTTCTGCAAAGGATCCAGAGGCCCGTTCCAGGTTGGGCCGCTTTACAGGTGCGCCAGGTGATGGGGTTGAAGCAGAGTTCGCAGGCTTTCGCTGACGCTTCTGCCCACGGAACCTCTTCTTTTTTTCCTCCATCTTAGGATCTGTAACAGATACAGAAACATTAGAACCTGGCCCCGAAGGGGCCAGGGACGAAGTGCCGGGACCGAAAAGGTCTCCAGCACGGTTAGGGGTGTTGATGGCCTGGTCCGAGGACTGACCACCTGACTTTACAGCAGAGTCCATAGATTCACGCTGGGTTAGTGTAGAGCTTGAAAGCTCGGTTGAGTCAGATCCCGATTTGCTCAAGGTGTCTGACGGTTTATTTTTTTTGTTTTTATTTTTACCCATATTTTTTTTTGTTTTCAACTGGGAGCAATTATCTGTCACTGTCTACCTGAGCTCCCAGATGTAGGACAGAAGGCTACGTACAACGGAGGGTCGCCACTCCCCCCGAGGTTGACCGTTAGAGACACACTTAACCCCTGTGCCCTGAGCACCCCATGTGCCAGATACTTCAGCACGGTCAACACCTTGTATTTTGGGTTGCCGTTCACACCAAGGTAGCAGAAACCATGCCAGTGACAAGCCCAAAAAGCCAGCGCATAGTGGCAGTCCCCCCGATGTTTAGGTCTGTTGGCAAAAAGATGCCAACACCTTATTGGGGTGCCAGTGAGCCCGCCAGCACGAATGCCGACAGCAGCTACACCCGCAGGACTGCGCTTCTAGCAACGGCCAATCGGACCCACCTCCAGCACGGATCCCCCCTCCAAGATGCTATGCCATGGCAGAATTTAGGCACCCTCCTCATTTGGTCCTATATAGGCACCATTCCGGGCTTTGGGTCCGGCATAGGGGCAAGGCAAGCCCTACAGAACAGTAGGGACGGCCGACCTATGGCTGAGGAATTGTTACTCATTTAGCACCACCCGGGAAGCACGTGTAGCTTGAGGTACGCTACGGACGCGAGTAACACTACAACCCAGCCTTTTAGTTACTTTCGTTCTTTACAATGATACAAGAATCCAGTCACCTTTTATTAAAATTGTGGCGGTAATTGACTTGCGAATGTTTTCCATAGGAATAACATTACGATTTTCAAGATGTGGAATTTCAAGGGAGTCCTCTTAAGATTGCAATGCCAGCCTGCGGAAATCGAATCCCGGAAAAAAAAAGCTCAGGGAAAAAACAGGCCCGAATGTACAGACAGGCGGACAAAAAGTATGAAAATCGGGTCTCTGATAGGAAATTCGCTGACAGGTACACAGATGTCCGCTCGAACGTAAAGACAAATGGACAAAAGTATGATAGTTGGATAGCAAAAACCATAACTTTATAATAGAAACAAATAATGCATTATTACTAAAATTAATAATTAAAAATTAATTATTACTGAAATTAATAATTAAAAATTAATTATTACTGAAATTAATAATTAAAAATTAATTATTACTGAAATTAATAATTAAAAATTAATTATTACTGAAATTAATAATTAAAAATTAATTATTACTGAAATTAATAATTAAAAATTAATTATTACTGAAATTAATAATTATAGCATTATAACATCTCGATTATTACTCCCCCCATGCCAAAAACCAAATTTCTATTCGCAACCCTTCTACCGTCATTAATGACGTTAATGAACAATGCATCTCGATAATTATGAGTTTATTCTAATTATGCTTTTTTTTCCTGTGCTTTTTTTTCCGTGCTTTTTTTTCCTGTGCTTTTTTTCAGGTTACCGCGGAATCGAAAAATAGCCGACAAGTGTCGACGCGAAGCGTCTACTCCTTTATCGAAATCTTAACGAAATGGGTTAAATTTAAAGGGGAATAAAACTAGACAAAATCCTAGCTCTAAGATGTTGAAGGAAGATGCCTCAGGGCTCTGCATAACAAGATCTGAAAACTTCTGAAGGGAATCAAACTGTAAGAAAGCATATAAAGCAAGAAACAATTTATAAAGTTAACAGGTACGCATACTATACTACTAGTAATGGACATAATCAAAGACAGTGGGACGATGTAAAAAAATAGCAGTAAAGGCCTAGATCATTGCGTATGTAATGACTATAGTAATACTGACCCTAGTTGTCACGTGATCGTTAAGTAATGTATAACGTCGATCTCGGCTTTCTTAAATTTTGAACCAGTCGTGGAATGATTAGAGTGCCCAAAAAGTGCGAAATGGTAGATATAATCTGACCTATTCGGAAGACATAATGGTCTTTTAGCTTACTGTGCATAAGCTAGGTGACGACGCATCGTTAAAATCATCTAATTTTAACAAACCATCCAAGGGAATATACAACTCTGATATCAAGCAGACAAGCGCTTTATAGAACTTTGACATCTTCAGTCCTTGACAACAAATGCTTAAGGGGGGGATGGGTATTTGGAAATCATAAATGTTGATTGCTGTTTTTAATTTTTTTTATTCTGCTTATCTTTAGCTCTACAGTAAAACCGACATTAAGTTTGCAGTATACAAATGTTCTACGAGAAAAAGGGTAAATAGTTCTCATTTTCGAGTGCGAGAATCAAATACAAAAAGGTGTTTCACATTCAATAAACAATTTTATTTGTTATTTCAAGACAAAAATTTATTATTTTTATTAGTTTAGCTTCAGTTAAAGTGTAATTTTAATTAGTTTTTCCTTCGATTTTGCCGTAACAGGGAGCACGAATATCAGGGTCAAAGGAGCAGCCAATCAAAGTAGGCGAAATTTCGGCGCCAGCTGCGTTGTTTACCCAGTTTCCTCCGCGCAGTACATTTCTCTGCTGCAAACTTAAGGTCGGTTTTAGTATAGTTTAAGACTAAGATTATAGATTTCTGTTTAGCGGAGAAATGGGACAATTAATCTGTTGCTACGAAGCTTTTCCGAATTGGAGATAAATCTTTCATTTTGGATGAAGGAACTAAGTTATTGTTGTTTTTAAGTATATAGTTACTAATTACGAAACCCAGCGTGTGCTGACAGTCTTACCGTTTTTCACTGTACCAAAGTTCTTGTTGCAGCACGACGACGAGAACGTGCTCCGGTCCCTGGCCCTTCTGCGCATCGGCCAGCTTTTCCTGGACGCCAACTTCCCCCCCTTGGAGTCCTCGCTCTACTACAGCCACCGGCTCGTCGAGGGCAAGGTCACGTGGATGAGGCCGCACGTGAGGCTCTCTTATTTTATTTTTCTGGAAAAGAAATACAGTAGAATCTTGATTATCCAATATAGTTTTGAGTGGAGGAAGGTCGATAAATCAGATTACACCGTTCTATTATATATAGGAGAGGGGCATGCATTTTTGCTATGATACCCTTTTATCATCGCTGTTATTAGTCTCCTGGCTAAAAAAAAGTTTTTAAAAACAAGACAGATTATAGGATAGAACGCATTTCAAAATGTAATGAGGTTCTCAATTGAAGAGCTTAGTGGATAGAACGTGCTCAGTGACATTTTTGAAATATTAAAGATTTTTGTGGATATGTACATATTATATATTATAATATTCCATCCTTTAATTATAACAATATTCCTATTTTTCACAAACTTAATGTCAAGTTCAATTTTTACCGTTTTCAAGTACCGCTTTGTAACGGTTTCAAATGCAAACTAAAAACTTTAAAGCTTATTATCTCGTTTTCATTTATGTGTCACTTAGCACGTTCTTCCACCAAGCTCTTCAATTGTGGACAGGTCTTAAAACTCCCATATTTTTTCAACAATCAACGCATTGTAGAACGCTTGTTCGCAGGAGATGATTCCCGAGCCCCGGCTGCTGATCGACACCATCAGTCGGCACGACATCGTGCAGGGAGTGCTGGCCGACTGCTGGTTCCTGTCGTCGTGCGCAGCCGTAGCCCAGCGCCCGGATCTCATGAGGAGAGTTAGTACAGCCTTTCTGAATAAATTTATATTGTTAATTTTTTATATAATTTGAAATACAGTAGAACTTCGCCAAGTAAGACAGACACAGACAGAATGTTTTACTGACCGCAGAGAGAGCGAGGGTACACCCAGGCCAAGGCGGGAAACGGAAAGGCACCCGTTACAGCGCGCTGACTGTTGAAGTAATGGGCATCGATCCAACCCTCTAGGCCGGTGGTTCTCAACCGGTGGGTCGCGAAGGGATCCTAGGGGGGTCGCAAAAAGTTTTTTAAAGATAAAAAATATATTTAAGCAACGTTTTATACAAGGATTTTACAACTAGAATGGAAAAAAAATCACCTCATATTATTTTACTTTATATCTTGGTTAATTTACATTTTAACTTTTTTATGTTATTATTACATAATTTTAATTCTAGTATGGGTTACGCTGCAACAAGCTAATGAGAAACTTGTGCTTGTTGGAGCTTTTAAATTCGTAACATAAGTGGAAGTTTTCTAAATTAGATTTCTTAATTTTAGCCATAAACTTTCAGTTTTTTTAAAAGAATATATTAATTTTGTCTTGGGTTTTGATTATTGTTATATTTCGACCTTGTAGCTCGGTATTTAGCTCATTTAGGTGCATAAATATGTCTGCTAAGCATGAAAGTTGAAACAGCCAAGTTGGGGAGCTAAAAACTCCGGCCAATTCTGTTTTAGCTTCTTGTAAAAATATCAGCATTTCAGATCGCAGCTCAAATAACTTGTTGAAAACCTTTCCACGGGACAGCCATCGAAAAATAAAAAAAATACCCATATATAATAGTTAATAAAGAGTATAGCATGTGTTGGACAGGGACGGGGGGGGGGGAGGTCACGAAGTTATTTTGTTGCATTAGGGGGTCGTCACCTACAAAAGGTTGAGAACCACTGCTCTAGACCATCCGGACCCAATACTTGATGCTTTATTTAGTCTCACATGTTTATCTTCCAGGTGATTGCTCCCTACCAGCCACTATTCGGCCCGGGCTACCGTGGTATCGTGCGCTTCCGCCTGTGGCGCTTCGGTCGCTGGATGAGCGTCTACGTGGACGATCTCTTGCCCACGAGGGACGGCGAGCTTCTGTTCTCCAGGTGCCAGGACAGGAGGGAGTTCTGGGTGGCACTGCTGGAAAAAGCATACGCCAAGTGAGCTCAGTTTCAAAGCTGCTTATTACACTGCTCAAAACAATTAGGGGACCACTTTTTGATTCCAACTTTAACTTCACTCCCAACTTTTTAATTTTTATCCTATAAATCTGAAATTTGTTAAATAGGTTCACTATGCATTCGAAATGAAATAGTAAAAGACAGGAGAAAAATCTTAAGTTTTTAATACTTAAATTTAAAGGGAGGAAATGGAATAATAACTTTTTAATAAATTATAACAATAATTTTTTCAAAACTTTTTTTTTGTTAAAAATAGTTGAAATATGTTTTTAAACATCTAAAAAATGCAAGCATGAAAAATTTAGGGTCAATTTATTTTCTAAAACTGTTTTAAAGTGAAATTTATTTTACCATATTTTTCATATTTTCATTAATATTAAAAAATAATATTAAATTCTTCAAAATACGTTATTCTTCCATATAATGATGTATCTAACGACACATAAGTTGCGAATTCAACTTAGTCAGCAAAAAAATCACAAGCTGATGATTCCCAATGGAATCATTGGGAGCGGAAGGGTTTAAAACATGTGCTCCCCTAATTGTTCTGAGCAGTGTAGTTTCAAAGCTGCTTATTATTTACAGGATGCCCTACTAAAAATGATCCATAGAGATCAATACAAAAATCTATTGACATTATTACTGATGTGTACTTATTTCTATGGATGACCCTATTGCTATCAGTAGAAGCTATTGATATCAGTCACCTACTGATAATATTTCTTATTGATATTAATAGAGATCTACCGACACCAGTAAAAATATTATCAGTAAACTACTGGTCTCAATTGACATCAATAGGCCTGTACTGATATCTATAGAGATCAATGGAGATTTGTATAGATATCAATAGAGATCGGTAGAAATTTGTATAGATATCAATAGAGATTTCTATTGGTACCAGTTGGCCATTTCCACATACAAATTTTCTATTGATCTCTAGTGACCATTTTTAGTAGGGATGGCGCAAATAAAAGTGGCCCGGTTCGGCTCAGAGATCGGAATACTTACATTGAGATGCTTGGTGGAGAAAAACTATTGAAGCCGCATGAAATCCGCCAAGTCGAATTCATAAATTATTCAAGCGTTCAGTAGCTTCACTTGGAAAACCTGATTTTTCATTGGTTGGTTACTAGACCAGAGCCACCAATGGACTATTGGCGATTTCAGATCTTAGCGCGGGCTGTGTAAGTGTAAGTCGATCAGATTAGTGCACATGTGAAGATGACATAGTTACTGGAAAATAATTTGCGAGTTTGTTTGGGCTTAATATTGAAGCGATCACTAGCTTCACTTAGCAAACCTGTTTTGCATTGGTTTTTGACTTGGCAGCATTCCTATTTTATTCCTACATCCTTGGCCTGGCCTCTTTTATTTGTGCCTCCCTGTATTTTTGCATGAAGATCGCATTATCATAAAATAGAAGTGAGTGTTAGAAAATAAAAGTATCTGGGAAATCATCTTAATTTCGGGAAAAATCGGATTTATTTTTTCATCAATAATTTTTTTTAATTATTTCCGAGCTTGTTTTTATGCTTAAGTATATTGATAATCTCCACGTTTGGGTGCAGCGAAATCCTTTCCTTGATAATTATTTTCAAGGAAAGATTTTGCTGCACACAAATACAAATTATAGCGAAATCCTTGTTTTTGAAAATTATTTTAATCCGCTGCAAATCATTGTTTTGTTTTTCAGCTTATAATCAAATGTTCCAATCTACTAAGAAGCACTTTAAAAAAAGGCGCAGGCCACTTACCAAATAATACCTAACTCTACTAGCAAGTTCGGAAATAATATGCAAAACATTATGGAAGCTCTTCATGGAAAACCTTATTTAATTTCTTCATAGGTTTTCATTGGGGGAAATTTTTTTATTTTGTTTTTATTTTAATTGTGTCACAACTACAGAAGAAAATCCCAATTATGGGGGACACATACAGAAATAAGTTTTAAAAAACAGAGCCAAAGCAGCATATTTGAAACATTTGGTGACTTACAAGAACCATCAAGATCGTAAATAAAAGAGTTATGCAAACAATTAAAAAGACAATAAAAAGCATACGCTGTAGAACCCAAACTTGTTGAAAATAAACGTCGCTTACGCAGTGAGAAAGAGACAACCAATAAATTAACATGTGCCAATAAATGAGGGCAATCAATATTATTAATACACAAATTAAAAAAAAATAATAAGCAACAAAATTAGTTTCGTTTTCAGAAGTTTATGTACCCTTAAAGTTGTCATGACTCGGCTTAATTCGAGCCAAAATAGAGTCACTCCAATAAAAAAATAATCAACATTCATTGCAGGCTTCATGGTTCCTACGAAGCTCTAGAAGGGGGACAGGCAATGGACGCTCTGGTCGACTTGACCAGTGGACTTTCGGAGAGGTACGACCTGGAGGCGGCCCCGCTCAACCTCTACCAGTTCCTTCTGCAAGCCTCCACCGGGGGCGCTTTCATCACCTGCTCCAGGAAGGTGAGCAAATGAATCGAGTGAATGCTCTGTATATCGTTTACCTTTGCTTATCGCAGCGCATTTGGTTCCAAAAACTAAAAGCGGTGGATAAAACTTACGTGACGTTCTGAAAATTAGCAATAATTTATAGTTCTTTTCTCAGAATAATTTTTTAATAATTTTTTTATTTTTTTTGAAAATCCCATATTTATTTAGAAAATAGTCAGACAACTGGAACGGCCATTAAGTCACAGCTACGGAAAACACAACTTAATGTAATGGGTACTCTGAATACCGTAAGAGTGTAAGCTCTCCCTTAAAAGGAGCCATAAAAAGTAAACGCAAAAAAAGTAGAGAACTGCGCATAATTTATATGTATTATTACTACTCTTCCTAATATAATTTCGAAAATAATTGGTGAATGTGACTTTTGGCACTTAATCAGACATATCACGTTTTGCAGTGCAGTTTACTTTATTATCTAGTTGTGCAAATAGTTATTGTTTATTTTTTAATAGTTTTCTAAACAAAAATAATGCAAATAGAATAGGATTTTCCAAAATTTTATGGTGATATATATCACAATTGAAAAACTAATTTATGAAAAAAATTATGATCTAGTTATACGTTGGAACCCTGAAATTTGATTAATAAAGCTAACTTGATTAAGGATTGATTAATAAAGCTAAAGCATGACAAATTTCCTTACCAATCGTAGTGATTGAGTTGTTTAAAATTTAGTGCAGAAACCTATATATTTTTATTTATTTTTTTTTTTATTTTTAGAATAAAAAAACAACTAAAAATTTAAAAAATAGTTTTAATGCAGTCATAAAAATCTAAACAAAATAATAATTAAACTATTCTCTAAGCGTTTTCTGTACGCTTTATTTCAGCATATTTTATGACCCTACTGACCTACTTGGTTCATTGAGATATGACAGGTATCATGACCCGCATAAAAACCTGTAACATTTCATCTACGAACACACCATATAATGCGACGTAGAGTAAGTTTGAAAAAACTGCAACGGACAGTTTTGCCATAAATGAGTTTTATATTTCTATTGACTTTATGCACCATCGAAGTAAATATGAAGAGTACACGGGAAGAACCGCTTCATTTCTATAGAGTCTTTCCGTAATTGTGTCTGCTTGGCGGACATTGGTGACCGAAAACCGGTTTCTCTTTCGGTTCTTTATTTGTGGTACAAACGTGTGTGTCGTATCCACTTATCTGTGGCGTGAATCAGGGTTGCCGCGAAAGATAAACAAAGCGAGTAACCGGTTTCTTTACTCCAATTTAGGCTATTTCTCGCTATCATCCCCAAAGAGGCTATTAAGTAAACCCTTCAACGAAATGAAGTTGTTCTTACAGTGCACTCTTCATATGTGTATACGTGATTTTTAAAAATAATGACATCAGGTATATACTAAGCATGACCATAGGGGGAAAAAAGCCTAGTAAAGTGTTGGATTAGCATCTTTCATCGTGTTCTAGACCTGCTTGCCGAATGAGGTAGAAATGAGCCCTTTCGCACCGGAGATTCACCGTGTAAGCTAATAACGACACGTTAAAGTCTTTCGTGGTCACAAAGTTATCCAAGCTCCCATACCAAATTAATACATCTGCGAGTGACAAGCCAATTCTGGGAACTTCTCTAAAATTAGAAGGATATGCTTACGGACGATAGTGGTGCTATCTATCTCACTGTCCTCGAACGTGAGAACCTCAGAAGTAGACTCGAACGAGGAACTTGCATAATAGATTTTTAATGAGAAAAATCGCGGTAGTAGTGCTTCTACTCTACCGTGCCGCAAAGGATGGTATCAATGGACTCTTAGGCTCGGCGCGTTGAGAGTGTTTTCTATCGAAGAGGCTTCAGAGATCTATCATCCATCTTCTTCTTCAGGAGGGCAACAGCCTTTTGCAGGCCTTGCCTGCCTCAACAGCACGCCTTCTCCAGCTCCCCTGTCCATGACAGCTCCCGTCCAGTTCTTAAGTTTGAGAACTTTGAGGTCATTTTCGGTGTCGTTGAGCCATCGAGTAGGGGGTCTACCTCTGGAGCGGGACCCCTGAGGATTCTTGAAGGAGTTGAAGGTGGCAGTTTTTACGGAGCTATCTTCAGAGCCTCTCCAGATATGAACGAGCCATCTTAGTCGGTTGCTTCGGATGATCCGCATAATTTGAAGCTGCTTATAGAGCCTAAAGTTCAAAGTAGTATCGTGTACGCCAACATCCTCATTCTAGTATGTCACCAAAGATAGTTCTCAGTATCTTTCTTTCGAAAGTTTCTATCGGGCGTTGGATGTCTTGGGTTAAAGTCCAGGTTTCATTTCCGTATAACAAGACATGCAGAATGAGTAACTTATATAGTTTTCGGCTAATAAGATTCGATCTTAGTTGTTTTTTTAAGCCCAAAAAAGTATTTGTTGGCCATTTTGATTCTGTTGTCAATTTCAGATTTTAGTTTGTTTTGGTCGTTAATAATTGTACCAAGGTACATGCTTATCATCCATCTCTTCAGATACTTATGGTTGGTACAAAATGCTTCATAAGCATAGATTCCTTAGCTTCCATATAATACCCTCACACAACAACCAGACAACCATCCCTCTTAGGATTTTGTCGAACCATCATTGTCGGCCAGTAGCCGCAACACATAAAAGACGATTACCTTTATCTTCCATATTCATAATGAATCATTCCACGACCTTCTAAATATCCCTCCCTAGCGGCGATGCTGCCAATCTCTCAATAATAAATAGAGAGAGCAAACGAGAAATGCGTAATATCGTTCTGTTCTAGTTGCGTGGGAGGGAAAAGTGTTCTATTACGCGATGCAGATGAGACGAGGGACACGCCTTTTATTGTTCGAAAAAAGAACAATGCTAAGAAATTAGGATTGATTCGAACAGGGGAACTGGGTGGTGGTTTTACACCAGTTATTTAGAATTATGTTTATTAGTAATTTATTTAGAGATTGGTTTTGAATACGCTGCTCAAAACAATTAGAGGAGCGCGTGGTTCACCCCCAGATTCCATTTGGAATAATCAGCATGCTATTTTTTTTTTCTCTAAGTAAGCTCGTGCTTATTTTAAATAAGTTTTATCAAAATCTCAATACATTTTTCTATAAAGTTTAATTTTTTTTATCGTTAGATGGAATTATGTTTTTTGAAGACTTGAATAACAGTGTTTTAATTAAATGGAAACATGAAATACATTATAAAATAAAATTCACTCTGAAAATTATTAAATAAATAAACTGTAAATTCTTCATGCTTGCATTTTTAGAAGTCTAAAATTGATTTTAAACAAATCAAATTTTGAAAAATTATCGCTATAATTTATTCAAAGGTAGTGATTCTATTTTTTCCTTTAAATTTTGCTTTAAAAAAATAAGATATTTTTCTCTGTTTTTCACCATTTCATTCTAGATAAATAATGAATCTATTTCCCAAATTTTAGACTTTTAGAATAAAAAATAAAAATTCGGGACTGAAAGGGTTGCAAAAGTAAGCAAAGTGCTCCTCTTATTGTTTTGAGCAGTGTAGTATAAGATAACCGATACAAATAAAGAGGTCTTGATATTAGTTTCTTTAACTAGTATTTTATTAGGTTGCAATAACATAACGTTTTACTTCAAATTATTGTTTATTATAAGTCGCACAACATAAAATGATTTAAATGTAATTTTTAAAAAACCGATCTGAATATTAAGCCACTTAAGATAATTATATAAATAAATATTAAGAATTCCCCTTGATTAAATTAATTTTATTTTTCGGAGCACTTAAATAAATAATTATCTATTTAACAATACAAACCGAGTAACAGTGGCTTAAAAATTATCAAATATAGCAACAACTAAACCCCTCTTTTAGTTCTTAGAATATTGTAGTTGAGGTATTTTTAATGTTTTGATGCTTCTAGAATGAATAATTAATGAAATTTTATGGGTTGCTCAAGATATCTATAACCGCGTTCTCTCTTTATGATGTAAGAGAAGTACAAAAACATAGCAACAAAATTCTGTGCAGCGCTAGAAAAAGATTCATGATAAACCCTAGGACACTCTTAAATATATGGTGTGAATTCAATTGTAAATTGTGTCGTAAAATAAGTTTCGTGACATCATATATGAGCAATGAAGCACAACTCTATAAGCTATTGGTCCTGTGTGTTTTTTTCGCTGCAGTAAGACAACTACAAAGACAAAACACGTTTTACAGACCAGAATACTTTTGATTTGAGGAATTTTGAGTTTTTCTTTATGATCTTTCTCGGTATATATTATTTATTTATTTATTTATTTATTTATTTATTTATTTTATTTATTTACTTACTTACTTACTTACTTACTTACTTACTTACTTACTTATTTATTTATTTATTTATTTATTTATTTATTTTCTGGTTGGCCCTTTCTTGGAAAGAATTATTGCTTTGGCTCTATTTTTTTCAGAATTTCCAAAAAGTATTTAAATGTTAGATCTTTATGTGGTTTTTCAAGAGATACGTTATAAAAACATATCCTATTGTTGAAATCAAAGTTTTCACAATATCGATAATGCACAAAAGTATTCGAATAATTAAGTCTTGATGTCAATATTAATATAGTTCTATCAAAAATTCTCATCCATCAAAAATTCGAAATTTAATAAAATTAGTCGGACAAATAACGTAAACAAAATGAACGTCTTTGCCTTCTATAACGTACTTTGCGCTTAAAATGTTTCAAGGTAGTAAATGTCTTATGAGATAATGCCCGGTAATTTTAGTAATGGTACCATTTCTGATAATACTAATGATAGTTAAATGGGCAGAAATGTTTTTAGCAGTATTGCAATAGATTCCAGCCAAATAATTTCGTATGAATCAACTGTTTTTCTAGGGAATAGTTGTCGAATGTGAAAATCAACTTTTTATCATCAACTTTTTAACAAAATAATTTTCAACTCAATGACGTAATTTTGTTCCAGAAATGGCGATTTTAACATGAAACTCGTTCCGAAAGTTGATGGTACCTATCTGACATAATAACTTTATTTATCTATAATAATAAAAATGAAGTTCTGGGTTAATTCCTAGTTTCGGTCTACGGCGACTTTTTATTTCTCGCCAAGCTTGTTGGCGAGAAAACATCGCGTAGCCACGCGTGATTGGACGACGCTACTCGGAAACCGCGAAGTCAAACAACTGTAAATCACGTGACGCTGTTCTCGAAGAGTTTAGGGAAAAAATGGCCGCCATATTCAAAATCCGTTACACTACATGTGACAAAAAAATTATCAAAGGTAACGTTAACTTCAGCCACTAAATCTCGATAATAGCATGCAAAATGCAGAAAAAATGTGCTTTTTTTTTAAATAAGTTATCGCCGATTGCTAAAACATTCAAATACATTATTTCAAGAATAAATACCTATAATTACAGCGAATTTTCCAGTACACAACAAACGCGCGGCATAAATGCAATAAAATCCAATGGGGTGGAATCCGTCACCTTTTCCGTTGTTAATAAATGGTTTAAATTAAATTTATTATACATTTCACATTTAAGAGCAATAATTGAGAAAATTAAAATAAAATGCAGATGATTTAAGAATTTAAAACGACGAAAATCCGAGTAGCGTCATCCGAAAACACCAACCGGACCGGAAATGGTCGTTCACAACTGAACGAATCCCAAGAAAAAAAAATCAAAAGTGACTCATCACATTCCGAACCCCCCTTCTTCCCCGTCAGGTTTTAGGGTTGCCACACACATCGCGGGAGGAATATAAGTGCATGGTTGCCGGATTGGAATTATTTATCGCCTTTTTTTTCGCCAAAATTCCGAAAAAGTCGCCGTAGACCGAAACTAGGATTTAACCAAGTTCTGTGCGTGTATGTGGGTATGTGTGTGTCTTATAGATTCAAAAACAAGACATTCGTTTGACTCGTAACTTGGGACAAATGCGTAGTTCATACCTAAGTTACAGATAGTTAACTTTCAGCGATCAAAATATTTTATTTTTAGAGAAAATTCGAATTTTCTGAAAGAAATACACCACTTTCGCTCAAATCCGATCATTTTTTACTTTCCAGATGTCATCTGTTGAAAAATATAAATAAAACTTTTAACGAAAATAATTAAAATTGAAAATGACTATTTTATTCTGTTGCCATTACCTTCAGAAACTAAATTCATTCTTTGAAAATAATTGACATGTTTCAAGTGACGTAATAACGTCGAGTCTCCATTCCAGGATTTATTGTGGGCTTAGGTGATGATTTCTTCATTGGTGGTTCTGTTGATTGCAAATATGCATATTTAAGCAATAAATGCATAGTTAAACTATTACTGAACAATAATGGTTAATAAAGGCCATCGCCCTAGAGCTGCATATTAGGGCTTTAAGTCTTTATTTTTTCGCAAAATACGTTGCCAATCTCGCCAAATTATTAATTAAAACTCGCCAAATAGGCAAAATGTTTTTTTTTTTAAATAAGTATTTTATAGGCTGGTTGGTTGTTCGAAGGTCATTGTGTTAGAGCTATATAATGGGTGTGTTTGTAGCTATATCTACTTTCTCGCCAAATTATTTCCCAAAACACGCCAAATGAGTTAAAAGGTTTTATGTATTTATGAGGGAATTGTGATGACATTTATGAGTGCATTTTACAGCGTATTTTTGATATTGGAATTTTAAAGAAATGAAACGGGATTGTATACTTGATAACGAGGGGGAAGAGAGAATAACTAAGTTTATAATCCTATAACAGGTTATATGGTACACATACGTGGATCGATTCGATATTTTTTTTTAATCCGTGCGAAGTACGGGTATAAATTTTCTAGTCTGAAAATAATATAAAAAAAAATCTGTTGGAATGCCAATTGACCTTTTTCCTAATATTGACTCATATACTTTGACTAAGCAAGATTTTTCACGCCGTGTAATAAGTAACTTAAGTTCATCGAGTGATTTCCTCCGTTTTTGTTTGAAAAGAGATTACCAGAAGTGGTATCATAGAAGTATTTTGTAAAATTCATTCAAATTATTATAATTTATAGTTTAACAAGACTTAAAATATAATTATTGCTAATTATAAATCTTTATTGTAAGCTATCTGTGTCACAAACTATTTGGGGAACAATCTACAAATATCAAGCTAAAATTTTGCATTCATTTATACGTTGTATTAAAATTAAATGTGAAATCAGGCTAAGCTAAATTTTTTACGCCTTAATAAGTAACTTAAGTTCTTAGAGCCATTTCCCTCGTTTTTATTACAAAATATCCTCAAAAGTACGATTATTTAAGTATTTTGTAAAATACATTCAAATTATTTTAATTAATAATTTAACAAGCTTTCCATCATAATAATTACTATTAAAATGTAGCCATAAAATATAGCCATACATATTAAAATAAGACCAATTTTTTACTCCCTAATAAGTAACTTAAGTTCTTTGAGGAGTTTCATCTTGTTCATTCAGAGCAAGAGAAAGAAGTAGCATTATAAAAGTATTTGGTAAAATACTTCAAAATTATCATAATTTAACAAGCCTTCCAACATGATAATTACTAATTATAAACCCAGCCCTATAATTTGCATTAAAGCCAAGCAAATACCCCACGTCAAGGGTCCACAAAAACCTTCTCTATATTGTAGTAAAAACCTTCTCTTTATTGCAGGCCATCATCCATCTCGCAAACTAATTGTTCTATTATCCTTCCACACAGGGTGACTGGCAGATGGCCAATGCGGCCGATCCAAATGGCCTGGTATCTGGACACGCCTACACGGTAACAGCGGTGGCCAAGGTAAAAAATTTAATTCTTTTGTTTGGTTTGTGTTGGAGCGGAAAGAACTAAGTGGAGAAATAATGTCTTAAGAAATCACGAGATTAAGTTTGATCATGAACTTCTTAATCCTTTCAGTCCCAGTGATGCCATTTGGCATCATCACTTTCAATATATATATATTTTTTTCAAAATTTTTATGTCCCGTTATGACATCCAAACACACATCATTCGATTCTTCACACTTTGTTCTATCAGACAATATTTTACATTAATCTCAATAGAAGTCAGAACTACTATTTTTTTATTTAGAAAATAGTCAACAAGCGTTTCTCCTGATTTTTGATAAGTTCACTTCAGTTCCACACATTTAAAACACAATTTAAACTATTTCTGTTAAAATAATTACTAAATTTTTTTTAATAATATGGTCAGATACCTTAAAATATATAACTCGAAGTGTTTTTAGGTAGGGTAAGGTGGGGTAAGTGGGCCACCTTTTTGGCATAATTCAACTTTAGACCCTCATACCACTGGATATAATCGGCCTAACAACTTATTTTTTTTTGTGGTCCATTCTTTCATATGTTATTACCGTACCCATGACAACCTTAACACAAATTGGCAAAAAATAAATATAAAAAATATGTTTTTCATTTTGGTCATCCGAGTGGCCCACTTGCCCCACAAGGTGGGGTAAGTGGGCCACCCCCCTAATATATTTTTACACATAACTGGTAGAGATATGGCTGGGCAAGTGGAATAATCTACATGATTTTTTGAGTGTTTGAAAAAAAAAAAGTAATGATGTATCCTTAATAGTTCCCCCATAGCAACTTTTTCTGGCTTGCAAGCTTACTACAAGAAAAAATACATTAATTTTCATCTTGTCATTTTTGCATGCAGTGTAAAAAAAATGTTAGGGCTGCAGATTTTAAACTGGCCTATGTCAATGAATAGGTCTATGAATAGTGTATATGACTAACCCTATGAATCAGTAAATATGACTTTTTTTAAGTATATTAAAGAGTTGTGGCTAGTGGGCCAGGGGTGGCCCACTTACCCCGCCATTGTGGTGGCCCACTTACCCCAAACGCGGGGCAACTGGGCCACCCCAATTTTCTTTTAACTTTATCAACATCACAAGTACATGACACTACAAAAAGATACTATGTTTTATACACTTTCAAAATATATAACATTTTGTTTTGTATCATGAACCGTTTGGAAATAAATTTAAAAATAGTATGATGGCGTGAATTACGAAAAGATGCAATTTTAAAAATTTTCACAAAAAGGATTGTACCTTGTTACATACTTAAGTGAAAATGATGCCATAATGTTTCCTGCATCTTTTGGGGTAAATACGTAAAAATATTGCAACAGATTTTTTTTACGTCCATAATTCGGGAAATGCCAGGGGGGTGGCCCACTTGCCCCAATGGCCCACTTACCCCACCTTACCCTAATATATATATTTTTATTTTGTTGTTTTCCACAGTTAAAAAATTTTGGCATTGTTTCAAAAACCATATAAAAAAATTTAAATGAATTTTTTTTCTTATGGAATTCTTATATTTGACCTAAAATAAGCTTATTTTGTGAATATCAGATGTTTCTGTAGTGTAGTAAGTTTTTGGGGCTGAAAGGGTTAACCTCTTGCGACCTGGCGTCTCCATTTGGGGACTTTTTTAAAACCTTCCCACTAACAATTAACACTTAAACTAGTTAATAACTTGACTTAGTCCTTTAGAAGAATATCAAAATATCAGTTTTCAGAACTTGATTACAGGTATCAGTCATTTATTTCGATAAAAAAATAAAGTTGAACGAGGTCACACGACCACAGTCAAGTGACGAGCCGACACCTGAATAGGCACCCAACTCAACCATTAAGGGCAACATCTTATGCAGCGTTAAGACTTTGAAGGATACTTAACGTGCACTCCCTTACTACAGGGTATTATTCGTCGGGCATTTTTGGCAGCACGGGCCGTTTATAGGTTGGCAGTTATTTTGGTGATGCCCGGACACGAATCTGGAACCTTTCGCATGTTACGAGAATGCTTAAATGACTGGGCTATTCAGTCCCAGGCTCTACTCATGTAAACATAGTGGAAACCCACTGTTTACTTAAATTACAAGGCCACAGAAGCTCTCTCAAACGTTCTCGTGGGCGGGAAAATTTGGCGTCATTGTTCCCGATGGCGTTGTTCCGAAGATAAAGACAGCTGCTCTCGAAACCTGTTCAGAACCACTCATTCATTGCTGACTACATTTTACGGTTTTAAGTGGTTCCGAACTGGTTTCTTCATGTTCGGCGCTTGAAAAAATGACTTCAAATGGTCCGTCCACGTTTATGTTTAAAAGAGCTTCTTTAGTCTTGTAATTTAACCCTTAATGAATGACGATTTGGCATCATCATTTTAGAATGGTTTTCTGATTGCCTTTAGCCATTTATGATATCAAAAAGCACATCATTCGATTCTTCAAATTTTTCGACTAGAAAAGATTTTTTATTAATACCAATAGATATGAGCCCTATTATTTTTTTAAAAATTATGATCAGAAATATGATGATGCCAAATGGCATCTCTGGGACTGAAAGGGTTAAGTAGGTCTTGAAGGAGTAGAAGCACTTACAAAAATCGTTAGATTGATAAACGTACTGTGAATCACTATAAAGCATAAAAC
Source organism: Hylyphantes graminicola (assembly GCA_023701765.1). NCBI lineage: Eukaryota > Metazoa > Arthropoda > Arachnida > Araneae > Linyphiidae > Hylyphantes > Hylyphantes graminicola. The sequence continues at coordinate 66,472,053 of CM043117.1, forward strand.
AAAATCATGGTACAGCTGGGGGAAAAAAAACGAATCACCCCTCGTTTCTCGGCTGCTATTGATCAAAGAATTTTGTGTAAGGTGTCAATTTTCAGGAAATAGCGTGAGGAATTGGGAACTGGCAACAAAAATTGTAATAGAGGTCGTCTACATATTAAAATGAGTACCAACTTTGAAAATTCCAATGGCAACATCCCATTTTTTTTACATAAAAATGTTCAGCACCTACAAAATACCCCATGTATAAAAAAGAATTATTAATTTTGCATTATTTGCTGAGATATTAAAGCCTTAATTTTGAACTCGTTTAGGGGCAAATCTCCTAAGTGAAAAAAGGTAATATTTTGGTTGCGTCTTTTCAAAACGACAAGCGCTTTTTAAACACCAAATGATAATGCAGTCTATGATCAAATTTGCCGAGTAATTTTTTACCCGGTCCCTAAAATTCGTCTTTTTCGGTTTTTTTTACAATAACTCGGCAAATAACACTGGTCAACAGTGAAAATGCGAATGAGATGAAAGTACCCAATTCTGAATGATTTCGACGTGCTAAACACGAATATCACCTTAAAAAATGAAAGTTAGCTCTTGTTTTTGAGTTACGGTCGTTTTTTCATTGCATAGGATACAGCGAAATGCAGGAGCGCACCAAACGCAAAACTAATTAAAGTCAATTTTGTTTACAGAAAACCTCCGAATTTGAGGCTTATACAGGTTTTATTTTATATTATCAACCTGAGAGTGGGAAGAAATGATAACTTTCAAGGTGGTTTTTGCAACCATATTAGCAGCTAAATAACCCTTCTAAGCAATGTAATTGTTCTCATCTCAAGAGGTGCAGAATAAAAAGCAATAAATTCCTTGTATTTCACACTTGGTTGTTTTAGAAGCTGTAGAATATCAAAAAATAGTATTAGTAATAAATCTGTAACTGTAATGCCTTGTAAATGCATTAATAGAGCAAATAACTTCTGTTATATTTGCTACAAAGTGCAATTTTTTGAACACAGAAAGGGTCATCACTGCAAAAGTAAAGAATGCTTATCATTTGTATTTTGGTTTCAAGATGGGAGACTAGGAATAATTTCGGGACTCCTCACTTATGTAATTAAACTTGTGTAGCAAATTTGTCACTTTGACTTCATCTGGGACAACAGATAGTGCCGTATGCTATATAAAATTTAATGGGGGAAAAACAACGGAATTTCATTTTCTGATTAAAAGGGAACCAACAAATCAGATTAATGACTTATTTCTGCATCATCTCATCAGTTAAATGAGGTGTTATTTAGAAAAAGCTAAATATTAAATAGCTTAACATTCCTTCAACTATGTGTCCGGTCCAACACGACACTACTTACTAAAAAGTCTCCAATATTTTTTATAGTTTTAACGAGGAAAATAGTCATGCGTCTGCTAAATATGCTACAGCTTCTAAAAACAACCATGAAGAAATGTGAGGAATTTAGTGCTTTTTTTTTCTGCACCTTTTAAAGTGAGAAAAATTATGTTGTCTATTGGGGTATTAAGCTGAAGCGAATGTGTGTAAAAATTCTTGTAAATTATCATCTCTTACCAACCCCATGTTGATAATATTAAATTAAACCTGTATGAGCAAAAATTAGGAGGGTTTCTGTAAACAAAATGGACTTTAATAAATTTTGTGTTTGGTGCGCCCATGCCGTATCCTATGCAATGAAGAAAACGACCGTAACTCAAAAACAAGAGCTAACTTTTATTTTTTAAGGGGGGATCATAGTTAGCGACAGCAAAAATGACCAATTCTTAGCATTGATTTCGAAAGGCTCTAAATCATTTAAAAATTATGGTACAATAAAAAAAATTGTACCAAATTATAAATTGTACTTTTATTATTATATTTACACCTAAGAATCTTATTTTTAAAAATTATTATTTTTTAAAAAAAGGCATATTTTGAAACATACAATTACGAATTTTCAAAAATGCAAGTGTTTTTTCGGTACACTTTTCTCCAAATCTATTAAGTATTTCTTAATAATTTCTTTTGTGTGTTATAAAACCGTTTTAGATCTAATTAAGTCACCTATTTTTATGGCCTAAAATAATTTTTAAAGTCTATTTTAAAAACATTATATTCTGAATTCATAAAAATTCTGATTTTCAACGAAGAAAAGTGTAAAATAATAAAATATTTTTTTTAATTTGTAAGACTAAATTAGGTGACTTAAATAGATCTAAAATGGTTTTATAATACGCAAAAAAAAATATTAAAAAATATTCAATAGATTTGGAGAAAAGTGTACCTAAGTGTTGAAAATTATAGTTTTGAGAAAAACGCGAAAAACAAATACAGTCGATCCCGTTAACACGAACTCGAAATGACCACAGAAACATTTCTTGTTAACCGAATTTCATGTAAATCGTAAGGAATTTTTTTTTACATTGAGCCAGTGAATAGTTTTCAAATATCAACACAAAAAAAATCGTGTTTTATAATGTAATACATAAATGATACAAGCATACAATTAGTAATTCAAAGGAGGCGTGGCACATTTGTTTATTTTTATAATTTTAATTTTTTATAAGAAATAATTAGCCGGTCGATACAAAATTGGTCTTATTCGATAGATTGGGCTTCCATCTATCAGAAAATACTGGTTTCAAAAATTCGATTTTTTGGTTTTTGCTAACTATGATCCCCCCGGTGATATTCGAGTTTAGCAAGTTGAAATCATTCAGAATTGGGTACTTTCATCTGATTCGCAGAAAAATTTTCAAATTTTGTTGTCCAGTGTAATTGTTATTGAATTAAAAAATTCGGGATTTTGGTTCTACTTGATCTACTTTATCGATTTATGTAAAAAAAATTTGGGGTTGCTATTCATGTTTTATTTTTTCTTATTTAAATTTAATTAAAAAATTATTAAAAATGAAAATTTGATGAAAAAACATGTGTGATTTGGTTTTGGAAAATTGAGAAGTATATAATGGGAAAAAAATCTTTGTTTAATTCATTTTATTTGTAGAGGTATGAATAAAAGTTTGTGAAACTTTTTTAACATTATGGATGTCCAACTTTGAATACTTATATCTCAGCAAATAATGCAAAATAAATCATTCTTTTTTATACATGGGGTATTTTGAAGGTGCTGAACATTTTTATGTAATAAAATTGGATGTTGCCATTGGAATTTTCAAAGTTGGTACTCATTTTTATATGTAGAAGACCCCTATTACAATTTTTGTTGCCAGTTCTCAATTCCTCACGCTATTTCCTGAAAATTGACACCTTACACAGGATTCCTTGATCAATAACAGCCGAGAAACGAGGGGTGATTCGTTTTTTTATCCCCAGCTGTACTAACAACTCTTATTTAAGAGGGAAAAAAACTGCTTGAAAATGTAAAGCAATTTGTCAAGGTTCTTCGACATACTTATTGAAACTTTAATTCAATCAAATCCGTTTAAAAAACAAATTTGAAAAAAAGTCACTTGGTACTTTTTCGATTAGCATGATTCATTTTTCATTCTAATTCATTTATTAATGGGCTGGAGAAAAAAAACTTCTTTGTAATTATTGCGATGTTTCATTTAAAGTTTCTGTCAGTGAAGGATGATGAGAAAGGGTTTTTATAGAGGATTATTTTTTTTTTCCTAAGTAAGAATAATGAAAGCCAATGAAAAATGACATATTAGTCATGAATACCTAAGGTTTATGTACGGATATGCTTACATTAATATCGGTATGGATATGCTATTTTGATTATTTATTTTGTGTAAAAGTCTAGGGTTAAAAATATTTGGGTGAATTTTAAATATTTCAAATATTTATTCTTTTTTATTAATCCTTTCAGTCCTAATGACAATTTGGCATCATCATTTTTTAAATTTTTTATTTGATTGTCTATAGCCATTTATGATATCAAAGAGCACATAATTCGATTCTTCAAACTTTTTTCTATTCGAAATTTTTTTTATTAATCCCAATCAGCCCTATTATTTTTTTAATTATGATCAAAAACATGAGGATGCCAAATGGCATCACTGGGACTGAAAGGATCAAATGTAATGGTTAGGTTAGCTCAAGGAGCAAATTTATCAATCAATAGATGTCTTTAACTATCCGAACTCCGTCTATTCAAAATTCAACCGAAATATTCAACTCTATCAATTCATCAATCCGTACGATTAACATGTGTAAAAAGTGTTGCTTTTTCTTTCAATTAAAAGATATTTTTCTTTAAACATAGCTTTGTCTCTTGTTCAACACACAAACATCAATTAATTAAAATATAAGAAAAACTAACCTATGAAGATGGAAAAGTGCAATTAGCATTTTTCACTTATTGAGTGGCAACAGTTTCAAATGAATGAAATACAGGAGTAAGAGCAAAATTGATTCTACGTCAGAAAAAAATGTCATTTGAATTAACTGTATTATGTAGATTGTAGACTGTATAGTAAATTTATGTAGATTGTTCTTCAAGCACTTTTTTAAAGGTGCATACTTATGACAAATGACAGTGATTGCGCCATCTAGAAAGGAAGAGTATAGGCTTTTAAGCCCATTATCTCACACCACAAACACATAGACAAATAACAACATTTATCGACAAACACACACATCCATACCATGATCAGGATTCGAACCCGAGCCCAGCAGAGGTGCATACTTAAGGAAATGGTGGAAATATTGACCAATTGATGCAATAACACACATATATATATAGTCAAATGTAAAAACAGCATTGACTCTTTTTGGCTTCCAGGTTCCCATGAAAGAAGGCAATAAGGTGAATTTGGTTAGAATTAGAAATCCTTGGGGCAATGACGTCGAATGGAACGGATCGTGGAATGACAAGTAAGCATTTTTGTCGATAAAATATAGATGTTATTTGGGTGTTTTCATTACACTGTTTGTGCGCAAAACTATTGTTAAATGGTATTTATGTATTTGCTTTATGCTATTCTCAGTGATATTCAGTGCAAAATAAACAATGAAATGGAGGGGGTAAATAATTTATGAAACTAAATGTCCAGACTTGAGCCATGACGTCATTGTACGTTTCCGGCTGTCTATTTATAAGTTCCATGAAGCTTTAACACGGCCAATTTCCCCTCGTAATTTAAAACCCTGGTCTAGCGACGAGACACCTGAGCGGGCACTCAACTGGACTTCGAGTGTCATCGTCCACAAACAAGAGCCTCTACAATATTTAAGTTATATGTACTATTTCTCCTCTATCGCATCAGCGATTCTCGTGGCACCCCACTCAGCCGAATGGGACTCAGCCGAAACCGCAAAAGGTAGCCAATTTGGTGAAAAAGTGGGGTTGTGCTTGGCGAAGAGATCCCCCTCTGCTGATAAGATTTTGTGGTTGCTTTACTCCTGCCAAAGCGTTGGCGATAAGAATTCAACCGAATGGTGCATGCGATGCCAAATATGAGGTTAAATTTGGACAATTGGTGAACGCTCCCTGCTCATGATGTAATTGCGAATACAATGCGATCTCCGTGCAGACCAGGAGTCATAAAAAAGACCCCTCGTTCTAAGAACTCTGGCGGGTCACTCCTGTTTCAGGCGACAAATATAATCAGACAACAGACAAGGATTTTGTTCGATGGATAGAACTTACTCTCATGTTTGCACTGCACTATCTCGGTGAAATAAATTTACAAAATAATGTTCAAATAGAGTTTGAAGGATCAATATATAAATATTTTATTTAGTATTAGTATTTTATTTTAAGCAAAAAAAATGAATGCAAGTAGAAAAATAGTTAATAATTTTATCACACGATTAATATATATATATACATATTGTTTCAAATTTAAGTTGTGTTTCTTTACTTCCGTACCGTTAATTATCAGCATATCGCTAAACATCAACAGATTAATTATATAAGTTTTAGAAGTTTTTATACACGTGACGAAAGACATACGTTATTACTTTAAAATATCTTATAACTTGTCAGCTGTTTACCCTGATAATTGATTTTTTGTCATAACATACACTCTTAAAACAAACGAGCTATTTTAACCAATCGGTCTGAGTTAATTTTCACTCCTCCAGTGTCGAAAATGCACCTCCCCTATAGGAGTGGATACTTTATTTGTTAACCTCCGACAGGACCTCCGACAGGATCACTCCAAACGAGTGATTTTAACTCGTAACTGAGTTAATATTCACTCCTTCCAGTGTCGAAAATGCACTTCTCTTACAGGAGTGGATTTCACTCTTTTGTTTTAAGAGTGAGTGTAACTTTTGCTTTGCTCAGGCTTTTTAAGTCCTCAAAATTCGTTATTTGCTTTGCTGTAAAAGACAAACTTTCATATTATGTGTTCAATTTGGGTAGCATAAAAGTTCGATGATGGTTATTTTTAATATTTAAACAATTCTGTCTGTAACAGATTTTGATATCATAATTTAAATACTATTAAATTCATATGTCAATATTTGATTTATTTGAAAGCGCAACGCCAGCGCGAAGCGCTGTGTTAAGGCAACATTTCACCGTAGATACCTTCGCATGTTCTGTTTCCGCCTAAAACATCTTATTAATGTTCCGTTTCAGACACACACACACCATCTCGTCAATAAACAACGTGTATGTGTGGCTGATGCACGTTAAATCTGTTGACTTTCAAAGCTCTGACACCATGCACGACGTCGCTATAAGATTGCGTGGATTTCAAACTTTGTTCAGGTGAATTCCTCATCTGTTCCGTGTTTAAAACTTATGGAGTTTGTCGCCCATATCCCCTGTGTAGCTTTAGGACGATATGAATCCCATTATCTCTACGTTTGTAAATCGTTAAACATCAACACATTAAAAATATATATAGTTTTAGAAGTTTTTATATACGTGACGAACGACAATTGGGTGTTTGCTGAATTAATGTCGCACTAAAACTACAAGAGGACTATTGGCCACGGGCCTCATATTTAATCAGTGTCAAGTGACGAGGCCGAAACCCAAACTGGCACTTAGGTAGCCGTATCGCGACTTCTTACGCGGCGTCAGAACTTAGGACTACGATCGATTTAACGTGCACCAGTCCAATATACACGGCGCAATTTAATGAGATTTTTTTTGTGAAGCACGATTAGTTTATAGGATTTCTAAGGCGGGGACAGAAACCGGAACGTATTATCATTGCAATGGCAATACACCTTAACTGACCGCGCCACCCTGGCTCTCTACAAAAATTTCACTAAGAATACTAAATTTACTCGACTTTACGACTTTTAATGATATTTGGCCAATACTCGGCTTTTATAATTGCCCCTTTCTGAATTACATGTTTTAAGAATTTATTGTGCACAAAAGAGGGCTGGGGAGCCCAGGCGGTTAAGCACTCTCTTAGCATGCGGAAGGTCCCAGATTCGGGTCCGGGCATCGCCAAAATAGCTGCCGACCTATAAACGGCCCTTGCAGCCAAAAATGTCCGACGAATAATATCCCGTGTAAGGGAGTGCACGTTAAATATCCTTCAAAGTCCTAACGCTGCGTACGATGTCGCCCTTAATGGTTGCGTTGGGTGCCTATTCAGGTGTTGGCTCGCCACTTGACTGTGGTTCTAAAATACGACGCCCGTCGCCAATAGCCCTCGTGTAGCTCTAGTGCGACGATAATTCAAACCTAACCTATTGTGCACAAAAACACCATTTCTATTATACCAAACACCATTCCAAATGAATTGAAATTTTTAACTATATGTCAACCATATTTATATGCTTGTTTTCAATGCCGTTACCTAGCTTATGAAAAAATTGAAGAATAATTTCTATATATACAGAGCTATATTAACATTAAGAATCAATATTAATATTTAATTTATTATTAGTATCTTACATTTGTATTAACTGAAAGTAAGTAGAGAAATAAATAATTTAGGCACGATTGATTGTACATTTCCTTCATAATTTTAATTACGTTTCTTTACTTCTACTTAGTTTATTAGTTAATTATTATTTTAAAACATTACGACTTCTCATCTGTTTTCACTGATAATTGTTTGCTCCGTGCGAATAATTTTATCATTATAAATTTTGGTTGTTTATACCTTAATAAAACTATGGTTTGGGGATAATTTTAGCCTTTTCAGTGCTCAAAATTCTTTATTTGTTGTAAATGACTAACACTGTCAAATTATATGTTCATTTTAGGTCTAAATTAAAAAAATCGACAATGAACAATTTAAGACCACATATAGAAATGACATAGCTTGTATAAATGACAAAAATATATCTGATAATTTGAATTCGATAAATTCTAGATTCAAATGTTGCAAAAATTGATTTACTTCCAAAATATTTACAGTATTTTATAGTTTTTTTTGCTTGATTCTATCTTTATTTTCATCACTAGACTTCAAAAATGTATTATTTGTGCACATGTATTTTTAATGACAGTCTCAGTTTCATAGAGTTTCTTTTTTTCCCTTGTTAGTTATTTAAATTATTTATTAGGCCCAGTGACTTAGTGGTAGTGCTTTGCATTGCCCCGCCACAAGTTCGGGGATCGAATCCCAGATTGGGCGAGATTGACCTATCCTTTCATCCTTTAAATGGGTTGATAACATGGGTACCAACATGTTTGGGAACTAAACACTGGAGGTTTCACGTGAGGCTGACCACATTACCAGGTGGCACGACTTGGCCCACTTAGCCCACTCCATGCGCCGAGGAGAGACTTCTATTAATTTTTAATAGATGATATGTACTCTTTAATTAATGTGTGTCATTCCCTGTCAAATCAACCAATTGTCTTAACCTTGACATTTTAAAAGTAGATATGGTTTGATATATCTAGGTAAAACTAGGTGGCCGCTCATTACATTAGTAAGATGCCACGTGAACACAATGCTCCAATCAAGACCATATTTTTATTCCTTTGGAACTGTTGCCACTCAAGACGTGAAACATGCTCCATTGACTGTCAAAAAGTCTGATATTGGCCTAATTCGACAACACTATGATGTCTTTAAACAGCTGTAGAAAATTTTACTGTTTTTTTTTAACCGATGCCAAACGTACATTTTTTTTAGAAAAACAAGTTTAAAATTACCAAACAACCACTTTCAAATATCTATATTTGTTTCACTGATTGTAATTAACTATCAATATGCTACATTTCATAATACGATGATAGCTTTCAATAGACTCACTCCTCCAGTGTCGAAAATGCACTTCCCCTATAGGAGTGGATCCTTTGTTTGCTAAACCTCTGACAGGATCACTCCAAACGAGTGATTTTAACTTAGTCTGAGTTAATATTCACTCCTTTCCAGTGTCGAAAATGCACATCTCCTACAGGAGTGGATTTCACTCTTTTGTTTTAAGAGTGTACCTAGTCAGGTGTCGTTTCGTCACTTGACTGTGTTTCTAAATTATAACGCCCATTGCCAAAAGCCTTCGTGTAGCTCTAGTGCGACGTTATTTAAACTAACCTGAAAAGGTATCTTTAGCTTTCGCGCCACGTTTATAACGTAAAAATTGGAAGGTATTATAATCGTCCCGTCCGTCCATCACCAACTTTCATAGCCCAAACTACAAATGCTACGGCCAAGTGTGATACGTCAAAAAAAATTAGCGCATCGAAATTAGAATACATTAAGAATTTCTAAAAATAATTCGAAATGCCTCAATTATTTTTTTAAAAATGCAAAAATTAATGATCAGTTAAAAAGCATAGGAATTAATTCTTTAATTCTTTTAGACAATAAATTAAAATAAATGTGTGTGTTTTTTCCATATCGATCAGTTTGAAATTACGTCTAATATATTTCATTCCAAGATTCTTTGTATGTTGATATGAAATCTTTTCATTCTATTTAAATGGGAAGAATATTACATATTTATTCTTTCAAATTTTAGTTAATTTTTGCCAACGATAAGTGAATTTCTTAAGTAAAATAAACAAAAACTAACCAAATTTGTTTTGTTTTTGAGACGGCTAATTTCCAAAAATTTAGTATATCATCATGAAACCCCATGCCTGATTTATACATCACCCTTACCGTTATTGTCACGAGAAAAAAAAAGTTTTCATAAACCTATATCTAAATTAGTCATGTAAAAAGTAAAACTAAAATAATGTTTTAAATTATAGATGCTCTGTAAATGTTAAAACAAATAGTTGATAATTAGGCGATGGACTTAACAGAGCATAACAAATTAGCACTCGTGCACCTCTAATTCGACATCCCCCCATTAAACTTAACAAAAATATAAATTAATTTTGTGCACACACACACATGGCGAATTTCGAATCGCCAAACCAAATCGCTTTGCGAACTTCCCATACAGTTTTCAATAGTAGACACTAGTCTCTCAGCCATCCATCCATCATTTGTGACAGCCCTTTGTGATAAGCTTTCAACTTTCTTTGGAGGGGCGGTGTATGAGGGTTTGTTTTCTGGAATACTTTTACTATTTTAGGGCGCTAAACGAGCCAAATTGTTAGCCATCCTGAACTGCAGGACAGGAAAAGAAAAATCTATGTTGAAAACATTATCGCCATAATGGTGAATATGTTGCCATGAAATTTGGCGAGATCTTGCGGTTTAGGGCATTCGGCTGAGTCTCATTCGGCTGAGTGGACTGTAACCAGCGATTCTCGATGGGAGGCGGACCTGCAGACGAAGCACTCTTTAGAAAGGAGGCCGAGAGGCGACGCGACGGTCCTTCCTGGCTTCAATTTTGATCATAGATGTAGTCAATCCGTTCACTCCATGATAAGAACCAATGTGAAACTAGTTTATTTACACCAATATTATTGATGACTCGCTATTTTTGGCCAGCAGTCCTGACCACTATGCAATGAAGCTGTTTTTCCCCTGTAGGGTAGACTGACCAGTGAGTGAACAGACCCCAGTGAATGAACATTTGGTAAATACAAAAAAAATAAGGATTGAAAATCATTCCACTAGATGGATTGGCAATAAACTGACTTCCTCCCATCTAGTAGGAAGTTATCTGACATGGTTGGTTGTCCTGGTCATTATGTCCTGGTGTTTATTCACTGGCAAACGCGGCGCCTTAAACGTTCATATTCACTGGTTAGTCTACCTTACTCGTACTTTCTCTTCTCTTCTAGCGATTCGGGGCTGGGGAGCCCAGTCTGTTAGGCACTCGCCTAGCATGCGAAAGGTCCCAGGTTCGGGTCCGGGAATCACCAAAATAACCGCACGACCTATAGGGCCGTGCAGCCAAAAATGTCCGACGAATAATACCCCGTGTAAGGGAGTGCGCGTTAAATATCCTTCAAAGTCCTAACGCTGCGTACGATGTCGCCCTTAACGGTTGCGTTGGGTGCCTATTCATGTGCCGGCTCGTCACTTGACTGTGGTCCTAAAATACGACGCCCGTCGCCAATAGCCCTCGTGTAGCTCCAGTGCGACGATAATTCAAACTTAACCTTAACCTTCTAGCGACGCGAGGTGGACCTGCAGACGAAGCACTCTTTAGAATGGAGGCCGAGAGGCGACGGTTTTTCCTTGCGTTACTTTTGATCATAGATGCTAGTCCTGACTACTATGCAATGAAGCTGTTTTTCCCCTGTATTCTTACTTTCTCTTCTTCTTCTTAGCGACTCGAGGTGGAGCGAGGTGGACCTGCAGACGAAACACTCCTTGGAATGGAGAAGAAGGGACGACGGCGAGTTCTGGATGGAGTACCGCGACTTCTGCCGCGAGTTCGAGGAGGTCACCATCTGTACCCTCGGGCCAGACTTCGACGGGGACGGGGTGGCCGAGGAGGCGGGCATGGTCAGTAGAAAACGGTTTCTTTTACAGTTAATGCCATATTTTTTACACTTCAAAACTTTTCTTTATAAAACAATATTAATTTTATAATAACATTTTTACGGTTAAAATCCTTTTTATGTACAATTACAATATTGTTTTTACTGTTAAATACCATATTTTTTTTACAGTTCAAAACTTTCCTTTATAAAACAATATTAATTTTAAAGTTACATTTTTACAGTTAAAAATCTTTTTATATACAAATACAATATTGTTTTTACAGTTAAATACCATATTTTTTACAGTTAAAAACTTTTCTTGGTAAAAAAAGCAAAATTATTTTTACAATTAAGTAACCTATTTTTTACAGTTAAAAACTTTTAATGGTTAGGACTCAGGCATGGTAAGTAATCACTGTCGTTGTCACAAGTCATGTTCATTTAGGGGGAGGTAGACTGCACTGTAAAAATTTTACTGCCCAGTATGGGGGTGATGGTAAAAGTGATGACATTACCCTGTGATGTTATTTTATACATATGATGTAAAATTAATTGTGCTGCAAATTCTACAGAAAAATGTCAATTTATATTGATAATGTGAGCTAACGCAGTCGGGACTTTTTTGAATACAAAAATTTAACGAGAATGTTTCTTCTATTATATACTCGGGCAAGTATTTGAATGAATTTATTTTCCCAGTACAAATCTGATCTATTGGATGACTGTAGTAGATGGGATTCGCACGACCGCTCTCTATTGAAGGTTCAATCTCAAGAAAGCCCGCCCGGTGATTTTAACCACTAGGCTTCGGAAGGGTCCGCCATGGCTTGGTTTTGGATGAATACAGTAAATAGTGCAATTCTGAAGATTAGAAATCCATAGTTACCAATGAAAGTATTAGAAAATACCTCGATGAAAACAGGGAAGGCGAAGAAGCAGCCATGGTCAGCGTGGTCATGGTCAATTCTTAAAACGCGCCAAAGTAAATTCCTCTCAATTGTCTACTTCGTGTGCTGCGCACTCAAAGACTGGTTAAAAGTACAATCTGACACTTTTTTTTTTATATTAAGAACAAATTTAAAAACACCTTGTGTTCCACAAAGTATTCTACGAGGCTCACAAAAATAAGTATTGAAACACAACATTAAAAATTTAAATTGTAAATAAATTTAGAGAGAATGATGAAAGTCTCCATTCTTCGCACCATATCAGAGAACACTGGAGATCATCGAATGGAAAAGCCCTCCTAACTTCTTCTAAATTGAGATCTTGAGTTTGCATGCAAATTGCAGTGCAGAAGAACGTGCTCTACGTCATTTTCACCATCACCATAGTCACAACGATCACTTGACAAAATACCAAACCTAAAAAAATATATATTTAAAGTTTTTTGACGCATTAAACTTGTATTGTTTTGCTTTTAAGGTGAAGGCAATTCGCGGCAAGTGGGAAGTTCCCAAGACAAGCGGGGGTTCCAGAAATAACCTAGAGCTGTTTGCCAGAAATCCTCAGTACCTTTTATCTGTCTACGAGTACAGTAAGTATTTGTTATACTAAATATTCAATAATTTTGAAGAGTAAGTTATAACTGCTACATAATTTGAGCTCTATTATGAGGTGTGGAACGAAATGTAGAAGATTACATCCAATTTTGTTGCCCTCTAAAAGCATGAGCCCAAAGCCCTGGCCTCATAGACTTAGAAAAATATCAGAACCTGAAAATTTTAGCATAATAAAAGTGGCCCTGCTTAGAAGTAAGGATAAGACTAGATATGCTGCCAAGTCAAAAGTCAATAAAAAAACAAGTTTGCCAAGTGAAGCCATTGATTGCTTCAATATTAAGCTCAAACAAACGCTTGGCGATTTATTTGCGGGTAATAATGTCATTTTCACCAGTGCACTGACATGATCAACGCCTACTCACACTGCTTTCACTAAAATCTGAACTTGCTAGTTGTCCATGTGCAGCTCTACTAATAACAGCCGAACCAACCAATGAGGAAACGTGCTTGACAAGTGAAGCCAAACATATAGTCCGACCACGCTAACTTGGCAACCAAAATATTTTGATTGTGGACCAGTCCACTTTGAAAAAAGGTAAGGAAGGTTTTGGTTTTGGGCAAGAGTTACTATGTTTGGCGATTCATTGCTTTTGGGCGCATATTTCTTTAAGGTTAAGAAACAGATTATTAAGGGGTCACAGGAGTCTTAAAAATGTGCAAAAAAGATACTACAAAGCATAGTTTGATCTTTCATGTCATTTTTGAACTACTCAATGTATGAGTATAATTTTTTTTATATGTAATTCTACAGGATTTATTTATTATAAAACAAGTTTTAAAATTTATGAAGCTTTAGCCAAAACTCAATTAAATGATATTAAACATGAAGCTATTTAAACACATTGTGATTAGGCTTGCGCGGCAAAATGTGAGGTCAAAATTGAAAAAATGACCAAGAAAATGACTTTGTATTGTACAAATATGTACAAACAAAGACTTATACCTAAATTCTCAGCTCAATTTTAATTAGAAATTATTTTAAGAACTTTTTTTTCTAAAAAAATTAGTAAAAATTTTCGGCAGAGGCTTCCATTTTGAAAAAATTTAAAACATTATGTACGATATTCTTCTCTTTCGCATGAAGTATCGTTCTTTCATTAGACATTATCAAATATGCACAGATTTTAATCGATTATTGATCAAGTCAAATAAACAAAGAAATTCACGTGTAATCGTTAATCGCTACTAGCAATCAACAACAATCCTCTATTGCCGATAACTGATGTGTAGCTCTAGTGCGATAGATTGAACTAGACCAACAATCCCCTCTTCTCGCCAAACGCCTTGAGCTGGCAACCCTTTTTTCTTCTGCTTAAAAACCTCAATTCAAAGTGGAATCGTTCACAATCAAAATATTTTGATTGCCAAGTTAGATTGGTCGGACTATATCTATCACTGCATTCCCATCTCTACGGGAGGAAGGCGGCACTTTTATTTGCAACACCCTGTGGGACTAGACATTACTGTCTTATGCCTTGTAGGCCAAAGTCTAATATGAATGTATCTAAGTTTTATAGATATCTCTGTCCATCCCACCGTATACAGTGGGTTATAAAATAACGCTCCCTATTCTGAGTGGTCCGTAGCTTGAATGAAAAATCCAAATGCATCAAAAATTTTGACACTTACTAATCAAGAAGGGGGAAAGAGAATGAAAAAATAATAAAAAAATCCTAAAATAATCTTAAAAAATTAATAATCTTAAAAAACAAACTCGTCTCTTGACCAGAATCTAAATTACGGCCAGCACAGCTAATTACGCCTCGTAATTTAGAACCCAGGTCAAGAGACGAGTTTCTTTTTTACGAAAAAGAATGGAATCATGAAAAAAGAAACTCGTCTCTTAACCAAGGTTCTAATTACGAGGCGTAGCCAATTATGGCTAATTACGGTCAACACATCCAATTACGCCTCGCAATTTAGAACCCTGGTCAAGAGACGAGTTTGTTTTTTATTATTTCATTCTTTTTCTCCCTTCTTGATTAGTAAGTGTCTCAAAGTTTTTTGCATTTGGATTATTCATTAAAGCTACAGATCACTCCGAATAGGGAGCGTTACTTTATAACCACCCTGTACATTCAGTTAGATTGTGTTATGTTAGGTTTGAAAAATTCGTCGCACTAGAGCAACACGAGGGCCATTGGAGACGGGCGTCGTATTTTAGAACCACAGTCAAGTGACGAGCCGACACCTGAATAGGCATCCAACGCAACCTTTAAAGGCGACATCGTATGCAGCGTTAGGACTTTGAAGGATAGTTAACGTGCACTTCCTTACACGGGGTGTTATTCATCGAACATTTTTGGCTGCACGGACCGGCAGTTATTTCGGCGATGCCCGGACTTTCACATGCTAGGCGAGTGCATAACCGACTGGGCTTTTCAGTCCCTCCTGAAGAATTAGACATTACTGTCTTAGGCCTTTTAGACCTGGGTCTGTTTCCATGTATCTTAATTTTATAGATATCGCTGTTCATCCCACTGTATACGTTTAGTGACTAACACTATAATTGCGTTGCAGCCGAGAAGAAGCCTCGCCCCCAGGAGCCGTTTCGAAAGGACAGCGTGGACAACGGCGCCTACTGCTGCGCCGTCATCGCACTCATGCAGGTGCGCCGGCGCTGCATGAGGCACCCGGGCAGGAAGATGATGCAGATTGGGTTCGTCGTGTACAGGGTGCGTATTATAGTTCCCGCCACCCTTATTTGGAACACTTCAGGGATGGAAAACCAGAACCGGTTTTATTTGCCGTCGGTTTTGACTGGAAAACCGTTTATTTTTACATGAGGCCAGTCTAATCCGGTTTTCTGGGGGGAAGGGAAACCGTCTAAAAAAAGAAAATCGGATTTTCTCAAAGACCGCCTTCGGCTTTTTTTTTAATTATCTATATTTTTTTTTTCAAAAAAAAAAAATTAGTTTTGCACTTTGCAAACGGCATGGATAGCAAATGGGAGGATTTATTTATTTTTATATAAAAAAGGAAAAGGAAATAGAGATGAAATAATGCAAAGTTTAATAAAAAAAAAGACTCAAAACGATTGGAAAAACCGGAATAAGAAAAGGAACATTTTAATTTTAAGTAATAAGAAAGTAACAATTAGGAAGAAACCTAGAACTTAGTTTCCAACAAAACACTTTAAACATCTAAAATTCACTGTGTAAATTGTTTTTTTTATTCGAATGTAAAGTTTAAAAATTAATTGATTTTTTCAATTAATCAAAAAAAAATTAAAAAGCTTTTAAAAAAACTCGGAACACAGTTTTTTTATTGAAAAACTGGTTCGGTTGAAAACCGATTTTATAAAACCGGTTTTTATGATTCTGTAAAACCGAAAACCCAGTTTTTGAAACACCGTTTTTTTCTGAAAAACCACCATCCCTATCGTTTCTTATTTGGTTGGCGACGAGTATAGGTACCTATTGTTGGATTGCAATTACGGTCTAATCAACCAACCAAGATTAAGCTCGGGTCATTCTCGGAACCGATTTTAATTCGTGATTAGAAGCAAAACGGTATCCACTATCCCTTAATCTCGAGTTTAAACCAGGATCAAGGGTTCGACAATAAACCACATTCAAGGAAGGTTTAAGCTTGGATTATATGCAATCAACCAATACCGTTAGAGAAGTCTTGTGAGCAGAAGAAAAGATGTCCGATTACTATGAGATATATGATGCCGCCTCGGTGGCACACTCGTTAGGATTCTAGCCTTTGGAGCTGCTGAGGTCGGGTTCGAATCCCGGTCAGGCATGGATGTTTGTGACTGTTAATAAATGTTTTTATTTGTCTAAATGTTTGTGTCGTCTCTTTCTTTGTGTGTCTCTTGTGACTGTATCATTTCTGGGGTTGAATACAATAGACCTAAGGTCGCAGTGTTCGGCGAACTTGCCCCCCACCAAGAAGTCATAAGTCATGAGATATATGATAAGGAGGATTTAAACGATTTAAAAAAAATTAGAATACTTTTAAAGGCAAAACAGAATTGGAACGAGAATTCGAAAGTTTTAGATGATAAAGATTGTTTTGAAAAAATTAACTAGTCTTCAGAAACATCGATATTTTAGTCTTCTTACTTTTTATATCCAAAAGAATTTTGCTCAATTAAGAAAAGTCGACTTTCTGTTTTAACATCCAATTTTAAAAAACATATTTTTTTGTTTAAGAAGATATGTATATATGATATAGATATGCAGTAAGAGTACTGCCTGCCTTTTCATACTTACTTTTTATTCGTGAGTCATTCCCTATTCTAAACTTTTCCATTAGCATTAAAGTAGCAGAAAATTAGACAATTTTAATTCCATCAAAACTAATTAATTGTTATAAAAATTTCGAAACAAAACCCCGATCCCTTCACTACATTATTCTTTATTTATAACCTTTCCCAGACTGAGGACCCCAAGCGTAGGATGTCCGTGGAGGACTTTGTGACCAATGAGGAAGAAGGGAACTCCGGGCCCTACATCAACTACCGAGAGGTGTTCGCGCGGTTCGAGCTCGCGCCCGGCCACTACGTCATCATCCCGGCCACCTTCGAGCCACACCGGCAAGGGTCCTTCATGATACGGGTCTACGCAGACTGCCCTTTTGATCTCAGGTACGTGGGGAACGAAATTGGTTTCGGTCGATGAGGTTACACTCTTAAAACAAACACTCCTAATTTAACTCAGTCTGAGTGGATTTCACTTCTCCAGACTGGAAAATGCACTTCTCCTTTTGGAGTGGATCCTTTGTGTGTTAAACCTCCGACAGGATCACTCCAAACGAGTGATTTTAACTCAGTCTGAGTAAATATGCATGCCTTTATGGTGTCGAAAATGCACTTCTCCAACTGGAGTGGATTTCACTCTTTTGTTTTAAGAGTGTAAGAGAAGAGGTTAGAACTTAATGCGTACTCCATTTGTTACTAACTTCAAAAAATTATTAAAAATACAAAATATGTGATTTTCAAAAACAGATTAATTTTATGAAATCTACTCCTTTCGTTCTTTACAATTATACAAAAAACTAGTAACCTTTTAATAAAATTGTGGCGGTAATTTACTTGCGAATATTTTCCATAGGGATAACATTACGATTTTCAAGATGTGAAATTCCCAAGGGAGTCCTCTTAAGGTTTGATTTAGAGGACTCCCATAGAGCTAATGCATTTGTTTTGAAATCACAACTTTTGCAAAAGAATTGCTTTACTATGGTATCCCATTTTCACCAGGTATGGGAAACGTCATTATATCGAAATGAAACAAATTTGAAAAGAAAATAACATCCGGTTATTTAATTATTAGTTGATAAAGTTTTTAAATAGTGTCGCCGTCTGCTGTAATTTTTGACATTTTAAAATTTCAAAATATATAGGGTAGACTGACCAGTGAATGAACAGGCCCCAGTTAATGAACATTTGGTAAATATAATTAAAAAAATAAGTATTGAAAATCATTCCACGATATGGATTGGCAACACTGACTTCCTCCCATGTAGTAGGAAGCTATCTGACAATGGTTGGTAGTGTTCTGGTCATTATATCCTGGTGTTCATTCACTGGCGAACGTGACGTCTTAAACGTTCATTCACTGGTTAGTCTACCCTAATTTAACGAGATTTTGATTCGCTTAAAAAACAAATACATATTAAAATTCAAGGTATTTTGCAGATTTTTTAAGATGTGTATAGCAACCTAGTTTTCTCATTTTCACCAGGTATGGGAATTATGATAACATTAATTTGAAACAAAATTGAAAAAAAAAAATAATAACATCCGATTATTTAATTGTTAATTGATAAAGTTTAAAAATAGCGTCACCATCTGCTATAATTTTTGACATTTTAAAGCATCAAAAATATATAACCAAATTATTAGAAAGCATTTTCATTTCAATTCTGTTTCAAATTGATGATATGTTGATTCCCGTACCTGGGTAATAATTGCTAACATGACAAAGCAATACTTCTGTGAAAGTTGTGTTTCCAAATCTAAGGCATTAGCTCTACGGGGGACTGACAATCCTTCAAGCTAACGGTTTGTTAGAAATGATATGGATCTATCTAAATGGCACTGCACTTTCCAACTCCAAAAAACACCTAATTTACTAGCTTTGAGAGTGGTGCAGCAAAGATAAACATGGCGTAACTTGTTCCTTTTAGCAATAATTAAATTTAGTATTTTGTATATTTCCCCTTATATACTCCTAAAAAATAAAGGATCAGTGCTTTCACTAGAGAGAATGAACACGATTTTTTGATATTTTTCTTATAAAATCTGTTGAGATCACATATGTATGTATATTAAATATTTATACAGAGTCTTTATAAAGCAAAACATTTACAAATCATAATTACAAAACCAAAAAAAAAAAAAAAAAAAACATTAATATAGTTTGGCCCAACTGATAATTTATTTAAAAAAAAAAACAGCTTAGTAACTCATCTAAATCAAACAAACAGAATATTCTGAATTTCAAATCTATCAATCAGAAAATAAAATTACGAAGTGGTTCATTTTTAAGAGTAAGATGACGTTGTTAAGTAATTTTGATGGGTCCTTCAAAAATTTAGATTTTTAATATAACTCAATTTGCTCATTTTGTTCCAAATATACGAAATAACAAATTAATATGCTAACTTTGAGTAGTTTAAAATCAAATACATACTTGAGATTAAAATCTGTAGGAAAATATATCTTTTAGTCTCTAAATTAAACTTACCAGTGAATATCATGTTCTGTAAAACCCGTTTTACCTTGGTAGTAGTGGTGCAGCAGCGAAAACCACACACAGGGGCTGTTTTGGATCTTAGTCTTAGTCTCTGAATTAAGCTTACCAGTGAATATCATGTTCTGTAAAACCCGTTTTACCTTGGTAGTAGTAATGTAGCAGCGAAAACCACACACAGGGGGCGTAAGGTTGCATACGTTCATAGTAGGTAACTTAAAATCTACGGAACCTAAGCATTAGCTAATTGTACTTTTAAGCAAATTTTAGAAATTCAAGTTTTTAAATTAATACTCTTGAGTAATTTTCTGAAATAAAATATTTATTTATGATTGATACCATGTAAGTATCAAATTAAACGGGTCATCAAGATATTTCTACGATTTTAATCAGACTGTCAACTAATTGACCACTAACATTATTTTAAATTGTACTTTTTTCATTAAACTGTTAATCCCTGTGTGTTAAAAGAAGTTTAAAAAACATATTTCAATACTTTCAGGGAACTAAGATGACATATCCTCCTGAAATAAGGAAGGCAAAAATAAAATATCATGAATTAAAAAAGATCATGAAAATTCTTCAAAGCCAAACGGAACAAGTGACCATGAAGGTACAGCTGTGGAAATAAAAAAGTACCCACTTGAGGTTGTTTCCTCCGTTATTCATCCTAAGGAATCGGACCTTTTTGACATTGTGAACAATTAACATTCTGAGTTAATTGCATGACACAAAATTTGCATAAGGGGCCATCTTCATATTAAAAATGTTACTAACTTTAAAATTTCCAATAGCAACACCCCTTTTTGAATCCATATTTCAAATCTCTGACCTATGTTAATACGAAATGCCAAATTTTGTTAGTTTTTAAGCATTATTAGAGGAGTTAGGGGCGTGCAAAGTTTAGGTCCCATAATGTTAAATGAGTTGCACATAAAAAACTATCCCGATCTATAAATAATTAAGATAATGAAACGAATTTTTTACTAAAAAGAAATTATAATAACCCAAACAAAATGCATTCAATATTGGGGTATTTAAAACAATTTTTATATTTTTAAATAATTATTATATTGATTTTTAAACAAAATATGAATAGAAACCCCTTAATATTTTTAAAGAAATAAATTTAAGACAAGAAGTTTAAGCGAAATCCCAATTTTTAAAAATGTTTATTCATAATTTGCTAAGTAAATCACAAAATACTTAATAATTACCCTTTAGGGGACTTTGTATAAGATTAAGTGTGTAATTGATAAATAAAGACGGCTTTGCATGCATGCTTGCTTGTCATTTTAGAGTTGGTCCCCAAAAGGTCCACAAGTGATTCGATTGAATAACTCGTCAAATATTCATCCAAATGTAACAAAAACTTGGATTTAAGGGTTTTCAAGAGTGCTTAACATTTCTAAGTTATTAAAATTGGGTGTTGCTATTGGAAAATTCAAAGATCGTAATATTTTTAATATGAAGACGGCCCCTTATGCAAATTTTGTATCGTGCAATTAACGCAGAATGTTAATTGTACACAATCTCAAAAAGGTCCGATTCTATAGGGTGACTAACGGATGAAATAACCTCAAGTGGGTACTTTTTTATTTCCACAGCTGTACAAATGAACATAACAAAAAGGACAGTATTTTAGAGCAAATATGTTGCAACAACAACTCAAATGCTCAAACTGGAAATTGGAGTTTCAAAAAATATATGCAAAAAGGCGTTTCAAAGGTTCTTGAACAATTGTTTCTACCAATGGAAATCCCTGATAACGGTGTTTTTCTTATATAAAGATATAAAATGGAATACAATTCAATAGAAAAAATATTAGCTGTTATGTTAAGGGGTAGGTACATACACATTTCGGCTTGTGAGCTTGATCAGAGACCCGCTTATATAAGCCTTGGTCAATTAGGACAGACACAAAAAGATTTTTTATCGTCATAGAGAAATTAAAATACACCCAGGGCGAAAACGGAAATCGTATCTTTACCTGTTACCGCGCGCGCAGACTGCTGGCGAAGTGGTCCAAACCACTCGGCCATCCGGGCCCCTGTTATGTTAAAACTCAAGTTTATAAAATAGCTGCACATAATGATTAGTAGTTAGTCTTAAAAAAGAATAACTTAAAAGCAAAGAACAGAAAGTCATGCTATTTTAAAAACAAAATAAGCTTTTTATGGGTCACCGAGTTACTATAGCAAAAAAATTTGCGGTCCAGATAGCCTAGTGGTTTGGATCGCAGACAATTACGCTAGCTGCCTGAGCGCTGTAACGTGCATAGGTTCGATTTCCGCCTTTGCCTTGGGTGTACTTTCTCTGTGTCAGTAAATGTTCTGTCTGTGTCTGTCTTACTTGACGAAAGTTTATATGCGGGTCTCTGATCAAGCACACAACCGGATCTTGTTTTGTAAACCAACCAACCAAAAAGCAAATTTTGTTTCGAGAACCGCCCTAAAATTAATGTGAAAAAAATATATAACTAAATACTAAAAAATGTATTACTTAATCGCGTATTTTTTGTAACATAGTGGTCTATGATTAATGTGCAATGTTTAGAAAAACGAAATTTGCTTCTTCTTTTCAGACAAAATTTGTCATTAAATGATAAACTGTCTTAGTTTTGACGAAATGTAAAGCCGAGAGAAGGAACAAAGAATTAGCCTCACCAAAAACTCGATTTTCCTCTCTGAAATTCAAGTATTGTTTTTTTTAAAGAAGTTTTTGTTAGCTGTTTTCTGTTGACAATGATAGAAATAATTATTCACGGAACCTTCATAATTTTAAAACCCAGAAACGTATTCATAGATAGCCTCTTGCAAAAAGCTACCTGAACAGATGCCAGCACGTGTCGCCACCTATGTCGATGGTGATTGGTTAACAGAAGGCATTTTACTATTTTATGAAATGACGGATACCCTATTGAAGGAGGATTATAAGTATATGTGCCTTTTTCTTACAAGACAAAATGTCTTTTAAAAAACGAATTCAAGTTGCAGTGTCTACTCATTGAGAAACTTGAAGAAGAGAAAAAAATGACTTCTAAAGGACGTTTTAAATAATTAGTGCAAAGAAATTTTATTAATCTGTACATCAATTTTGAATTCTTCTTCTTGTAATATTATGTGATAAATCTATATGTACTTCCATTAAAGTTTTTCCAATTCTGGTCTTCAAGTCGTTTTTTGTTGTCGCTTGATTCGTAAAACGTAGTTAACTCTTTCAGCCCCAGCGATGCCATTTGGCATCATCATGTTTGTGATCATAATTTTAAAAAATAGGGCTGACATCTATTGGGATTAATAAAAATATTTTCTAATACAAAAAAAGTTTGAAGAATCGAATGATGTGCTTTTTGATTTCATAAATGGCTACACAGACTCAGAAAAAAAAAATCTAAAATGAAAAACAAAATTAGCACTACTATAATTCAGTATATAACTAACATAATTTAGAGCCGCAGTCAAGTGATAAACCAACACCTAAGTAGGCACCCAAAGCAATTTTTGGAGCGACATGGTACGGAAAGTCAGGTCTTTGGATCATATACAACTTGCACTCCTTCTATATGCATAGAAGGAGTGCAAGTTGACTTGTACTACTCTATTACTCGTCGGACCGTCTATAGGTCGGCAGTTATTTTGGCGATGCACAGGCCGAACCTGGGACCTTTCGCATGCAAAATAAGCACCAAATAAGCACCTGGCAATAAGCAAATAAGCACCTGGGCTACCCAACTCCTTTAAATTTGGGAACACGCTCACTTTCCCACTAGAAATTAAGCATATCTAAAAAGCACAATTTCTAGTTTCCACACTATGTTTATAAAGTTAAATGTGAAAAATGGGGGGGGGGGGATTACGAAGATCCCCGTGTATGCTAATGGTGACTGGTGCACATTAAATCCGTGGTGGTCAAAAAGTCCTCCAAGTTCCCATACAAAAACAATACCTCTGGGGGTGACAAGTCAATTCTGGGGATCTTCTAGTTGGTCTCTGTCTCTAAAATAGATGATTAGATTAATGGTTAGATGGATCCACTTATGTGTGTGTTGTAACTGTCTTACTGGACGAAGGTTTATAGGCGGGTCTCTGAACAAGCACACAAACCTAAATATATATGTCTACCAACCAACCAAAGGTGAAAATGGAAAAACAACAATAATACAAAAGCACAAACATAAAAGTGAGTTTTTATTCTAGAATTAGTTATTCACATAAGTATTATAAAAGTTCAGCACATCTCATAGAATATTTTGCAATTTAAGATTTTTTTTTTTTATTTTAAAGATGCTTGAGGTTGTGGATTACATCGAAATGAATTCTTAAAATTACGTTTAAAATGAGATCAGTAAAATCTGGTAAAAGAAATGCTCTGTATATTTTGGCACATACGTTTTTAATTAAAAAAAGAGCCGTTTTGAAAACAACAATCACATGCGAAATTAGATGACAATAAGTGTAACTTTACAAAATATTATGAATTACCTTTTTAAAAAAATTCAAGAGCAATATTTTTCTTGGTCTACTTAAAACAAAGAAATGAGTTGGAATAAAAGCTGTATATTTTCTGATTCACTTAACAAAAGTATCTTGAAGATTTCAATTGAAATTACATAATTAAAAGGGGTAAGGGGATTAAAAGATATTTTAAGAGGGCAAATTAATATTTTACTATTTAAAAAAAAGTCCTCATAAGAAGACAAATTATTTACAATTTCAAAGTTAAAAAGGTTAAATAAAAAGCTCACATATTCAGTTAAGAAAAAAAAGTTATAGTTGTAGAGTTTATCCTTTAATAATTAACCATATGAAAGGTATAAACAATTGTTTAAATAAAACATATTTCCTTTCTGCAATATACAAGTATCTTACAGATTTCTTGATAACTCAGCTAAAAATAATACAAACTTAAACAGACACAGTAAAGATGACATACAACAAAAACACTTTGTTTACACTGGTATAACGCTTTGTAATTTACAACAAATAATAATTTACTGCATTACACAAATAGTAAACCACAATTTGGTCTGTCATCAGTAATTATTTTTAATAATAAATAGTAATTTGACTTTTCAAAATAATTCATGATTAATGAAAATGACAAAATTCTCCTGATTCTTGATTAAATGCCATGTAAAGTTGCTATTTACGAATACTAAACAATAGAAAATCTGATCGAGGTTGTTCATGCTATAAAGTTACAAATATATTTAAAACTAAAAAGAATATAAAAATAAAATTAAAAAAGTATCACAAATAATAAACTTGATCCAGTTTACATATGTTAGTAAAACATAAAAAAAAACAATGAAAACATATGTAATTATGCTACAAACATGGGGAAATAGTTCCATGAATTTTTTTAAATATAATTTTCACTTGTATTTTTATGTATGTTTTAATTATATTCCTTTAAAAATTCTTTAAAAGATTTAGAGGACTTAATAAAAGTATTTTAGGTTACATTACTAATTATATATGAAATATTTAATTTTTCATTTTAAACAATATTGTATATTAAAAAATTAACTCGTAAAATTCTGCACTATTTTTTTTACAAACTTTTATTTTATGGGATAAGTAAATAATAAGAAGAGAACTAACTTTGTCTGACCTCCCTTCATTTTGTAAAATTTTATTTATGATAGGCCAGATTTTAATTTACAACAAACTTCAAATTTGGTAAAGGCGTTAATAGTAAATGTCCTAATATAGTGAGAAAATTGTGCATGTAGAAGGGGTAGCAGCCATAGAACTTTTTAGGTTTTGAAGTTATTGAAAATTGCCTTATGTGTGCATTTATTTGTTGAGCAGGAATTGAAAGTCGTGTAGTGTTACATGAACCTAGTTTTTTAAATATTATAAAAGAGTAAAAGTAAACTTAATAGTTTTTACAAATACAAAAATTGTCGACTAACAACAGGCCAGATGCCCAGCAAGGTTGGTCCAAAATATATCGAAATATTTACCATTTTCCAATAGCTATCGAGATTCTTCTTAAAATCTTCCACTCTCTTCAAATACACAATGTATTCTGGTAATGCATTCTACTCATTGACGACTCTATTGTAAAAATAATGTTTTCTTACCGCCCTTCGAAAGCCCAATTTACTCAATTTCTGACCATGCCTTCAGGTCCGACTATTTAAGGTAATACCTAAGCCTTCCATGTCTCCCTGTCTTATGAACTTGAATTACTGAATTAAATCCTCCCTTGTTCTCTTAAAAATGTTTCTTCTGTGGACATAAGCAAATGAAATACTTCAGAAAAATTACATTTGTTTCAAATGTCGATTAAACTAAAATATTTTTACTAATTAGTTAATGTGAAGTTATGGAAACTGTTTGTAGTCATTTCTGAGGGGGGAGGATTCAAAACGCAATAATATAGAACATAAGGAGAATATCCCTTGGATTGTAGCATAATTACAATCATGTCACTAACAAAACTATAAATACTCTTTAAGGGGGAATGAGCCCGCTGGACTGCAGGTCTCCACACCAAAGTGCACGATTCTAAGCCACATTTCTGAGGCTGCATTGAATATTTTAACACACTTTTTTTATGTGATAAATGTAGCTGACTTACAGTCCTGCCAATCTCACTTTTTGAATATTATATCCAATTTTCGATAAAAAAAAAATTACACAAAGCAATTACAAAAAACGGGATTATAAAGACCTGTAAGTTATTGAATTTTATCATTAAAAAAACTATTGTAAAAATATTCAATACACCGGAGAAATGTGGCTAACAAAATAAAGTTTTTTCTCCATGATATTAACACTAAAACACTTCAAGGTGTGGAGACCTGCAGCCGATCGGGCTCATACGCCTTTAATGCCACCAAGGGGCATAGGGAATCACAGTAAAGTTGAAAATGTGTCATACAGATCTATATATACATATACGCAAAGTATATAAAGTGAGATTAAATATAAAGTTCTCAATTCATGCAATTCACATCTAGATAATTCTAAAAATGGAAGGATAATAATACAAAATCATTTTGAAAGAACTGGAATTAAAATAAAAAACAACAAATACACATCAAATATAGATTGCTATTAAATGATTAAAAGCTTATTATTGCATTTCATTTAAAGATCAATGGTAATTGACGTGTGAGAATGTGATTAATATATATTAAGCATATATAAGGAAAAACTTAACTGGTAAAAGGAACAAAAGTCATTAGAAACCAATATAATAATGATGTTTTGGGGCCTTACATTTAGTTAAAACTATATTGTGCTTTAATTCTTGAATTTAAACATAATTAAGGGACACCACTTGAAGAATTATAGTTGTTAAACAGTGTAATAACGAATATTTGTTTTCACAATTCGAAAATACTTGAAATACATAGTTGAAATTTAACATGACAAATCAGTAACAACTGTACAAACAATATATACAGTCTGCCAAATACGTAGTAAGTACCAATTTACAAAGGGTATTTTTATCAATAATGGGTGTGTGTACAATAACATATATAATACATTAACACAAAACAGTTCATGAAGACCATTTGATTAATTATAATAACTTCTAAAAGTACAACCATTAAATTTAATTTGCAATTGTTGATTATTAATCAAAGGGTAAATGTTCTAATTAATGTGTATAGAAATTGTCCAATGTCTTTTGTATACATTAATATATGATAAATTCACATGGTTGACATTTTAAATCCTATTTGCATTTGTTTAAAAATAATTGCATATGTATTAGTTTACAGATTATTTTAATTGTTATGATATAAAGTTTAGAAATAAATAAGTTCAAATACAAACCATGTTAACCTTTAAACATTACATAATTTAATATTTTGAAAATCTCAAGTGTTAATTTGGCACACAATATCACAATTATACAAACTTGAAAAAGTAATTAAAAAAAACCAATGCATAAATTGAAGGAATTTTACAAACAAGATTGTATTAAATTATGAATTTCTCATTTTTTCTTAAAAAATTATACAAATTTATATATATTGTTTCTACAGTATACGCCACTTAATGTGATCACAGTTAATGTTATCAATCGTTTAATGTTATCAAAATTGCTTAGTCCCGTCCTCTTATATCAAAATACATTGAAATAGATCATCATTTATTATAATCAAATGTTTGTTTATTGTTATCAGTTTATATGTAAATTTCCCGAAAAAATCCGATGTGAATGCTGAGGATTTTGAAGCATGGATGGAGATCGACGAGAAGGTTGCGACTTCTACTTCGTTAACTGATGAGGACATTTGCAAAACCATAAGTGTCAAAGATCAAGCTTGGTCACAAGATTCTGGTGCCAATGATGAACTCAAAAGTTCTATTGAGGACAAAATTCCGACGCCTGCTCAGATGAGGGAGGCACTTCGAATCTTACATCTAGGTGTGCAAAACAAGGCGACGCGGAACACTTTCTTGCTTCGAAAGAATGCTAAACTATCGACAATTGATGATTTCTTTTTCTGTTAATAATTAACCTTTTGCATTTTGTATTGTTTTCTGTAGTTCATAATTAAATATGAAAGAAAACTCAACTAACTAGTAATTCTTTTTCTTTAGTGCGCATTTATTTCTATTAAATACTACAGAGTTTTACAGCAACAACTCCTAATTTAAAATTTATTTTTATTTTAATACATATGCAAAAAAAAAACATTTTTTTTAGTAAACTTTTAGTTTTAACTTTTTTTTCGTGTATTGTAATCAATCGGTTATTGTTATCATATCACTTTTGTCTCGATGTGATCACATTAAGCGGCGTCTACTGTATTACTGAAACAAGGAAAAATTTTAGTAGCTATCGAAACATTTGAGCATTTATTTGAAAAGAAATTTTGGCACCATTTATAAGGTAAAACTAAATAAAACAAACGGCAAGATTCGACAAACCTTATAAAAAGGTTCAAACCTTCCGAAAATAATAATTAAACCAGACTTATGATTTTGAGCCTTTTGTAATTGAATTGTTATACTTTAAGTGAGTCAATATTGCTAAATCACACCTTGACAATGAGGAGATGTGAGCCACTCAATAATGACTTGTACTAGTACAGAGTCAAGAGTCTTTGTTTTGCTGTTATTGCCAAAACATTATTAGTAATAAATATTATTCTTAAAAAATGAAAACAAGCAAATATTGCCATATTTGGAAGGAAAATAGATTGATGAAGTATACTATTATTTCATTTGTTATGGTAATGAATAAAACATAATTAGAATTGATATAATAAATAGATTATATTTAAAATTGGTCAAATGAACAGAATTTAATAATTAGAATGAATAAAATATCTAGAATAATTAATAGAATTTATTGATTGAATAACTAGAATAATGAATAGAATTAAATAGAAAAATTAATAATTTAATTGATAGAATAACTAGAATAATTAATAGAATTTAATTTGTAGAATAAAATGTATTACACTGCTCAAAACAATTAGGGGAATTCATGGTTTAAACCATTTCGCCCCCAATAATTCCATTTGGTATCATCAGCTTCCGATTTTTTTCTCACTAAGTTGAACTCGTACTTATTTATTGTTAGATGGAAGAATCATGTCTTTTGAAGAATTAAATAATGTTTGTTTTAATTGAATGAAAATATGAAAAACATGGTAAAATAAAATTCACTCCCAAAAACTTTTATGAAATAAATTGACCCTAAATTCTTCACTTTTTTCATTCTTAAAAGTCTAAATTTTGATTTTTCTTTTTTTTAGTTAAAATGTTGAAAAAATTATTGTTATAATTTATTTAAAAGTTAAGATTCCAATTTTTGGCCCCTTAAATTTTAGTTAAAAAATTAAGATTAGTTTCCCTGTTTTTTACCATTTCAATCTGGATGAATAAGGAATCAATTTCACAAATTTTAGATTTTTATAATAAAAAATAAGAAGTTGGAACTCGACGGGTAAGCAAAAGTATGCAAAGTGCTCCCTTAATTGTTTGAGCAGTGTATATAACAGTGCAGCGATGACTTCAGTAAAATAAAAGCATTAATAGGAACTCATGAACTTTTTCAGTTTTTAAATGTTCTACTAAGCAACTATAATTTTAAATAATTAAAATATATTGATCATATGACAGAAAAGACCCTATCTTCTTTAGTAGAGCCACTAGTGAGTGGTTCAAGTGGCAGTGATGTGAAAAAATAGTGTGAAAACTTCTGTCACAGCAAAACAACACGATTACACTCAGAAATTACTTTGCATTAAGCAAATTTGCAACCGATTTGATTATACTCAAAAAGTAATGTTACACATTTAAGAACATGCATTGACGATTTAACAAGCATATTCAACTATTGTCATGCAAATATTAGTGGAACCATTTATTCAAATGAATGAGTGAATGAAGAGTTCAGTTTTAGATACTTAGAAACTTAAAGGAAACCTAAAGGAGGGAAAAGAAGGGATATAACAAAATATAATTCTTTACTTATATACAGAATGTACAAAGACATAGCTGCTTTAAAAATATATATATGTCTGTAGCAAAACATAAAAATAAAAAGGGATTTTTTTAAGGGACTAAGAGAAGTTACAACTATTGTACGTAACATTACATCAGTAGCAAAATACATTAAGCACTGCATCATTTTTGACCAACTGAGTGGAATACATGCTCTGCACAAGAGGCCTTGATAAAAAGATCTGAATAATTGGGCACAGAAGGCCATGGCCTACTATTTGCTGAACCAAGTTTAATTTAAAACTTAATGAGATTATTATAATTATGATTGTTTGGATTGAAGTAACAGAAAAGCTACACAACATGCTGTGACTGACAATTTTGAATATTTTTTGTAAGAAAGAGCATTAGATTTGTTATATCAAATATGCTGTAAATATTGGATTTAATATATTTAAAACAGCTATGAATATTAGTTCAGAAATCAAATGAGATCAGTTTAAAATTGAGGTAAAAGAAACTGTCAGCTTGAAAATAAAAAAAAATTAAGTACAGTTTTTACAAAATGGAAATAAATAAAAAGAATGGATTGTATTACTTCTACAAATAAAAAAGGTTCTATAAGGCAATTAAATATTATCAAAAAATAATTATTTTTTATAATATTCAATTTTTCCTCATTTATGACTTTAGGTTATTGGGCCTCCCTTATATATTCTAATTAAATGTTCAATAGTATTTTCATACGCAAGTTGTACTATTTTGCAAGTAAAAGTACAATTCATTCCTATTTAATGCTTTTTAAATTTAAATTTGCGGCTAAAATAGTGTTGTGTCATTTTGCTGTGAAAAAAAATTAAATATAAATGGATATAAACATAGCAGACGAATATTATCTTGGATACAAAGCACATGTTGCACGAAAGCACCTTCACAATGATGCAAATCTTGTAGGCTAAACTGGGAAACACAGCCATCTTACCCACCTATATATATAATACAACTGCATAGCTAGTGAAACAAATATTACATAATACTCTGGCACACTCAGGCTAAGAGTACCTGATTAAGTGACTCAATGGTCCATCGACCGATCCAAAAATTCTGTGCTCCGAGTCGAAGCAAATTGCACAAGTGGTCGAAAACAAGAAATATTGTAAGGGAAAGTAATAGATAATTAGCTTAACTAACAACTTGCCTGATCATTCCAACAAAAAATAATAACATCAACATTTCTTTTGAAGTCCCCGAAAACAACGGCTTCCTCCAACAGACTCCTGTCCCGAATAGAGCATAGCCCTACTGTCAATAGTCCGTTTATGACAGTTCCGCTTGTGTAGCATCTGAAAAAATGTTTTACCACAGAAGTGTATTTTTGTATCTTCAACGGTCATATTTTGCATGCAGATCGGAGAATAAGCTTCGCTTAAAGAAGCTGCGAGATCTTTGAAGAGTTATCCTGCTCTACCACAATTTCAGATCTTAGTTTTTCTAAAGATCCAGTCTTTTTTTCAATTTGATCATGTCAATCTAAAAGGTACTAAGCAACTTTTAGCTTTTTTTTTTATCCAACTAGTAACACATTTTCCTGTCTTTTGTATACATTTGTTGGTTATATTCCATTATAGCTTCCTGCAATATGATCCTTATATATTGCAGATATCTGTCGCTTAATTTATAAGGCAATCGGAATCCATAGCCCTTTTATAAGTGCAAGTGTGGACATTACAATTAATGTATCTTCTGATATTGCCACAAAAATATGTGATGCTTCATCCTTATTATCCAGAATTTTATTACATAGTATAATAATAGATGGCTCTCTTTAGTGTAATCCTGTGTTTTCATCCATCTTATAAAATCTTTTTGCCTGGATAAAACAATTATACCAGTAAGGTACATCCAGCAATGCAATGCCAATTATTATATTACTTTTTTTAACGGTATTTAATGAACAGGCATCTTACACTATAGGAGGCTATGGTTCTGTACGTAAAAATCTGACATTTGGAAATTACCGGATACTTCCAGCCTCCAACTTCACTTAGCCCGTTTTGGAATAACACGATTCGATCTATTCTGAATGACCCTAACATTTTGCTGTCGTTAGCCCTCGGATATTCATCATAGGTGGCTGCATGCCTCCCAACTGCTGCCAGAGGACAGCATCGAATCTCTGAAGTCCAGGGGGGAGCTGACGTCCCCCACCGAGCGTGACGCCTCCCCCATGCTCCCGCCGCTGGCTGACCGCCGCATGTAGTCGCTCCTGGCGGTGGAATTAACCACCCAGACGGGAATGTGGTGGTCGCCGTCTCGGAGGTTGCCCCTGCCGTTAATATTCCCCAAGATGTGGGACGAGGAGGCGTAGCGGGAGCCGGAAAACCTACGGGGATCCGAGCTGAAACGACCCGCGTCTATGTTACCTGGGCGGGTCGTGGTCGGGGAGGAGCCCGCCGAACGGTGGTGCCGCCGCTCGCCCGTTTCCGAGCATATGGACCCAGAGCGGGAAATGCCCGACCCGGAACGAGAGATGCCGGTTCGGCCGTGGGATCCCACTGACTCTGGACTCGACCCGTTGCGACACGCGGCACAGTCGGCTCCACCGGACACGGTGACAACCGAGCCACAGCAGTGGACGTCGTACCCCCGCCTCTGACGGTGGACGCCGATGGTGTTGGGTCGACCCCCACGGACCCTGTACCCGCTGCTCGCCAACTTATGGCCAATGTGCGGGTTGATCGCCTCGAGGGGCCTCGCCATATTCTCGGTGGAATTCCTCGCCGTCAGGTCGATGCCGTCGTCAAACGCCGCACCACCGGGAATAGGATCCGGGGCCAAGACGAAACTGCATCCGATCTCCGGCGGCCGCTCCACCCGCCGCTTCTTCTTCTTCCTCTTGATGAGCGAGAACTTCTTGAGGTTGGACAGCGTCTTCTGGAAGTGGGGCGCCGCCTTGGACCCCTCCTCGGGCGAGTCCCGGTGGTGGCGGCCTTCAAAGTTCGTCTCGCCCCTGCGACCGGACCTGCCCGGTATCGTTCTGAACGAGACCACGCCCGATCCGCCGGAGTAGACTACCCCAGATCCGGCGGAGTGGTCCATCCGGGGGAAGTCGGCGATGTCGGCCGAGCTGGAGTCGCTGGTGCTGGGGCTGAGGGTGGGCTGGTCGTAGGTGGGGCTGGAGCTGCTGGAGGACTCGCAGGCGTCGCCGCACCAGGCGGTTGGGTCGGGATACAGGTTGTTGTTGTCCTGGCTGGTCGAGGCAAAAGCAGGAATCGCAGGCAGTTCTTTACCTAAAATAATAAGGACTTTTAAAGAACTGCAAAATGTTGCTTGAGGCTGGACTAAGTTTCCAAACTATTAAATGTTTAAATATGAAGATAATACTGCTTCCCACCTTAGAAAAGAAGTTTAAAAAGTACAAAAGTAGAATACATTCATGTTCCTTATGATATAGAACAAAAAGTAGGTTTTTAACATTCAATAACTGTCACCTAGAACATCTTCCAATCAAGATTTTCACACATTAGAAAAAATCTCAAAATGCAGGATTTAGTTGCAGTTTAAACTTTGTAAATTTAAAATTGGCTATTTTTACTGGTGCCTGAAGTCATACTTTTCTAACAAAAAGAACCAACAGATTGGACCAAACTTGGAAGAACAGTTTGGATAGACATCTGCAGCATGTCACTACTTAATTTCATTCTTACTAATTTAAAAAAGAAGGGTAAGCTAATTATTGAAACAGTAGCGAGTTGTAAAGTGTAATTATCTATCTCAAGATTTTATAAGCATATGTTTTATTTGCTGACTGTATGCTTTTATGTAACAAAACAGTTAGAAATTATATGAAAGAGTTAACAAACCCATAAACAGCGTGTCTGTGCGAGTCGATCGACTCAACCCTGCTCTTGTTGTGTCACAACAGGAATGCCTCTTCGACTTTCCCCTCCTGGGTATAGTAGCAGCACAAGTGCAAGAACTGGTTGACGGAATGGCGTTATCATTGGCTGAACTAGTAGCGGCATTGTCCATGACGGCAGAATTACCATTGTCAATGCTGATTGTAGCATTACCTGGAAAATAACCGAAATTAAGAATTGTGTTAAGTAAATATTAGATGGCATGAAAGAAAATTACTAACTTGGGGGATAGTAATTATAGTTATTACTCAAGCGGAAGATGTGAAAAAACACACTTACATATATGAATCTAATAGTTTAAAATAGATTCAGACACAAAAAAACACAATGTATAAAAGGAAGGAAAGATATTATAAAATTGAGACTGACAAAAATTGTAAAAGTAATACACATAGGACTACTAAAAATATTTGCTTCATTTCACACAATGTGATTATCAAAAGATGAACAGTATATAACATGCAACTAGACCCAAATTAAAAAACTTAATCAAAAGTGTAAAATATAAAAAAGCAAGCTACATAATAAAGTTAAATTTTTTCCAGCAAAGAAAAATTAGAAGACATTTTATCGCCAACTTATATTTCTGTTCACTTAATGTCCAACACCTAGTATACAAAATAAGTAAAAAATAAAATGTTAGGAAACTTTAATTAAAAATAAACACTTTTTAGGTCTTTCAAATTAACTTCAATGAGCTTTTGAGGATTGTACCAACCCAGGTTCCATCAATGCAACATTACCTTATAATCTATAAGCAAAGGTAAGAGGGATGCTCAGTTCCAAATCCCAAAGAGCTAATGTACTAGTTTTAAATTATATAACTGAAAAAGTAGTGTTTTACCAAGTAAGCATTTTTCACCAAATATGAGAATTGTCAAAACAGCAAAAGAAATCCTATTTGAAAGGGGAAAAAGCATTCATCTACATAAAAATTTATTTAGTTTTAAATTCTTGTCACCCTCTTCAGAATATTTTGGGGTAGTTAAAACTTAAAATTAATCATTTAATTACAATATTAATAATTTTTTAATTAACAAATTAAATATTTTTTGAGAACTCTAATATAGTATATTGACCCTTGTTCAACTTCATTATTTTATCGAAATAAATGACTGATACCTGTAATCAAAGGCTGAAAACTGATATTTGGATCTTCTTCGATTGGCCAGGTCAATTTCGGAACTAATTAACATGTTAACTGGGGAGGTTTTAAAAAATATCCCCAAATGGGGACGCCAGGTTGCAAGAGGTTATAACTGGTGAAAAAATTCTTACATGGCAGAGCAATACTCTTTCAGAAGCTGAGATTTCAATACAGAACCCTCAAGTCTTAAACAAAACCACCAAATTACCTGCAACTTCCCCCTCATCCCTCGCCTCCACAGTGGCGCCCTCTACCTGGGCTCCCCCGCTCGAAGCGCCAGCGGTGGAAGTGCTCGCCACGTAGCTGTCCTCATACTGTGTGTCCGGTGGCAGGTGACCAGCGGTGGAGTTGGCCATGAGACTTAGTTCATAGTCCACCGCCTCGCAGATGCTGCAGTTGGGCAGGCGCTGGTGGGCAGTACCAGCGGTGGGCTGGCTCGATTGGGACGCCGCCACCGCCGCTGGGGCCTCGTGAGTTTCCGCTCGGACCGACACCACCGCCTGTTGCTGTTATTGATTTTTAGAGAAGTTGTGAAAATAGTTTACATTATTTTTTTGTATATACTTTTTTTTTTAAATACAGTGGTCTCGCTGAGAAACAGAAGTAAAAAAAAGTCATCATTTGAAAAAAAATAAGTGTCCAAAAAAAGTTAATTAAAAAAAGGAACTACTCATACACTCTGCGCCAACCTAACTTGGGTAAAAACAAAGAGTAAAAAGGCTGAAGGAAAAGCATGATTAGTCCGTTAGTGGAAACTCTTGTAGGGTAATATTTACATACAAAATTTTCTGGATACAATTAAACCAAAATACACTTTTTATTCTGATAAAACTGCTAAATTTTCTCAACTAAAATTCATAACTGTTAGACTTTAAGCGAAATAAATGTTTTAAAACATGTTTTCTGGATGGATTCACAAATTATTTATGGAAAACTCTTTACATATGCGGAAGGATCTTCTCCACAGCATATTTCTATTTACCCAACTTAGGTTGGCAAGGAGTGTTGGTAAAATATTGGCTCATATTGAAATTTGCAAGAATGATGATCCTGATTGCTCTTTAACTACTAGAGGTAGGGCTTTACAAAAGTCTTTCTATAAGTCACATAGCAAGTAACCATATTATTTCTTAAAAATTTAATGTTCTTATGTTTTAAAGTTTTATCATATTAGTCAATCTAAAATTGACATGGGAATAGCAGTGTATAGTTTCCAAAGAAACTAAAAGCAGTAACTTAGTATTAAAATACTACAAAAACTTTGACTAACTAACAGTGTAGAAAGTTTAGAGAGGATTTTATATAAGAAACACATATTTTTTTCTTTAAATGCATATTTAATTAAAATCACATTGTTAGCATTTAAGAAAGGTTATCACGTAATTTTAGAATTTATATTTCTGTGAACTTTCAAGTTTCACGTGTGAGCACAGTGTTTGTTTGATTTAAAAAAAACACCAACTTTTCAAAACATTGCAATAAACATTGATTTTGAAATTTTTTTAAAAATTAAACTGAATTGCCATTTACTAAAAGCGTTGTAAGCAAGCCAAGAAAATAGTTTTTATGGACATGTTTTAATGTGCCATGGGCTGTGACCAAAGTAGCAAAAGCATATTATCAAAATTTATATTTCTTCAGGATGAATAATAAACATATAGACTTTAAATAAAACAATGTATAAGTTATAAAGAAATTGACAATTTTTATTGAGTTATAAGTTTCCTGCAAGATGGAGCATAAGTTAAGTCACAATTCACTATTAAAAGACCTCTATCTTGATACCTTAGGCTCAGTCTCAGGCAATCAAAAATACATTTCAAATTACATGCTATTTACAAATTAATTATATACCATATCTAGTTTTATATTGTATTTGAATAACAAAAAAATTGGTAGTTTTTTAACTGAAGATTATTTAACATAAAACCACAAGTACACAACTGTTTAAAGTATACCACTGTTACAAACATACCATTATTATAAATATACCATGACTATAAGTGTATCATAAATATATTAAATTTACAAACAGCCAGGAAATAGGCAAATATGTAAGTATGGTTGTTTTCACTACATAAATTTAAAATAAAATATTTAAAAAAATTAGTATCAGGTTTATTTTGAAAGAGATGCTCTGATAAACATTTCCAGATTAAAGAAGTGTATTTTTAAGTAAAAATGTGTAAATTTCAAAACTGTTAAATTTAAGATAGTTGTAAGAAAAACTAAACAAAAGATGGGAAAAGCCCAGAGGGTTAAAGAAAAACAAAACTCACCTGTGTGGCTGCACTCTGGTGACTGGGCGAGGCATACGAAAATGGCGCCGTAAGCTGTACGGACAAATCGTACGGTGGGGGTGCCTCCCCTGGGGGGATATACATCTCCGGGGGTTTCCAGAGTGTGTACGGTGGCGGGGGCTCATCATAACGAGAGAAGTCCAGCTGATCGTGGCCCCCGGCAAAATAGCCAACGCTGCCCCCGTCCTCGTCTTCGGAAAATCTACGGGACAGGTGAGCTGTCCCGTTGTCCATTCTGCGGGCGTGGAAGCCTGGAGAGACATTGTTTAAAAAGGTATAACTTTAAACAAGGGCTAATTTTATGTAAATACAGGATGAATTGCAATTTAAAAAGCTTTTTAAATTTGAAAATTAAATCAAATTAAAATAAGCATGTTACATTATTTAGTTGCAATAAGTGGAGATCAGCTATTTGACATTTTTTTTTCATTTTATGTTAAAAGTTGCAGTAATAATCACTTTTTACATCTATGACTTACACTAAAGAAAAGACAGTTTTGCATGGAATTAGCAGAAAGCATACGGAGGGAAAATGTTAATGTTGTGAATTACATGTTTATGACTTAAAATTAATATTTTTGATGTGATTTTCAAAAAGACATCTTTTACAAACTTCTTTTAAAACTTCCAAGTTAAAAAAAAATATAAAAAGTGCAGAGTTATTTAATATAATACATTTAGTTACATGTGCCATGGCAAGTGACCACAGGTCTCCAAACCCAAATGCATCTGTGTTAATCCAATGGACATCATATGATTTTCTAACCTGCATGTCTATGCAAGACTTCGTTTTTTCTAAACTGATTTAATTTTTAATAAATAATTTTCTACCAAATATTGGAGCCAATTTTCAAAAAATGGGATTATAGAGTCCTCTAAGCCAGCTACATTTATCACTCAACAATTCCCTTTTCAAAAGTAAATGTATAATGTTTTTTTTTTAAGACAACAAGATAACTTCAACTAATCCAAAACTGATTGGTCTAAGATTATATCTACATGCAAAGCTTAAAGAATCATTAAAAGAAGGCAATATTATTAAGTTAGCTATTATGCTTTCACATAATTAGTACTAACTAACTACAAATTTGTAGTACTAACATTTATACAGTCAGACATTTAAAACTATTTCTCTTAAAAAGTTGTACTACCACTCAATAACAATTTTTTTAAAAAAAATATCTAGTTTGTGACAAACCAACCAGAAAAAATTGTTATTAAGACAATGTTTTTCAGTTGGTTATTATTTTTTAAAAAAATTACGCAAGAAAGAACAATTTTCTTGCATTCTCTCGTTTTTTTAATCTTAAATAAAGATATTTAAAGTTACGAAAAAGAGTTTAGCATGAAGTTTTTCTGATAACTTACGTCTAATCATGAGCAAAAGTCTTCTTTGGCGTAGCCGATGTATCATGAATAACAGCAGAGCCAATATTAAAAATGAGGTAACAGTACTGGCAACCAGTCTTAGACCCAAATTGGTGGTACTGAGGGCATCAGAATCTGATGAGGAAAAATTTGATACTAAGTCAATAATAACAAGTTAAGAAAAGGATTTTGCTAGTTTCATAAACCTGAAAATTAGATAATTAACAGAACAATGCATTTCAATTGTTACTATTTAACACTTATGATATCAACCTAAGTAATGTAAATTATTTGTTAAATGTTACTGAACGTTTACTAAATAATATTATTAAAAGTCTATAATTTACATGTAAAATGAAAAGGTTCTTTATGATGAAGGGATAAGGTTATGAGGACATATTTTACATGAGATGTTTCGAAATTCATACAAATAAAGCGTTTTTTCATGACTTTTGGTCGTTTTTGGCTCAAATTCATGACTTATCATGACAAAATTTACCTAATGTCAAAATTCATGACAATT
Source organism: Hylyphantes graminicola (assembly GCA_023701765.1). Classification (NCBI taxonomy): domain Eukaryota; kingdom Metazoa; phylum Arthropoda; class Arachnida; order Araneae; family Linyphiidae; genus Hylyphantes; species Hylyphantes graminicola. The sequence continues at coordinate 66,511,739 of CM043117.1, forward strand.
CGTGACTTTTCATATGCGCGGTAACCCTGCATGTAATACAAACCTAGCAGCTTTTTATAGGCGCAGGCAATCTTTCTAGAACCTTACAGCTATGAATGTTACATATATCTTGTTACGTTACGTAATGGTCGAAATGTCTCGCTAAGATCGCCAACTGGCACCAATGACATAATACTGTTTTCCGGCACGCTTGTGAGATGCATTACAAATGATTAAAATAAATTTAACTTGATTGCAAAATGTGTAACGACATAGTTTGGCTCATGAACGAATACCTGCAGGGTCGGATTTTCAAATAGGCCAAGTAGGCTGTAGCCTAGAGTGGCAAATTTTACAAACAATTAAAGCGGCATTCTGCATAAAAAATTATTATAAAGGTAATATTTTTAAGTAAGAAAACAAATAGTTTACATTAATGTGTAAACTTATATATAGTACTATTATTTAGTAGTAAACATGGGCAATTGCACTCTCTCCCCCTGATTCGGGAGATGAAAGACAAATATTAGAACAGTTAAAAAAAAATTCAACTATCATTTCGCTTTTGATTTCGAGTATACATGGATGATTCTAATATGTAGAAAGAAAGAAAAATAGTCTAGAAAACTTTATCTGACGGCAAATCGATCGTAGCCTACAGGCGGCAAATCTTTAAATCCGGCTATGAATACCTGTGTATGTCCCGTTCCCCTGTGCCTTGTTGGGGAAGTCCCTGTCTAAGCACACGAACTCGCAGCACTTGTCGGAGAGGGCGTGGTACTGCCTGCAGTTCTCCGGGGGCGAGCAGAAGACCGCGATGCACATCTGGGGCTTCCCGTTCAGGCACGTGCACTGGGTGCAGGGGTCGCTCCCCAAGGGGAAGAACCGCTCCCCGTGCACCACCTCCTTGCCCTTGTGGTCGAGGCAGTGCTGGTACTCGCCCATGTCCACACCTATTTAAAAGAGGTAATAATAAGACAGACCACGTTAAAACCATATTGCAGTTAAAGAGAAAATAAGAGGCTGTACCGGTAGTTGATATAGTTTTGATCATGTTGTGGTTGCTAGAAACTAAAAGTATTAGTTCATCAGTGAGATGGAAAAAGATTGACATTTCTAGTATTAAATTTGCCCCCCCCCTCCTCCAAGAGGAAATAATAGGTGATAACATTAGTTTACATACATAAATTCATGTTATAGATGCTTCTTAAAACGATAATTAGTTCATCTAAGTGATGCAAAAAGATTGAAATTCAACTTTGAATTTGCCTCGGATTCCCTAATCTACTGAATCAAATCTGGAGCTTCCTGTACAGGCACATGCACTGGGTGCAGGGGTCGCTCCCGAGTGGGAAGAACCGCTCCCTGTGCACCACCTCCTTGACCTTGCGGTCGAGGCAGTGATAGCACTTGCCCATGTCCACACCTATTCAAAGAGGAAATAATAAGATAGGCCAAGTTAAGACCATGTTCAGTTGAGGAGAAAACAATAGGTTGTAAAGGTAGTTTATAAAGTTGTATTTTGTTAGTTTGCTAAAAACTAAAAATATTAGTTCATCAGTGAGACGGAAAAAGATTGAAATTTCAAGTATTAAATTTGCCCCCCTTCCTCCTCCAAGAGGAAATAATAGGTGATAATGTTAGTTTACATACATAAATTCATGTTACAGATGCTTCTTAAAACGATAATTAGTTCATATAAGTGATGCAAAAAGATTGAAATTCAACTTTGAATTTGCCACAGATTTCAAATGTGGAGCTTCCCGTACTTTCAAATGAACTGGGTGCAAGGGTCGCTCCCGAGTGGGAAGAACCACTCCCAGTGCACCTACTCTTGACCTTGTGGTCGGGGCAGTGTGGGACCCATGTCCACACTTATCAGAAATACTAGGTTACAATGACAGCCTATATGATGAAGAATGTATTGCAGTGAATTAAAATGATTATTGTTAGTTCATCTGCGGGATGGAAAAAGATAGAAATTCCAAGTTTTGAATCTGTCAAAAGAGGAAATAATGGGTGGTAATGGTAGCTTAAACAATTCAGATCATGTTGCAAGGGCTTAACATTTAAACTATTAGTTCATCGATGAAACGAAAAAAGATTGGAATTAAAAGTTTCTACCAAATATTCTACAAATTGATTTAAGTTTTTCTCTAATTGATAGATTGTAAAAAACTTAATTTAAAAAAGAGTAGCTTTCCCCAACATTTACCAGGATTTTGAACACAACCAAATGTATTTAATTACTTGTTTAAATAACAAACAGGAATTTTAGTTAAAATTTTTAATTTTAATCTCATGCATTGAAAACAAGTTTACACTTAAGTCAATTTGCTTCTCTGTCAGAGGATTAAGAAACTTAATTTAGAACAAAAAAAGCTTTCTAAAATTTTTACTAAGACTTGCAGCACAAACAAATGTATTTAATTACAAGCTTAAATAACAACACACTGGAATTAGCATATATTACAGGGTTTAAAAGATCTTCATTTCTACTTATGGCTAATTACATACAAAATTATCCTTTCTGTAGTGTAAATCTGCAGGTATAAAAAGTAATTATCACGACAACTTGCATCATTAAATAAAAAAATAAGTGGAATAACTGATCTAAACTTATTAAAACTAAATAATGTTTGTGTTTTATTTAATTTGATTTACTTTTCAAATTTAAACAGCAATTTTAAATTGTGACTTACAATACATGGAAATAGTATATAATTTTTGAACAAACCTTCTTTTGTGGTGTGGACAGGAGGGTAGCACAGCACCAGGCAGAGGAGGAAAAGGTTGGAGACGAAAAAATCCATGCCGATTCTCACGGAGGAGCACTCACGCATAGGGATCAACTATCTCCATTCCTAAACTACAGAGGAAGAGGAAAGCGTTACAAATTATACTTTCCTCTCTAATGTAAACAATAATAATCAGTATAATTGCTATTTATAGTCTTTCTACCAATATTGTTAAAATAATATGAAGCAGTTTTTATACATGATCAATTCTAAACAGCAAAATAAGATCAGCAGTTCAATTTTAACAAGTCTCTCCCCCCATTAAATATAGGTAAATTTTATGATTGATAAGGTCTATTAGACCAAAAATTTATGATATGATTGTTTGAATATACATATTTTTATGCATATCCTTGAACAAACTAAACAAAATAATTTTTTTTTTAAATACAAGGGCTACAAAAGAAATTAAGCAAAGAGCTGCACCTAGCCAACAATTTGGTAATGAAGGACGGACCTAGTTCAACATTGCCGGGTTTAAATTTAAAAACCTGGAGGGTTTTTTTGTGTGTTTATGTTAACAGACAGGTCAAAAACACTAAGTAGGATGAAATACCTATTTGATGAAATAAAAAAGTTTCACATTTTACAGATTATTATTACTAGAAATTATAATTAATTGCCACACAGCAAAACAGATTTTGTAAAAAAATTGATGTTTTTGTTAAGGGTTCATATAAACACAGAAAAATTGTCTAAAATATGTTTTCCAAAATGGATCAGGCCCATTTTATTTTTGGATATAAGAAAAAGCCTAACTTTAACTTACAAATTTTTTTTGAGTTTGAAAAAAATACTTCAAACACAAGTTTTTAGAAAAATAAAATCATTAAAATTTAATAAATGACCAAAAAGATGAACCAATTAATATAAGTGACAACCGTTACAAAATGTGCTTGGAAAAGAGGGACAGATAAAAATTAGAAATACTTGCCAAATAACTGTTTAAATGTTTCATTGGTTAAAAAAAAAAATTAGCTTTTATTTAATTTACGGAAATAACAAATGTGAATTAGATTATTGGGTGAAAAATTGCTTATAGAGAGGTTTACTGAAACACTTTGTTTAACTTCCAACACTTAAGAAAGTGCAAACCGTTTCTATATAAATCAAGATAAAGATACTAACTATACATCACTCATCAAGGTAACATACGACTTTCTTTTAAAGATTGATTTTGAAAATATATATTTTAAAATTTAAAATAAATTAAATAGGTCTAAAAAAATTAAATAATAAAGGCTTTTTATTCTTATTCTTCTTATTCAATTTAGGGCTTTATGCTGTAGATTTTAAGCAAGGGAGAAATGCTGTGTTTCATTATTAAACCTATGACTGAGCAGTTGTAATTAAGTTAAATAAAATAAATTCATAAAAAAAACCCCGGAAAACCTATAGTTTTTTTGAGTAAAACTTGGTAACTTGAGTAACTTGGTTAAAACAAAACCATGTCCCATTACAGTCAGTTTCATTAAAAACTTTGAAACTTGAACCAATAAACAAAATTGTATAATACATGCGGATATTTCATATTTTTTTTACAGGCAATAACTGAAATCAATGTCCTTCAAAATAAAAACAAAAATTTCGAAAAATTATATAAAATTAATTCAACTAGCCCAATAATGTATGATTATACCATAACACAAAGAAATTTTACATTTAAGGACATTGCAACACATGATTTCTAAATTAATTAAACATTTTTCATTATCATGCTTAATTAACACTCTAAATAAGGAACACCAGTTCTAAGGTTTCAAAATTTAAAATGGATAATTTTATGAAGATAACTATTTTAAGTTTATAATAAGAGAAAAGCATAAAATTCCATTTATAAAATAGTTTTCAAAATAAATAATGGGAATAATTATTTAATTTTACAGATAGTTTTAAAAACGAAACTTACTTTATGCGACCGAAGTGTAGACCTAACAATTTTATTGATTCAACATACATTTCCGAGCCAAGCTTCATAATCTAAAAAATACATTTTTATTAATAAAAAAATCATTTGTCTTTTCGTTCAGAATAAAATAAGAAATTAATTAAAATTACAAAATACCTATCAGATGCAGACAGAAGATCACGAAATGATCCATATTTTGTTTCAAAAGTGACCATTTTGATTTGAAAATTACACCTATTTGATAGACTTCTTGCAGCGAAATTATAAAATTATTTAAAAATAAAAATTATAAGCTGATGGTCAAATTATTTATATCTAGGCTGCACGGTTAAATTGGTCAAACCCCAAAATACGGTGACATTTGGCTTGAATTTAAAGCAGTCCAGACTAGCCTTTTAGCTATATACAGAAGGTAAAGGTGGTGTAAATTCTTATTTTCCTGATTATTCTTCAAAATTAAATAGTTACAAACGCGAGAATAATGAAAATTATACCATATTTACATGTTATATTAGTAGTATAAAAATTCAGCTTATAGATTTTATAAACAAAACAAAATCTGCAACGATTGAGTTATTGCCATCCGGCAGTTTTCAATTAATCGAAATATGGGTCATGTGGTCAAATGTCAAGTGGTGATTTTAAGCTGGTTAAGAAAGTGGATGAAAATCATCTAATCTCCTAAAATAATCCGTATTAAGACATTTAATGAAAATATTCACTTTTTAATGCGAAACTCTATGTAATAAATCGTTTTTATGGGTGATGGAGAAGCCAAAGAGTATATAATGACAGAGAAATACAGGATATCCACATGACGTCATCCCCTATTTTCAGTTCTTGATTTTTCTCGGTATACAAAGGAAAGAAATTTCTTGTTTTTACTTCTTTGGTTTTTAACAGCACTGTTTTAATTGTTAAAGTCTCCATCTTTAAGGGGGTTAATGGACATTGTATGCAAATTATCATGAAGCATGTATCTCTTTATTAAGTTTTTTTTTTTTTTTTTTTTTTACATTTTATGTTATTTTATAATAGTAGTTCAAATTTAATAACATTTTTTTTTTTTTGTAATAGTTCAATTATGATATACCAACGTTTGATTGAAACCTAAATAAAAGTCCTTTGGTCAATGTTTTTGAATAAGCTGCACATGAGCTCTTGTATAATTCAATTAAATTTATTAAGTTGATTAAAATTTTATAATTTTTCAACAATTTTTAATTTAAAGTATATAATATTGAGTTCTCTCTCGAAAGGGTTAATGAACTTTAACAGCCATTTTTAATCTTCTGTAAATCTCAATCAAGTTCTTAAGCAAGTTTTTCCCGTTTTATAGATGGGTCAATCTTTTATAAAATTTAGACCTTCAAATTTGTTTTCAAATAAATTTCAGCAACCAGATATAACTTATATCTAGTATTCTCATATTCTTAACTTACGGATACATTTTCATTCTTACATCTACATTTTTAATTTTTTTTGTATACCTCATAAATAAATAAAATTAATGCATTCAATGTAGTGAGTGATGCAGTGCGATGTTGCTGTTCGTTTTTTTTTTTTTTTTTTAACAAACATTATTTTTTTTCCAGTAATATTTTTATTTTAGTTTCAAGAATAGAAAATAAAAATTGAAATTTAATCATTGCTTTACTTTTTTTTTTGTTGATGTTTCATTTCTTTTTTGTATAGCGTGACTTGAAAATGCCTCATGATGTAGCCGATAGTACTAATTGTTAGACTATTTTTCAAAAGATAATACCTCCCGCGTAATCGCAATAACATCTGTATCAAAATAAAAGTAAATCGGCCCATATGAGCATGAAATTTTTGGGCCCGTTTCCATATGTGCATAAAATTCCTGAAAGGCCTCAAAAGGTTTAACTATGTACAGTTGTATTCACTGCAGAAATTTTAAATAAAATAGAATAGTTTATATAAAATATGTATTTTAAAAAAATAAAATCCGGATTATTTTGAAGTAGGCTATCTTAAAAACATTTCCAGATGAAAAAAACCTACATTATGAATAAAAATGTGTAAATTATAAAATTTTTAAATTTAAAGTTTTTGTAAGAAAACATGGTGCACAAAATATGGAAAAGGCCGGATCTAGCGATTAGAGAGGGTTAATACGCAATTCTTATATGTCATTTGAATTTTCGTGTGTTCATTTTATATATACTTGCGGTGGCGTGGAGTGGTGTGGTTCATGCCTCCGAGAATATCCTCAGAGGTTCTGTCCTCGCCTTAGCCATCATATAAACGAATTGTGCTAGGCGAACATATCGCACTGCGCGCGGAAAAGTGGTTTTTCGAGTTGTAAAATGCTAAAATATTTAACATCTAAATATCTAGCTATTAAAACAAATATTAAATCAGTTGGTAGAAAGTAAGCGAATCGATATTTTTTTTTCATGCAATTCAATTGAAAAAATAAACTTCAGACTATTTTTCTGTAAAACTAGCATTTTGTAGATAGGACGCTTTTACTCGTAGTGAGATATAATCCCGTCGATAAATATAATACCAGATTTAGCGATCACGTCTGTTCCAGTGTACTCGGGGAAACAAGTAATATTTCGTTGTCTACAAATATCCGTCTATATAGGAAGTGGCACGTTTAAAACTACATATTTAGTTAAAAGAAAATGAGAAAAAAGTTGATTTCTGTTCAGGGCCTGCTCTAGGAAATCTCAGACTATAGGCACAACCTATTTTGGGGGCCCCTTTACGGAAAATTTAAGGAATGATTTCCAATAATGATGGTGCTATATGACCCATGTATTCAATTTTTGGTACAATTTTATTGGCTTCCTTACAAACATCGATCAAAACAATAACGTTAGGTCAATTACTCACTTAAAAGTGAGCAAAAAACAAGGTGGAGTCTTCAATTTTTTTTTAGTTTACTGATATTTTGGGGATTTACAGCATTTAGCATAATGGAAACTGAAACTTAGGGGCCCCAAAAATTTGGGGGCCCTAGGCCCGGGCCTAACAGGCCTTATGGAAGAGCAGGCCCTGTTTCTGTTGCGTAAAAGTATCTTGCGTTCAGTCATGGAAATATAGCAAAGGCATATGTAATAACTTAGACATTTACATTTTAAACACAATCTAAAAGGTTACAATAACTATATTTAGAAAAAAAATTCTCTATGGGATTTTCAAAAGTATAATTTGCTTTAAAAGAAACACAATAATGATTCATATTAAAAAATTGAAACAAATTATGATTACAATAAAATTACCATAGGCAATGTAATAAAAGTGAAACGGAAAAAAGAGCCTTTTTCAACCTCATCCGTCCTTATTGCTATCTTCTCAAAGTGAAAAGTCATTAGAGATGAGGTATGTCAAAGAATAAAACTGCCAGTCCTTTACTAACCAGTTATTTTAAAACAAAACGAACAGCGCATTCTTTTTTTCTTCTTTTTTGATTAAAAAAAAGGCAATTCATGTTTCGGATCGAAACCGTGCGTGTAATAGAGAATAAATTAGAATAGCGATTCGATATGCATGTGAAACAACATCAACTAGTCCGTAAAACCGGTGGCTGCCCTCAATTTTACAAAGTTAACCTTCAACAAACTTACAGTGCAAATTTGCACCACGAAATCGGATGAAGTTTAACCTCTCGCGATACACCTCTCTCATTTGATTTCGATGACCTCTCACACCTTTCAGCTTTCGATTACAGGTATCCGTCATTTATTTTACAAAAAAAAAAATTAAGTCATTTATTTTTATAAATAAAGTTGAACGCGCGTGCGAGGATCAATACGATATTAGAGTTCTTAAAAAAATTATTAAAAAAAAATTAAACTTGTTAAAAAGTTTTTATAGTAGTTAATTTTAAAGGCATTTTGCATTGAAAACAATTTTAAAATAATTTGTTAACTACAAATAAGTGATACGGACTTTTTTTTGCATTTATAGCACAAAAAATTTATATTTTCAGAGTTTAAGGAGGCGTATCGCTAAGTAACTATTAAACATATTTTTTTTCTTTGCAAAACATGCTTTTTAGCTTGTATGAAAAGTATGTATAGAATATACTTGTAGGATTTTTCTCGAGTCTTAAGAGGTAAATAATGCAAATAAATAACTTGTATTTGATGAACATAATTTTTAATAAAATAATAATTAAAAAAAATCTTTGCAAAACATATTTTTAATATATATTTGTATATGAAAGTAAGTTTAGATGAAGAATATACGCGTAGGATTTGCTCGGGTCTTAAGAGGTTAACGTTCAATCACTATGTTTTACAGTATCTGATAGAGATAACTCCGCAGTTGGACTTTATAGGATAGTTTATTATTACACATTCGTAACTTTTTTTTTCATTTTATTAATTTTTTTTAAATAAAAGCTTAATACTGTTTAAACCTTATAAAAGTCGTAAAAACTCAGATTGGAATATCAGATTTCGTACTAGAAATAGGCATTAAATTTTGAAATGAAAGTCTGGAATGCAAAAAGTGCACATTTCTCCAGATGCACCCTAACTCTACAAATATTTCTAATCAAGGTGGAACGGTATGAAATATTTGATAATAATGTTGAACGCATTAATTGATGAACAATGGAAATTCTCCTTTAATTGATGCTTACCAATATGTGTGGATTACTTTTGATATTGAAAAACCAGTCAACGCAAAATATCTAAAACACAAAATTACCAATATGTCCCCCTCCCAAAACCGATCAAGAGGACTGGGGAGCCCAGTCGATAAGGCACTCGCCTAGCAAAC